>CAMAPE010000029.1:12912500-13472500 GCA_945859875.1 Cuscuta europaea | reverse complement strand
AATCAGCAAGAAGCACTCCATACCCCCATTAGTATAAATAGATGGATTAATTTCATTGTAAAGGATTAGCATTTTGATACTCAAGGCCTAGAATAGCTTTATCTCTCTTGTTCTTGTATTAATCACTATTCTGACGTACCATTCAAGAAGTCTCTGTGTAATCAGTAAATTGCCTAATACAAGTGGGCTCTTGAGCATTATTATTCTTCAGCTTTTATATTTTCTTATACACTTGATTTATAATCCATTTCCTGAAATATCCAAAGTTTGTGTTGGACTTTCGGATCTACGGGACTTAACTTCAACATTGGCACCATCTGTGGGAAACTTGAACAAAAAGTTTCACACCAATCACTTACCCAAAACAACCTATTATCAAGATGGTGAGAATCACCTCTGATCACACTAGTGAAGGTTCCAGAAGACGCGGGGAGAGCCGGACCCCCCAAGGGCAATCCATCTGGGGGTCTTACCCGCACTATGATGGGGATTTCTTCATCCCAAAGCATTGAGGAGGAATCCTCACGCTATGCGATATCTAGCCCGAGTGATGCAATTCATGGCGGACGAACATGATGGGGGACAATCTAGCTACACGGAGGAAGCCCCCGATGCAGAAACAACCATGGCATCAGCCCATTTACGGGCCCATCGGGAAGATCATCGTGGGGCTCACACAGCTTGTAACACCCCGGCCTCGCAGGACCCGAGGTAGCTACTCTAGACCAATAGTACTATCCTCACCAACCACCACGAGCCTTTACCGCGCACTTTGTCCTCACTCATGCGCGACCTGATAAACTTCCCAGGGGGTCACCCATCCCAATACTACTTTCGTGCAAGCACGCTTAACTTTGGAGTTCTTGGGTGATAAGCTCCCTTAAAAGGAGATGCACCTCTGTTGGTGTGAGTAGTACTATTAATCCGTTTAAATTAAATCTCAAGTATTACAATCACCTCCACTTAGGAACGCAACGTCCTCGTTGCGCCCAAACACCAAACTCAATCATATCCCAGAATCTTTTCCCCTACTAAGTGTCCGCCCGATATCCAACGAATCAGCACACCGTCGCAGGGTTGCTCTGATACCATTTTGTTGGAGCGATTAGTTAGGAACGGAATTGACTTTTCAAACAAATAATGGGAGATAGGCTGAACTGAACTTAGTCACAGCCTGATGGGTTTTATTTATAGCTTGTGTACAACACTTATTTCTAACTTTGGTCATTACATCTTAACATCCCCTCTTAATACCAAAGTTAGCAAACAATACATGCAGAAAGAAATAATACAAGCTATCTAAGGTTTACCAAACACCACATCAATGTCTTCGAGGTCAAATTGGACCAAGTCTCCAGGTAGATTTACATTGTCCTAGAAAGTTTATAAGTCGTCTTAACTTCGAGACACACAAAAAAGAGCTCTTTACGTTTTAGATTGTCAAACTCTGAATGAGACCTACGCCAAAGCCGCCTACCACTATCGAGTACGACAACTTCAGAAGGAGAGACCAAACTTAGAGGGTACTACTCTTGAATAAGTTAAGTGCTTCGGGGACGAAGCATATTTTTAAGGGGGGTAGAATGTGACACTCCGAAAAATTAAATAATATAAAATGGATAATTACATTAACTCGATAAAATTTTAACATGTTCCGAAAGGGGACACCCTAAAAATTTAAAAATAATAATAATGAAATAAAATAAGATAGATACATAGTATAATTTATCTAACAAAAAATAAATTATTTATGTTGAAATAAGTAGCATAAAAGTATAAAAGTAAAAATAAAACATATACTATTTATCTGATTAAAATAAAGCAGATATAATCTATTTGATATAGTACAGATGTGATCCACCAAATAAAAATAATATGAATATTAAGCACTACTTATAAAATAAGATGATAAAGCATTGTAACTCAAAGTACATTTTATACTTGCCACATAATTACTAAAACATGTACTACACCAACCGAACTACATATATATACTCCATAATATATACGAAGTATAATTAACATACATAACATACGCATATACTATACATACACACATACCCTACATACATACATGCCCCTGCGAACGTAGGATCTAGAATAGAGGGCTTTGTAGTGTATAGTCTAAAATGGAATTTAATACGAGAGTAAACGCCGCAACCCTAGAACCTTCCAACATGCGTATAAATACAACGATAGAAGGACTTCGCTGTTAAGATGTAATGACCAAAGTTAGAAATAAGTGTTGTACACAAGCTATAAATAAAACCCATCGGGCTGTGACTAAGTTCAGTTCAGCCTATCTCCCATTATTTGTTTGAAAAGTCAATTCCGTTCCTAACTAACCGCTCCAACAAACTGGTATCAGAGCTTGATACTCGGAGAGATATGGCGATGAATTCCACAAGTTTCCCTGCAAATCTCCCAATTCTTGATGGCAAGAACTGGCATCGTTGGTCAGTACAGATGAAGGTGGTATTCGCTTACCAGGAAGTCATCGATATTGTGGAAGACGGATTCCCGGTCTTGACCGAGAATTCCATAGACGCGGAAAAAGCTGCGTACAAAGAAAATAAGAAGAGGGATCTCAAGGCCATGTTTCTCATTCATCAGTGCGTTGACAACGCACACTTTGAGAAGATCGCTTCTGCTCCGACTTCTCATGTTGCCTGGGAAATTCTGGAACAATGCAACGAAGGTGCAGATGCATTGAAGAAGGTGAAGTTGCAGACATTGCGAAGGCAATATGAACTTCTAAAAATGTCGAAGGGTGAAACAGTAGAGGATTTCATCAATCGGATCATTGCATTAACCAATGCGATGAAGAATTGTGGAAAAAGATGACTGAACAGATGATTGTTGAAAAGGTATTAAGAACCTTAACTCCCAATTTTGATTATGTAGTGACTGCAATTGAAGAAACAAAGGATCTTGCAACCTATAAATTGGAGCGATTGCAAGGTTCTTTGCAAGCATATGAACAAAGAATGAAGGAACGGAAAGAGGATGAATCTGTAGAACAAGTTCTTCAGGCCCAAACTTCCAAGAAACCTAACTACCAGGGTAGAGGTGGATCCCGTGGTAGAGGTAGGGGCAGATCAAATAAGTATAATACTGGAAGGAATTGGAATAATAATTCAAATTCCAATGAGCAAGATCAACCTGAATCCTCAACTGGGAGAGGGGGATTCAACAAACAGAGGGGTGGAAAAAGGAAACTTGATAGAAAGAAAATCAAATGCTTTAATTGCTAGAAGATTGGCCATTTTTTCACTGAGTGCAGAGCTCCTGCCCAAGGAGAACAGGCTAATTTTCAGCGGGATGAAGTAAATTTGGTCCAAGATGGGAAGGAAACTGATGAAGAACCTGTTATGCTCATGATGACAACCAATCATGATGACCTAAGTTCAAACATATGGTATCTTGATTCAGGATGTTCGAACCATATGACTGGTCATATGAATTGGTTGGTAAACTTTGACTCTTCAAGGAGAAGCAAGGTGAGATTTGTTGATGACAGAGTGATAGTTGCAGAGGGATCTGGTGATGTGGTGGTCAAGAGGAAGAATGGTTCAGATGTTGTAATCTCAGAGGTGCTCTATGTACCTGGGATGAAAACCAACCTTCTAAGTCTTGGACAGCTGCTTGAACGGGGATTTACAATGCACTTGGAACAAGGTTTCCTAGATATACTTGATTCTTCTAGCAAAAGAATCTTTAAAGACCCCATCTCAAGTAACAGAACCTTCCAGGTCCAAATCTCAGCTTTGGAAACTTACTGCCTAATATCTGAAACAAGTACTGATAGCAATTGGCTTTGGCATCTCATATTTGGGCATCTAAACTTCAGAGATTTATGCAATCTGCATAACAAAGGTATGGTTTATGGGATACCTGCTATTCAGTTGCCTGGAAAATTATGTGATAACTGTTTGGTTAGTAAACAGCCCAGAACACCTTTTACTTCTGCAACTCCACCTAGGGCTAATGATTTGCTGCAAGTAGTTTACTCAGATGTATGTGGCCCATTTGAAACCCCTTCACTAGGTGGAAACAGATACTTTGTGTCCTTTGTGGATGAATTCAGTAGAAAGATGTGGATATACCTGCTAAAGACAAAATGTGAGGTTAGTGAAACACTGGGAGTGTGGTGCCTAGCTGTGTTGAATTCAAGCCACTTTGTTATTATGATTATGCTATCCAAAATTAAGAAATTATTTTGTTCATTTGATTAAAAGCAACGAACGAGTTTAACTTCACTTTTAAATTAATTCTTTAGTATTACTAATTCTTTTTAATTCAACATAATCTGCCGTCAAAACATAATTATTTTATTTTGAACAAGTTAGATTCATGGGTTATTAGTAATATTCTAATTCAGATGTTTAGATTTAATAGTTCCATTTTTTTTATAAATCTCAATAAGGAACCCAATAATGTAAAATTACTACAGTTATTCTTAAACGCCAACTCTCATGATTTTAGAGATTAGTGTGGCTTATATATGGTACCGAATATTGTATATCTAAACTAATTAGAAGTGACAAATTGATAAGAGCCAATCATAAAATCTAATTCTCTTATCCCAATTATCATTTTTTTCCGTCATTATTATCATTGTAAAATCAGTTATAGTATCACTCACCATCAGATCAACTTCAAAGAAATATGCAGTCCATGTATTGTCATTTTATTATTATTATTATTATTATTATTATTATTATAAACTAATCAGCCTAGCCACAACTTAATTTGTAAACTGACCCAATTCTTGATTAAACAACCCAGCCCAAAGTCTTGCTACATACGATAGTATTAAACAGCAGGAGTACGGTTGTCTCCTTCGCATGCTACGCCGGAGAACGAATGAAGAGAAAAGAAAACAAGTCGTAGGCCTACCTCTCTCGGACGACAGATGGTTGAAAGGTCTCGGTGACGGTGATCTACGGAGGCAGCACCCAGCCCGGCGAGCGTTCCCAGGCAGTACAACGGCGATGGAAACGATCAAACTCCTTTCCCGGTGGACTGCATCTTTGCTAGCTACCTCCAGCGACGGCGAGTCCGGCGGCTTCTCCCTCCGTCGTTCGGCAGCGATGGTTCCCTCACTTTTCTACTCACTCTAGGACCAGAGTATTACACTCGGTCGTTCTGCCTCTTCTCACCTCGCATTTTCTTTCTTTTCCTTCCTTTCGTTTCTTTCTTCTCTCTTTTCTCGCATGTATATTGTCGCTCGTTTAAGGTGCAGCGTAACTGGTCCACAACACTGCTATTTATGCAGCTCGGTGATGGCTCAAGACGTATGCTAATATGTTAAGAATCGCCGGCCTTTATTATCATTAACAATAGTTTCCTTCTAGCGTGCGTCTAATATTATCACTATTATTATTATAAGCTTAGGAAGTGATACGTAGCTCATATATAAATATTTTAGCATGTGAATAGAGAGTGATACGTACATGATCTTTGGCATTTACTTCCGCTTATTGAGCTTTCCGCAGCACCAATACGAGAAGCGTTGAAATCATGCGTTAGTATTTTTGGTATAATATATGGATAGTTAATGTTTTCCTTAATATATGTAATACGTAGGTATAGTTATAGTTTTTCCAATTTTTACACGTAGGTGTTTACATATTTAAAACATATTATTAGTTTTCAAAAGTCAACTATCTGACCTTAGTGTACTTTTGTACACATAAAAATCTCGGGTACATAAATCTTAAAATTGATTAAAATGTCACTTTCAATATTTTTGTCATACGCGTAACTATTTCGTGTTATACAAACGTCACTTGTAATACGCGTAAAAATGTCATTTCTTTTATTGACACATTTTATCTGACTAAAAACGTCATAAAGGTTAAAGTTTTATTTGATTCACTTAATTATTAAAATCTCACTTTTTGAAACATTTCATATCACTAATTAAATTATTTTATTTTTATTTAAATTTTTGGAGTGTCACATTCTACCCTCCTTAAAAGATGTTTCGTCCCGAAACATAAACTAAACTCAAATGACAAAATCTTAAGGTATTATACATTCTACCCCCCTAAATGAGAGGTTACGTCCCCGTAACTAAAACATTACCTTGACTAAATAGCTCAGGATAACGTTTTCTCATGTCATCCTCTGTCTCCCATGTGGCATTTTCAGCCAAGTGATTTGACCACAAAACTTTGACCATTTGAATAGCCTTCCTCCGAGTTTCACGTGTCTTCGTGTCTAAGATTTTCACAGGTCTCTCTTCATACGTCAAGGTTTCATCCAACTCGATCACCTAATTACATAAAGGGTTATTTCGATGTTTACTAAGTCACGTCCCAGCTATTTAAAAGTGAGGTCCTTACCTCCGGGTTTAAGATGTGTGCCTCGTCACGGACATACTTCTTCAGTTGGGATATATGGAATACGTCGTGTACCTTGCACACGATAACACGTTTCAGCTTGGTTTTCTAACTTTGGAATACATTTAGAAAGAACGGATTTAATCCTTACCTTACTCAATTCTGTGGGTAGAGCCAATCTGTAAGCAACTCTTCCCACCTTCTCTAGAATCTCGTAAGGTCCGATGAATCGAGGGCTCAGTTTACCCTTCTTCCCGAATCTCATAATGCCTTTAGTAGGAGAGACCTTGAGAAGTACTTTCTCTCCCACCTCGAATTCAGCTGGTTTTCTTCCTAGGTCCGCATATGATTTTTGTCTATCTTGCGCTGCCTTCATCCTTGCCTGAATGAGTTTGATCTTCTCCATCGTGTCTTGCAAGTATTGCGGCCCTAAGACAACCTGGTCTACCATATCTCCCCAGCATAATGGGCTTCTGCACTTTTGACCGTACAGAGCCTCGTATGGAGCCATTTCAATGCTCGCATGGTAGCTATTGTTATATGAGAACTCTATCAGGTCCAAGTGTTCATCCCATGACCCTTGCAGGTCCAGTTTGCATGCTCTCAGCATATCCTCGAGTGTTTGAATGGTCCTCTCTGTCTGACCATCCGTCATCGGATGAAATGTTGTGCTTAGCTTCAATGTGGTCCCCATAGCAGCTTGAAGTTCCCTCCAAAATTGGGATAAGAATCTGGAGTCTCTATCGGAAACAATATCTCGGGGTACACCGTGATACTTCACCACATGCTTGATGTAGGCTTTTGCTAGCTTATCCATGCTCCAAGTTTCATTCATGGGAATGAACCTGGCGGTCTTGGTCAATCTATCAACAATCACCCAAATCTTATCTTTCCCGGACGTTGTTAAAGGTAAACCCCCGACAAAGTCCATCGAGATAGAGTCCCACTTCCATGCTGGCACCTCCAAGGGTTGCACGAGTCCCTTGGGCTTGCACCTCTTGGCTTTCACTTTTTGACAATTTAAGCATCGTGCCACGAACTCTGCCAACTCGTTTTTCATTCTCGGCCACCAGAAGTTTTGCTTCAAATCTTTATACAATTTGTCTCCTCCCGGGTGTACCGAATAGGGCGTGTTGTGTCCTTCTTCCATGATTTGCTTTTTAATGTGCTCACACTTCATCGGGACACATCACCTACCCTTATAATGGATACTCCCATCTTCATGCAATCGAAACGGTCCGTTTACCCCATCCTTCATCCCGGCCTTGACTCGCTCAAGCTTCACATCTCCTGGTTGACCGGCCTTTATTTCATCAAAGATAGAGGGTAAAATGGTCATAGTATATAACCGGATCTCACCCCCTACTTCACCATTCCCCTTGACTTCCAAATTCAGCCTCTGAAACTCCCGGTAAAGCTCTTCTGGTAGTATCCACGCTGCTCGGCTCGTGTGTTCTGTTTTTCGGCTCAAGGCATCAGCTACGACATTGGCTTTTCCCTCGTGATATAAGATCTCCAAGTCATAGTCTTTAACAAGTTCTAGCCACCTCCTCTATCTCATGTTGAGTTCCTTCTGCGTAAATATGTACTTTAGACTCAAGGCAAACACCACCGCAGCCAACTCCAGGTCGTGGGTTGGATAGTTAACTTCGTGCAACCTTAGTTGTCGGGATGCATAAGCTACTACCTTCCCGTTCTGCATCAGTACACAACCCAGTCCATTCTTGGATGCGTCGCAATAGATTTCAAATCCATCAGTTCCCGATGGAAGTGTCAGTACCGATGCAGTCGTCAGTCTTTTCTTCAGCTCTTGGAAGACTTTCTCACAATCATCCGTCCACTGGAACTTTGTGGTCTTCTTCATTAAATTGGTTAATGGTATAGCTATCTTGGAGAAATCTTTTACAAATCTGCGATAGTAGCCCGCTAACCCAAGGAAACTCCGCACTTCCGTAACAGTAGTAGGTGCTCGCCACTCGGTTACTGCTTCGATCTTCGACGGGTCCACAGATACCCCATCTCGAGTGATGATGTGACCTAGAAATGCTACTCGGTCTTTCCAAAAGTCACACTTGGAAAGTTTGGCAAAAAGCTGATGTTCTCTCAAAGTCTGCAGAACGAGCCTCAGATGCTCTTCGTGATCCTTCTTGTTCTTTGAATACACCAAGATATCATCAATGAACACCACCACAAATGTATCAAGATAGGGGCGAAATACACGGTTCATTAGGTCCATGAACACCTCTGGTGCGTTGGTTAAACCAAACGGCATCACAGTGAACTCATAGTGCCCATATCTCATACGAAATGCAGTCTTCGGTATATCCCTCTCCGCTATCCTCACTTGATGGTAGCCGGATTGAAGGTCAATCTTAGAAAATATTCCCGCCCCCTTTAGTTGATCGAACAGGTCATCGATGCGGGGTAGAGGGTATCAGTTCTTGATGGTAACACGGTTTAGCTCTTGGTAGTCAATGCACAACCTCAAGCTATCATCCTTCTTCTTCACAAACAAGACCGGAGCGCCCCAAGGTGAAACGCTCGGCTTGATATAGCCCTTCTCGAGCAATTCCTCCAGTTGCTCCTTCAGTTCTTGCATCTCCTTCGGAGCCATCATGTACGGTGCCTTGGAAATCGGTGTAGTCCCCGACATCAAGTCAATGGAGAACTCAACCTCCCTTTCCGGAGGCATCCCCGGAATCTCTTCCGGAAACACGTCGGGAAATTCACTTACCACAGGAACCTGATCAGTCGTCTGCTCCTCATTGTGGGTCTCCTTCATCACGCATAGGTATGCCTCGCATCCTTTCCGGATGTACCTCCTCATTTGCCGCATTGTCATCAGCTTTACACCTGGTTTGTTCACAACTGCCTTGAACGATACCCGTTTCCCACTCAGGCTCTTCATGGTCAACTTCTGCTCGTTGCACAAGATCTTCGCCTTGTAATTCCCGATCCAATCCATGCCCAACACCACATCAATGTCTTCGAGGTCAAATTGGACCAAGTCTCCAGGTAGATTTACATTGTCTAAGACTATAGGTACATTCATGTATACATTTCTACAAGCTACCACTCTATTGTTTGCTGTTTTTACATTCAACTCTATGCTAGCTGCAGGTTCTATCTTTAACTTCTCAACAAATTTAGAAGAGATAAAACTGTGAGAAGCACCAGAATCAAACAGAACATAAGCAGGGATGTTATTAACATGAATGGTACCTGAAACCACGTCATGGGCCCTGGCTTGTGCCTAGTTCATCACGTAAATTCGGCCTTGGTTAGGAGCATTGTTGTTTCGGTTATTATTGTGGTTGCCCCCACCTTGGTTCTGGTTCTGGATTCTATTGGCGTTCCCATTCTGATTTCCTGGGTTCTGGTTATCACGGTTGCCTCCATTTCCAGCTTGGTTTCCCCCTCTTCGGTTGGGCCCTTGGTTAGGCGGCATCTCTATTTTGTTTTGATTACACTCGAATGCTCTATGCCCGAGTTTGTTACAATTAAAACACGTCGCTAAGTTCCCGTCACAGTTCCTTCCACGATGGTCTTTGCCACATCTTTTGCAATAGTAATGCCTCTTCCTCCGAGCATCCCTTCTCTGATTTTGCCCCTGAAAATTTCTCTCTCCTTGGTTATGATTATCTCTCTTCCATGGTGGTCGTTGCCCAGAGTGATTAAGCTTGCTCCTCTTCTCATTTTGTTGACTCTCTTCCTCAGCCCTCCTTCGGTTCTTCTTGTGGGCTTCCCTTTGGAGTTGAACCACCCGATAGTGTTTTGCAGCTCTATAATAGGTATCATCCAGTGTGTGGCATTCTTGCACACTCAAAGCCTTTTGAGTATCGTAGTTAAGTCCTCGGATGAACTTCTCAACCTTGCTCTCCTCGTCGGGTACTAGTGATGATGCAAAGTCCGCTAGTGTCACTATTTTAAGTCTTGAAAACTACTAGCTTTGAAGAATTTAGGACAATGTACTAGAGCCAAACGTATCTTAAAAGTTTTCTAAACAATTTTAAAAAAGGGGGTTTTCTAAGGTTTTCTATAGAGGTTGGTGAACATTTTTTTTGGGATTTTGTTATTGAGGTTTTCCAAGGGAATTTACAAAATGTTTTTCCAAAATATTTGAAGAAGAATAAAGAACTTCTACGACAAAAAAAAATAGGCCGCGGTGAGATTGTGAGATTTTGATTTTTGATTTTGGTTGAGTATGTGGTTTAGTTGAATTGTTGAGATATTCTTTTTGTTTTGGATACATCCTTAGTGAAGTTATTAGCTAAGGTAGTATTACGAATAGTACTCAATACATTTCTGATCCGTATCCTAAAACGTAACATTATCTTTTCAAGAAGATGCCTATGAGGGACAACATGGAAGACAAATGATGCTTTTCAAGAAGACAATGTCGCCTACGAGGGACAACGTGTAAGATAATGACGCCTCATCGGCGAACGCGGAGCTGAATCAAGCTTTGGGACAACTTACTCAACCCATCCAGACCGTTGTAAATGCGCTACTTCAAAAATCAACGCCAACATTGTCTTAACTAGCGCAATGTTATTACGGAACGCGTAGTTGGGCATAATCCCTCAACTTATTTAGGCCAACAAGATCCTCTCATCCTTGAAGATTGAATTTGCGATTTTGACAAACTCTTCGATGCTATAAACCACCCGTGGATCAATATACTAACATGGCTGCATACTACTATATACCTATGTCAAGAGGCAAACAAATGATGGGCCACGACCGAACCAACATTGCATCAACAATTTGACTCTTCTTGGGAGACGTTTACGGAGGGAGTAAATTATTTTGAAAATATATTTTACGAAATGTTTTACAAATATACATTTTTTTTGGGGGGGGTTAGGTGGAACTTACTTAGCATTGTTGCTAATGTTTGTTTCTTTTATTTTTTTCTGTACTTGATTTTGTACAGGTGTTGAGTTGATCTCGTTGAAGTTGATTTCGAGAGAGATTCCTCTAGAACACAAAATTAGTAAATAATTGTAATTACATTTTCAGCATCTTAAATTAGTGAACATTTATTTTAGAAGTTTAATCCGTTTTGAGTTTAAATTCGTTTAGCCTGTGCACTCGGTTAGGTTAGAACCGAGTGTGGCGGTAACACCCTATTTTCCCTTTTGATTTTCCGCTGCACAATTCTGATGTTTTCAAATAAAGTTAATAAATATTGTTTTATTTAAAGGTATTTTGGGCGGGAAATTTGGGGGTGTTACACAGCTAGGCACCACACTCCCAGTGACCGCACCTCGATCGGATCACAGGCTAGAGGACCCACACCGGTTGGGCATCAATCCCAATATAAAAGACGTGAGGGCACTGGAGCCACACGAAGGCACTGGGATCGGGATTATGAAGACCTAAGGACTCCACCGCCACCTCCCCTAACAGCCCTGGAGGAAGAAATGGCCGAAATGAGAAGGCAGATAAACGAGATGAGGGACGAGATGAATAGGGCACCTGTATAACCTACCCCAGTGCAGGTCAGGATCACTTCTCCTTTCACCCGGGAAATAATGTACGCTGAGATCTAAAGGGATGCCAAACCACCGACCGGTGAGACATATGACGGGGCAGGAGATCCCCGTGTGCATTTGAGAAGTTACCAGGGAGGGCTTATGCTACTAGGAGCAACGGAAGCAACCATTTGTCGTCTGTTCTTCAGCACGCTCAGGGGGGGCGCCCAAGAATGGTTCGGGACCCTGCAGCCCGGCTCGATCGCCAGCTTTGCCAAATTATCATCATTATTCTTGACATAATTTGCCTCCAGTGCCACTCCAAAACGGCATTTCAGTTACCTGACCAGTGTCAAGCAGGGACCAAGAGAGTCCCTTAATCAGTTTCTGAAAAGGTGGAAGGAGGAAACCCTAAAGGTTGGCAGCATGGCGGAAGATACGGCAATCACGTTGTTCACTGATGCCCTCCGAAACGGAGAATTATACAAGGATTTGAAAAAGAATCCAGGCACCGCATATGTTGAGGTGCTAGACAGGGCCCGAAAACATGCTACCCTGGAGGAAGACATCTCGATCAGGGACATGGTGGCTACCCCTTCTGCCCCAACAAGAATGTCCTATCGATTGGGTCCTATTCCAGCGGCCGCTCCTCCTCCAAAGCCAGGACGATTCACCCCTTTGGTCCTATCTGTTGCAACTATTTACCAGAACGAGAAGGACAATATTCCCCTTCCGAGTGATACCAAGGGGTACATGGGAGAAGATGAGAATGCCTTCTGTAAATATCACAAAAGGAAGGGTCACCACACCCATTTATGCCGAGCATTACAAATTGCTATTGAAGAGTTAGTCCAGTGGGGGAACCTGGACAAGTATGTGAATAAAGACCCGAACGCTATAGGCATCCTGAAGCTTCAGTGGCATCCTGAAGCTGGACAAGAATGGAGGTAAAGATTATATTTGGGGTCGGGGAAACAGGTGATTCGAATGCCGAACGGAAGAGATTCGAACAGAGCCTCTACGTGGGCTCCGTATCCACGCCGCCCCAGAAGAAAGGAAGAATGGAACCGATAACATTCGGCCTTGCTGATTGGCCCAATCCACCAAGTCCGCACAGGGACGAATTGTTTATAAGCATGTGTATGGATAATGCACTGATCCGTCGGATGTTGGTTGACACGGGAAGCAGTGTGAACGTATTGTACCTGCAATCGTTCGAGAAAATGGGACTGCAGAGGAACCAACTAACCCACCTGAGGACACCGCTTGCCAGCTTTACCAGAAACTGCATTGAAGCGGAAGGCACCATCCACTTGATGGTTGAAATTGGAGATGAAACACACAAGGCATCAGTCCGAATGACGTTTGTGGTGGTGGACATCAAATGTGCCCACGATGTCATTCTGGGCCGACCGGGATTGGAAGATCTGGAGGCGATAACCTCTGTCCGCCACTCTGGCATCAAGTTCCGAACAGACACTGGGGTCGGAGTGGCCAGAACTGATCCAGCAACAGCCCGAACTTGCTATCGGGAGGCCTTGAAAAATATGAATGCTCGAGGGATGCGGGTTAACAGTATTGAGGTTGAAACTCGTCGAACAGAGTTCGAATCACATCCTGAGCCTGCTACCCTCTTAGAGCGGATTGACATTGATTCTCCCCCCAATCGGAAAGTGGTGATCGGGGTGGACTTGCAAGCTGGAATTCGGGAAGGGGATATTATGGTTTTGAAGAAATTTCAGATGTTATTCTCTCGAGGACCAAAAGACATGTCTGGCATTGACCTAGAAATAATCTGCCACAAGCTGGCCGTTCGGCCTAATGCCAAGCCGATTCAATAGAAAAAAAGATATCAGGCTGCCAAACGGCGTGATTTTACGAAGCAGAAGGTTGCCACCTTGCTACGGATCAAACACATCCGGCCAGTTATCCATGTGGAATGGCTGTCGAATGTGGTACTAGCACCAAAGGGATCCACTTGCAGGATGTGTGTAGATTACTCTGATCTGAATAAAGCATGCCCGATGGATCCCTATCTAGTGCCACGGATAGATCTCCTGGTAGATGAAACGGCTGCGTGTGAGCTATTAAGTTTCATGGATGCCTTCCGTGGATATCATCAAGTTTTCATGCACCTGGATGATGCGGAGAAAACAGCGTTCGTCACTTGAAATGGCGTATTTTGCTACATTGTGATGATGTTCGGGTTAAAGAATGCCATGGCTACCTTCCAACGGATGATCGGGATACTTTTCAAAGAAGTGTTTGGGATAACGATGGAGGCTTATGAAGATGACAGTCTTATCAAAAGCCGGAAGAAAGAGGATCATCTCCCGGACATGGAAAAGGTGTTCAGGATAATGCAAAAGGCAAACATGAGATTGAACCCCAAGAAATGTGCTTTTGCAGTCAAGGGAGGCAAATTCTTGGGTTACATGATGAGTGAGAGGGGTATTGAGCCTAACCTAGAAAAGGTGAAGGCGATTGTGGATATGGAAGCCCCAAGGAACCTTAAGGAGGTTCTGAGATTGATCGGCCGATTGGCAGCCTTGAGCAGATTTTTGTCCAAACTTGCCGACCGAGCAATCCCATTCTTCCAAGTTATGAAGAAGGCAAACCCCTTTGAATGGACCGCCGAATGCCAAGCGGCCTTCGAGAAGTTCAAGTTGTATATGTCTTTCCTCTGGTCTTAACAAAAGATGATCCAGGGGAACACCTGTATATGTACCTTGTCGTGGCCGATCTCGCTGTAAGTTCAGTATTGCTGAAAGAAGAAGATGGCATTCAGCATCCCATTTATTTGGTAAGTAAAGCCCTGAACGGGCCTTAGACTAGGTACACCCTGATGGAGAAAACGATATTGGCCCTAATAGCGGCCATCAAACGGATTGCACCCTATTTTCAGGCACATCCGATAACCGTGTATACAACTCAGCCACTAGCTATCATCCTAAGAAATCCAATGGCTAGCGGGCGCATTACAAAGTGGAGTCTCCTGATCGGGCAGTACGAGGTAGACTTTAAACCTCGACCTACTATCAAAGGCCAGGCCTTAGCAGATTTCATAGCGGAATGTACCGCTCGGCCTTCAAAAACTGAATCAGAGAGCAGCACGCTAGGTAACTGGTGGGAGATGTACGTAGATGGTGCATCAAGCACAAAAGGTTGTGGGGGTGGAGCCGTGATCACATCACCCGAAGGTTATAAAGCATACTACTCCATTCATTTTAATTTTAAAGTAACCAACAATGAGACTGAGTATGAGGCCCTTATTGCAAGTTTGAAGTATGCTAAAACCCTGGGTGCCGATCGGCTCAAAGTCCGGTCAGAGAGCCAACTAATGGTCAACCAAGTGAATGGCACGGCCGAAGCAAAAGAAGAGAGGATGAAGGCATACAAGGAACTGGTCGAGGAGCAAATCACAAAATTCGAACAGGAGGTACTCGATTAGGTTTCTAGAATAGAAAATCAGGAGGCAGATATCTTATCTAAATTGGAAAATGCAGCCTTTGATGACCGAGCGCAGATGATCCTAGCTCACATCCAGCGGTTTTCCCATCGGGAAACCCTGACAACACCAGCAACTATGATCCTCCAGGTAGAAGCTATTTCTTATGTCGTTCCTAGTTGGGTCACGGATATGACAACCTACCTGAAGGATGAGACTCTCCCAGAAGACAAAAATTCGACATATAATATGAAGTGCATTCAGATGAGGGCCTCCATGTTCGAACTGGTGGACAGACAGTTTTATAAAAAGACATTTGGAGGACCATATTTAAAGTGCCTTCCACTCGGTCTAGCAGTGGCAGTAATGGAATAAATTCACGAGGGTATCTGTTCACAAGCCATCAGGGCCTAAAACACTGGCAAGAAAGATCATCTTGCAGGGATACTACTGGCCAACCATCCAACAAGACTACTTTGCACATACCAGGAAGTGCAAGGTTTGCCAGCTATATGCACCGGTTCCCGGTCGGCCAACAACTTTCTACACTCCCATGACCATTGCTCTTCCATTTGCTAGGTGGGGGATCGACTTACTAGGACCCCTACCTACTGCTCTCGGAGGACGAAAATATATCATCGTTGGGATTGATTATTTCACCAAATGGGTGGAGACTGAACCACTGGCTAGCATCAAAGATTTCCAATGCCAGAAGTTCGTCTGGCAGAACATTATTTGCCAGTTTGGCCTCCTTGAGCAGATCATCACGGAAAACGGAAGGCGATTCGTGAACAGGAATTTTGAAAATAATGTGGTCAAATGGGGGATCAAACATTCCAGAGCATCTGTAGCATACCCTCAGGCAAATGGCCAAGTAGAAAATATGAACGGTACCATTATGGATGGTATGAAGAAAAAACTAGAACATTGTTCCTCATCATGGCCAGATCAACTAAATTACATCCTATGGACGTATAGGACTACACCCCGAACGGCCACAGGAGAGACACCGTTTGCCCTTGCGTATGGATTCCAGGCTAAGGTTCCAACAGAAGTCCTAGTTCCTACACACCGAACATTGCATTATGATCTCGTACGCAATGAAGATAATCTACGGGCCGAACTACACTTCATAGAGGAAAGAAGGGATCTAGCCGCAATACGGATGGAGGAATATCACAGAGCGACAAGGAGATACTTCGACAAACAAGTAAAAATTCGATCAATCGAAGTAGGAGACTTAGTCCTAAGGAAGCGAGAAAAGAGCAAACCTCTGGAAAGCGGAAAAATGGCCCAAAATTGGGAAGGACCTTATCAGGTCTACAAGAAATCTGCTTCAGGAACGTTCTGCCTACAATACACCGAAGGCCGACCGGCAGGAACATGGAATGTTGAACATTTGAGGAAATTTTATCAATAAAAACGGCTGTTGCCACCTCTTGAAAAAAAGTTGGTATAAAGTGTAATACGTGAGATTTAATTTAAACGGATTAATAGTACTACTCATACCAACAAGGTGCATCTCCTTTTAAGGGAGTCATTAGCCAAGAACTCCAAAGTTAAGCGTGTTAACAGTTTGGAGGGAGCCATCATCTCAGCTAAAGTTTTTGACCCTATGATTATGAACGAACGAATAGAGAGATCAAAGCGGCTTGGAGGTGGTGTCAAAACTATAAGTATGGACCAACCGAGCGACGTTCGGTAACACGGATTGTTCGTCCGGGGGATTGGAACTGTGGTTTTAAAATCTCGCCTCAGTCATTAACTTGATTTGGAAGTGAGTCGCCATTTTTGCTATAAGTGGAAAATGACCCGACCAGGAGATCTTGCTTATAGTTTGAAAGTAGTCATCTCAAACCCCTAATATGGATGAGCCGGATCGGAGAAAACTGAACGGATTGCATCGGAATTTTGGCTTTGGAAGATATAGAGCAATGAAATGACATGATCGGGAAAAAGTTGAGTTTTATTCTTTGACGCTATTGACCGGAAAGTACAAAGAAATCAAGAGTAAGGCTACAAGGGCAAAAAACTATGCTATTGGATGATCCTCGGTCGGGGAAGATAGAGGTTGAGAGCCGCCAGCCTGCGCTGCATCTAGGGGTGTGCAAAAACCGGGTCAGACCGTGTTTTAGACTTGAAGTGTACCGGAATGGACTGGTCCGGTATATACAGGTCCGGGTTTCGGGTCATGAAAATTTAAGAATTCGGGTTTCCGGTCTGGTCCGGGTTAAACCTGGTTATAACAGGTCTGGACCGGTTAGCCCGTAATATAGTTATCATTATTTTTAATTTTTTCTGCTCTTTCGATTGGACCTTTACCCTACCCAAGCCGAGAATAATTTTAGCCTTTACAACTTACGCGCGGCACTCCCAAAGCTTAGATCGACTTCTGTCAGCATCGCCGGACGCTGGATTCGCCTAGCCTTCCACTTCATCGTTGCCTGACGTCTGCTCTCACTCTTATCTAGCACACATCAGTTGCCTTGTGCCTACCCTCACTCCGAGCTACATGCAACGAGTTAGCGAAGTGTCGTCGGCCATCCTCAATTGGAACATGTAAATACTGAATATTTGTATTTAATCTCAACCTTAATCAATTTTTTTCTCTTTTGAAGTTATAGAGTTGATTATTATTGGAAAGCTGTCTAATTTTCCACATATGTCTAATAAAAAATGTTTTTCCTTTTTCGTATGCACTGCCGATTTGTAGTCTATACTAATTGGAATATGGAAGAAATTGTTCGGTTCCAGTGTGTAGGGATTGTTGAGAGATTTTGCAGCTGCCTTTTCTTTTATAAGAATATTCAAATTGTTGCTGCTCAAGTAATGCTTTTCATGGGGTTTATTTGCAAAGTTAATGATAGATGATTCATGGTTGGATAAATGTATGTTAATGTTTTATTTTCTTTGCATTAATTTCAGGTAAAAAGAGCTTATTAGTGATTCTTACTTCTTAGTGCTTGTTGGGGTTTAATCCCGCAGATCCGAAAGCCCAACACGAACTTTGGATATATTAGAAAAATGGGTCAAGAATCACTTGTAAAGAGAAAATATAAAATCTGAATGATCAACTACTCAAAAGCCCACATGTATTAATTAATCTGGTGATTACACAGAAATCTCCCGATCGGTACGTCGGAGTACGGCTAATACAAGAACTACAGAGATAAATCTATTCTAGGCTTGAGTATCAAAATACTAACCCTTTACAATGAAACTAATCCTTATATTTATACTAATGGGGGTATGGGGTACTTAATGTTGATTGGTTGCTTCATCTAGCCACTTGGAAACCCATGCTTCAACTTGTTGTCGCCATACTTTAGTAATAAATGTCCCCTGCCACTTGTTGGCTACCCGTTGCCCGAACGGGTAGTAGACCCTGCTGGAATCATCATTGATCTGGCCCAAGTACGTTGGTTGACTCGAACCCCGTTCGGTACACTGATCTGGAATCACCATTGGTCTGGCCCATCATTGATCTGGCTCAAGTGCGTTAGTTGATCCGAATCTCGTTCAGTACATATTTTTCCATGAGCCTGTTCATCTTATGGATTATGGGTCCGTCTATCGCACTGGATATCCTGGGCCTTGGATCCGGATATTGGACCTGCAGCCCAATATCCCAACATGAGTCCCCCACTTCCGATGTCTCGAACGGTAGTGAGTGCATTGGGAAGTAGAAGTTGCCTGCCGAGTGGCGATCGGGGTTCGGAGTTCGCTGGTTCCCCATGCTATGATTAGTACCTTTCTTGCGACTGTCATTTGATTTTTCCCATAATCGTCATGATTATTGATCTTTGCTTCTCCATGCGACACATGTTATTTCAAATAGTCCTGGTGACGTGTCATTATTTGGTTGGTCCTCGATACGGCGCTTGTCAGACTATAAATTAGTCTTTATCAAATGGTTCTGGGTTTCGAATTACCAATCCTTCGTGCTTTAGCTCTGCCTTCTTTCTAACTTTCTTCAAGCTTTTCGTGTTCAGGTATTTTTCATCCCTTAACTTTCCTCCTTCTTCTTTGGTCTGGTCGGTATGAGTTCTCAATCGCGTTCCTCTGATTTGGAAATGGCTTCCCAAGGGGATGACCATGCTGTCGTCGTTGTGGACGTCATAAAGGTCCCATTTGCTAGTGGTTCAAATGAAGCGACGGCGGAGACTAGGGCGTAGGTGGAGGATTCTTCCGTTGGCTCTTCTACTGATGGTGATTCCAACGATACGAATTCCGGTGATGAACTCGTTTCAATGGCGGCCGGCCTCCCGGGCGACGTTCCCCGTCATAAGGTGGACTTGAGGCTAATTAGGGAAAGGAGGCAAAAATTGACCTCTCATAATAGGGCCCAAATCCCATCCCTAATCCCTGATCCAGTTAATTTCCGTCTTCGGGTTGGGATTCATCCGATGCGCCACCTTCCTGGGATGGTGGTGGTCCATCTAGACTCAATAAAAGTTGGGCTTAGGTTTCCCCTACACCTTTCTTCGTTTCCTTCCTTACTTTTTATGAGATAGTACCGGCCCAAGTTATGTCGAACTCTTATGGGCTGCCAGCATATCCTGGCCCCCTTTGTGGCCAAGCTTCAAGAAATGCTAGGGAGACCGGTCGAGCTTGGCGATCTTCCCTCGGTCTCTATTGTTGAGGCCCAGTTTGAGAAGTACAAGCGAGAACTGCAACGGGCCGTCGATCGAGAAGCAGGGAGGGATCCTGAACCCCCTACTGATTCAGATGACGATGAGGCTGATGATGAAGAGGAAGAAAACAAAGAGGCCCCCGGCCAGTAGATTAGATTTAAACACTTCAATAATTGTAATTTCCCCCCTTCAGTAGATTTTTTGCCAATGACCTCTGTACTTCCCGGCCAGTAGAGCCGATGAATATATATGACATCTTTTTTGCTCAATGCTTACTTACTGTCTTTCTTTTTTTGTTGATTTTTTGCTTTACCATTCGGGAATCAATCCGCTTTATAGGACTTAACAGTTTTTCTGACCTCATTTATTGATCATCTCTCTGTGTCGCCGTTCGAGCTTTCGACAATTTACCAGGACTTGGCCCCTTTTTTGTGTTTATTGCCATTTGGATTGCCGTTCGGGCTTTAGATAGTTCTGTAGGACTTAGTCGTTTTCTGAATTTTTTGCTTCTGATGTTCCATCTATCCCACATAAGTGTTAGTAGAAACCCTGTTCGGTTTGTTTGCTGATCATATCTAACCAATACAGACACTACCAACTCATTATCTTATGTTCTATATCATCTTGGAAATGGTTAGATGTACTTTTCGCAGTCTGCTGATCCTTATTTTTTGTTCTTCAATACTACCCGTTCGGGTTATTTAAAGATACTTGTTCCAAACATATGGCCTATGTCGATCTTAGCTCGGGATGTCCCTCGATATGTTTATCGTTCGGTATCTTTATGATGTTTTCCAAAACTATTACCCGTTCTTCCTAAATCACTTATTGATCGATCGGGGTACGTGCTGGATCGCCATAAATGCGCCTTAATTCCATGCAATCATTGTCTGCTACGTGTTCTTCATGGGTTAGGTTTTGGGCGGCATCTTTACTTATAAATAGAGGTGCTTCTTTTTCATTTTTTATGTTGCTTCCTCAATTTCTTCTTGCATCTCTCTAAGTTTTCACTCTCTAGAATTCTCAGGCTCCCTTGAATTATTAGTGCTCTTTTATGTTTTTCTCCTCTAGCTCGGAATCTGAAGAAATGCCGCTTATTCGTAAAGGAAAAACTCATGCTGCTAACAAAGTCGAGGGCTCTTCTTCCCTAGTACCTAACTCTACCAATTCCCCAGTACCAAAAGATGCCAAACAGCCTGTAGATGATGGATGTCTATCGGGAGATGATGTTAAAATTATAACAAGGGAATGCCCGAATGGCCACCTCGCATTCCTCTGCACTTCGCCCGCATCCCCAAACAAAAGCAACGTCTTCTTGAGGACGCCGAACGACAACTTCGCCAACTTCTGCCCCCGCCTAGAGAATTTTATGTTGGATTCATCAGGCATCCCATGAGGCACCGACCGGGGCACGTGCTTGTGCACCTTGATGCCTTGATTGCTGGGCTTTGCCTTCCTATGCATCCGTTCGTTGTAGAGTTCTTGCGCCGGGTCTTCGTACTTCCCGCTCAGTTCATACCCAGCACCTACTGCATTCTGTCTGGCTTCATAATTCGATGCCAGGAACTGAGGATCGCACCAAGTGTCGATATATTCTTGTACCATTACTGCTATCAACCCTATTGGACTACTGGGTATCTGAAATTGGTGGCCCGAGCTGACCTTCAATTGTTCACGGATAACCCTACTCCGTTGGCTGATTGGGAGGAACGGTTCGTCTTCGTTCGTGTAGGTGATTCACTCTCATTCCCTGATCGGTGGAACGCTTATCCTGTTCGGGATTCTGAGCCCAGATTGGATGTCGTTCTGCGTTTTCAAGCTGAATCATTGCGTCTGGGAGGATCTCGGAGCCTCCGTGGTTTTATTAACCTGTCCAAGATGTTGGCTGTTGGGATCGGTAAGTTCATTTATTTTTAACCCGATCGATCTTCTTTCAATTCTGTTTCTTATATCTTACTTCCTCCTTTGTAGGTGTGATATCCCCTATTCCCGTTCGGCATTCCATATCTTCCGCGACTCTGATTGCCTCCTCTGGAAAAGGCAAGGAAAAGATGGTTGCCGACCATGCATCTGCTGAACAAACCCGGAAGAAACGTAGAGGGAACGATCGCAGCACACTGATCCCGATCGATCACGTGGTTGATTTGACCGGTCCAGATGACAACCTGAAAAAACCTATAATTCCTGTTCAGCCCCAGACTTCAGTTCTTAACAACATACCCGTCGACGATCGGATGTTTGTGGAGTTCTCAAATTTGGGACCCCGGGCAGAGGGAAGGTGCCTGTTCGAGCAGATGCCATCTTCTATGTGGTGCAGTACCTCCCTGAAGGTTCCACCCAGTTTTTCTCCTCTGACCCATTGGTCTGACCTGGTCGAGGCAGGTCATCTGGAGACTCTCAAGGTACAGATCACTCAACAAGCCTTTTACCCTTGCATCTTTCCTGATTTAGTATATGTCATCTGATTTTATTTGTTACTGTTTGTAGGTCGGAGTATACTACCACCGGGCCTTCCTAGCTGCTGAGCAGGAGATGAAGCGTATAGTCAGTGATCGGGAACATAGTCAGGTCCTCCTTTCCGCCGCTCGAAAACTAGCTGCAGACCTGCAAGTTCGTGTTGATCAAGGTGAAAAAGCAAAGGCTGGTCTGGCTGAGATGGAGGTGAGGGCCCGATGTCGTGATCGAGAAATTAGGGATCTCAGAGCCAAGGTGAAGGTGGCTGAATCCGCTGGGATGCGGTTTGATAAATCAGAGGGAGAGAATCCCCGCGAGCCTTATTGTGACACTCCAAAATTTTAAATAAAAATAAAAATAAAATATTAGTCAGATACAATGTTACAGAAATGACATTTTAATTTTCAAGTGAGTGAAACAAAAATTTAACATTTGTGACATGTTCAGTCTGATAAAATTGGTCCGATAATAGAAGTAGGGATTTGATATAATAAAATAAAAGTACCTGTTACGCATATGATAATATAAGTAACATTTAAATCAAATTGAATTAGTATCACAAGTGTTAAATAGTGGACTTTTCAAAGCATATAGGCATACTACGTATTAACCTAACAATAATATAAACTAAATAACGTTGGTATTGGGTTGCTGCATACTGAACTCCCTTGTGCCGCATGAACCTGGACTCCAGAAGGTCTTCATACACACAAAAAAAGAGTTCTATGAAAACAAAACTCTCCACCTGATACCTAGTATACGGAACACCGCTGCGATAATACTCCTAATATTTAACTACGTACTAAAGATAAGAATGCAAGGATAAAGATGTAGCCGATCGAATTTAACTCCAACTCTAACATCTCAGCCTAAAACCCTCGACCTACACCTATAAATAATAGCCTATGACTCTAACATCTCAGCCTAAATAATAGCCTATGACCTATAAAAGGAGAAAATCGGGTAAAGTAATTACAAATAGAATAAGTGACTAATTTTATCATATTTAATTAAAAAGGTGATTATCTAGAGACCGGATTAGAGGAGGATAACTAGGAGCATCAGGACTTAAGGTAAGTTTTTCTGCCAATCCAAAATTGTTTCCTTGTATTATATGCTTATCATGCATTATGTGATTAAGTGTGAATTGTAAATTTTGTGTATGTGATTTTGAGGAGATATTATATATATGGTAGTTAAGAAATATAAATCAAGTACTTTTGGGGTATTAAATATTTTTAAATACCTTCGAGGCTTTTTAGAGAAATTGAGAAGTATTTTTGAAGTATTGTTTAAGCGAAGATAAAATCTACATTTTCATAAGAAGTGAGCATCTCGGGAGTAATCCGAGGTGTCGGTTTTCCACATCCGGATAAATGTGGAGGGTGATTAGAGCTACTACTACTACTAAGAAGTACAGTTTAAGTTTCAAGTGACATATTGGATCTATGATCCCTTTTAAGAAGAAGTTATAGTAGTAGTCCCTAATCATTCAAGAATTTTTAAAGGTGGGGTGGTTGGGTTCCGACCACTCGGGGTGACTTACTACTCGGAGGGCTTGGAATCCCTTTTAGGGGGTGTGCACACTTAAGGTAGTCGTTTCGTTTCCGCAAGAGCAGTTGTGGTACCAGCACTTGTTCGGGGTGGCCGTCCGTAACCATGGTCCACCTGGCTCAGTCGAAAGGTTGAGCACCGCCCTTCTAAATTACTAGGAAGTTAGAGAATAAGTGATTTTCTTAAGAAATCTAAAGAGAAGTATTACTATGATATTTTCCAAGAGAAGTTGAAGATTTTAGCAAAAAAGTGATTTTAAGAAAAATCAAAGAGAAAAGTATTTTGGTGGAGTGCGTCATTTTTATATAATATTATATAAAAATCTATTTTAGTCAAACCTGATTATTTTACGGGGTTGGGTAGTACTTACTTAGCTCTAAAGCTAATTTTTGTTTTCTTTTCTTTGTTTTGTTTTCTGCACTTTAATTGTGCAGGTGATGATGGTCATGTTGATTGCTGAATGCATGCGCCTGAGAGCGAATTAGAAGTTGCCTTAGTCGAACTTAGTTCTAAATAAACATTTATTTATTAGTCTTTATTGTTTTGTTTTGGTTTGCCTGTGCATTCGGTTAAGAGATGACCGGATGTGGCGGTAATACCCATTTCCCTATTTTAGACTTCCGTTGTAATTCTTCAACTCTTTGATGAATGAATAAAGTATTTCTTTTAAATATATCATTGTTTTTGGGCGGGAAATTTGAGGGTGTTACAAATTGGTATCAGAGACTTAGGTTTTCCGAAAGGACTAGAACACGAGGTAATAGGTCGTAGGGAGAAATTCTGTCACAAAGACGATAACAATCTAAGCTGGTTGGTGCATAATTGAGCCTTGCGCTCGTCCAACTAACTGGGAATTTCTCCTTGTGCTGAAACTTCGTTGTTCGAAATCTTTGACGAAAACTATAGTTTTGATGCGGGAATTTTTTATGTTTTTGTAAAATTAGGAGAATGAACATACTAGGAAAAAGACCTTTTAGGAACGCGGTGAGAAGGAGAAACCTTTGCGAAATTTTTGAGTTATGAAATGCATGAAATTTGTGCTTATGTGAAGTGTGTTGAGTAAGTAAGATCCTTTGTATGTGTTTATCTGTTTGAAGTTAGTAGAGAACTTGTATAACGTAGAAGCCTTATGAATGACTTAGAACTTAGTACGCGTTTTCTTTATTAAGAGTCATGCAGCCGAGAAGAGACACCCATGCGACCCCAACTGTCGAGGAGCTGGCCCAAACTGTCCAGCGAATGGCGCAGCTCATCGGAGCAGCTCAACCCCAAAACCCTGGAATTGACTACGCAACAAGGGTTGCCGGGCGAAACCCTCCAAAATACTTGGGCGAAGAGGACCACCTTATCTTGGAGGACTGGATTCGCACTTTCGACAAGCTTTTTGACTCACTCAATTGCCCGCCGGAGCAACGGGTGAATATTGCGGTGTATTATCTGCACCAAGAAGCGGACCACTGGTGGGCCGCCAACGGACCAGCACTTCTCGGGCAACCGGGCTTTGATTGGGAGGACTTCATAGTAGCATTGCGGGATCGCTTCTACCCAGATCACGTGAAGGAAGCAAATTATGAAGAATTTGTCAACTTTAAACAAGGTGACCTAACTGATCAGGAGTACCACACGAAGTTCGTTCAACTTGCTCGTTTTGCCAAGGACCTGGTGTCAACCGAGGCCAGTATGACCCGCAGGTTTGTTAATGGGCTTAACTACAGGGCCCAAAAGTTCATGACAGGAGCGGAGCCGCGGAATTTGAACGAGGCTTATAGAAAGGCTGGTAAGTACTATCTGGTACACCATAAAGAAAGAGAAGCCCATAAGAGAGATCGGAAGAATGCTGAGGTGGAGCAGCAACAAAAGAAGGCTAGAACCGACCGCCCTGAGCAAAAGCAAAACAATCAAGGCGGAAGAAACTTCCAAAACCAGGGGCAGGGGAGAAATTAAACCAGCCAACCCAGATGCGGCACAATAAATGCAAACTATGCCCCAAACAACCATCCCGGTAAGGATTGTGCGGGAAATGTTGTGAGGTGTCACAACTGTAACCTCATGGGGCATCGGGCATACGAGTGCCAGAAACCCCCGAACCAGGGACAAAACCAGGGGAACAACCAAGCCGGGGGTGGGGATAATCACGCCAACAACAACCGTGGTAATCCTGGTAACCGCCCATCGGAGGCCAACCGTAATCAAGGCCAGGGAGGGCACAACAACACCCAGGGTCGGATTTACGTCATGAACCGGGCTCAAGCAAATGCCCATGATGTGGTGTCAGGTACCTTCCTTGTAATCTCCACACCTGCTCATGTACTATTTGATTCGGGTGCGTCCCACAGTTTTATAGCCTCAAAATTTGTGGAAAAGTTAAAGTTAGAACCTAGCTCTAGACTTAATCTTAATGTAAAAACGGCATCCAACAAAGTTGTAGCATGTGGAAATGTTTTCTCCAATATTTCCATAGTCATATCCGATACTGAACTACCCAGAAATTTAATCCAGTTTGACTTGGAGGATATCGACGTGGTGTTGGGTATGGACTGGCTAGGGAAATATAAAGCCAAAATCCTATGTGATGAACAAAAGGTGGTCTTGAGAGGAGCCAACAAGAAGTGTGTATCCTACAAGGCAGACACATCTAAGCCAGGCGTGAAGCTGGCAACCATGCAACAAGTCAAACGATACGTCCGGAAGGGGTATGAGGTTTTCTTGTGCATGATCAAAGACTTGACGTCCGAGAATCCAACCATTGACCAAATCCCTGTGGTCAATGAATTTCCGGATGTGTTTCCAGAAGAAATTCCGGGGATGC
Source organism: Cuscuta europaea (assembly GCA_945859875.1). Lineage (NCBI taxonomy): Eukaryota > Viridiplantae > Streptophyta > Magnoliopsida > Solanales > Convolvulaceae > Cuscuta > Cuscuta europaea. The sequence goes on along the minus strand of CAMAPE010000029.1, from coordinate 13,445,777 downwards.
CGTCGGAGAGGGAAGTTGAGTTTTCAATAGATCTAATGCCAGGCACCGCACCCATTTCGAAAGCACCATACCGAATGGCACCGAAGAAGATGCAAGAACTAAAAGAACAACTCGAAGAACTGTTGGGGAAGGGCTACATCAAACCGAGTGTATCACCTTGGGGCGCTCCGGTCTTATTTGTGAAGAAGAAGGATGGAAGTCTGAGACTCTGCATCGATTACAGGGAGCTGAACAAAGCGACCATCAAAAACAAGTACATGCTACCTCGCATTGATGACCTGTTCGATCAACTGAAGGGAGCGGGTATATTTTCCAAGATTGATCTTCGATCCGGCTACCATCTGGTGAGGATCGCAGAGAAAGATATACCGAAAACTGCATTTCGTACAAGATATGGGCATTATGAGTTCACCGTGATGCCGTTTGGTTTAACCAACGCACCAGCAGTGTTCATGGACCTAATGAACCGTGTATTTCGCCCATACCTTGATACATTTGTGGTAGTGTTTATTGATGATATTTTGGTGTACTCGAAGAATGGGAAAGATCACGAAGAACATCTGAGGCTCGTCCTGCAGACTTTGAGAGAAAATCAGCTTTACACCAAACTCTCAAAGTGTGATTTCTGGAAGGACCGGGTCGCATTCTTGGGCCATATCATCACTCAAGAAGGTGTATCCGTTGACCCATCCAAGATCGAAGCGGTGATAGACTGGCCTGCACCCACAACCGTGACGGAGGTCCGGGGCTTTCTAGGCTTGGCGGGCTATTATCGCAGATTCGTGAAGGATTTCTCAAAGATAGCAAAACCTTTGACTAATCTCATGAAGAAGACCACGAAGTTCATATGGAGTGATGAGTGCAAGAAAGCTTTCCAAGAGCTGAAGCAGAGATTAACAATTGCACCTGTCTTGACCCTACCGTCCGATACTGAGGGGTTCGAGATTTACACCGATGCTTGTTTGAAGGGGTTGGGTTGCGTATTGATGCAACACGGTAAAGTGGTGGCCTATGCATCAAGGCAACTGAAGACCCATGAGGTCAACTATCCGACTCATGACTTAGAACTGGCAGCGGTTATCTTTGCTCTAAAGCTGTGGAGGCACTATCTCTATGGGGCACACTGTAAAGTTTACACCGATCACAAGAGCCTGAAGTACATCTTCACCCAAAAGGAGCTTAACATGAGACAGAGACGCTGGCTAGAACTCGTCAAAGACTACGACTTGGAGATCCGGTACCATGAAGGGAAAGCAAACGTAGTTGCCGACGCGTTGAGCCGAAAATCAACTCACTCCTGCAAAGCAACATGGATACTTCCTGATGAGCTATATCGGGACTTTCAGAAGCTAAACTTGGAAGTTCGGCATTTCGGAGAGGTAGATCAGGAAATGCGGTTACTCACCATGACCGTTACCCCATCTATTCTCGACGTAATTCGAGAAGGGCAGCCTGGAGACATCAAGTTGGACAGAATCCGAGCCGGTATGACAAATGGCGTGAACGGACCGTTCAAACTGCACGAAGATGGGAGCATTCGACACAAAGGAAGGTGTTGTGTTCCGATGAAATGTGAAGAGCTTAAGAAGAAAATCATGGAGGAAGGGCACAACACGCCCTACTCGGTGCACCCTGGAGGCGACAAACTCTACAAAGACATCAAAAAGAATTTTTGGTGGCCGAACATGAAGAAAGAGGTAGCTGAATTTGTGGCTCGATGCTTGAACTGCCAGAAGGTGAAAGCCGAATGTTGCAAGCCCAAGGGACTCGTGCAATCCTTGGAAGTGCCAAAATGGAAGTGGGATTCCATCTCCATGGACTTTGTTGGGGGCTTACCCCTAACCAAGTCTGGCCAAGACAAAATTTGGGTGATAGTCGATCGGTTAACAAAGACCGCTCGCTTTATCCCGATGAACGAGACTTGGAGCATGGAGAAGTTAGCCCGAGCCTACATCAAGCACGTGGTGAAGTACCATGGAGTTCCTCAAGACATTGTTTCTGAACGAGATTCCAGATTCCTATCTCAATTCTGGAAGGAGTTGCAAGCTGCTATGGGGACGAAGCTGAGGCTGAGTACTGCATTTCACCCGATGACCGATGGACAAACGGAGTGAACCATCCAAACACTCAAGGACATGCTGAGAGCATGTATGTTAGACCTACAAGGATCGTGGGATGAACACTTAGACTTAATAGAGTTTTCATACAACAATAGCTACCACGCCAGTATCAAAATGGCCCCGTACGAAGCTCTATATGGTCAAAAGTGTAGGAGCCCACTATGCTGGGGTGACATGGTAGATCAAGTGGTGTTAGGGCCGGATTACCTCCAAGACACCATGGAGAAAGTACAGATGATTCAAGCAAGGATGAAAGTTGCACAAGATCGTCAGAAGTCTTATGCAGACTTGGGAAGGAGGCCAGCCGAATTTGAAGCGGGAGAGAAAGTCCTACTCAAAGTCTCCCCGACCAAGGGAGTAATGAGATTTGGAAAGAAGGGAAAGCTAAGCCCGAGGTTCATTGGCCCATATGATATCCTCGAGCGAGTGGGAAGAGTGGCATATCGTCTAGCTCTACCCGTCGAGTTGGCTAAGGTATAACCTACTATAACCGCTCGTTAGTAAATACCTTAGTAAATATCTCTCAAAAACTAAAGTGTGTTATGCGTAGGTACACAATGTTTTTCATATCTCCCAATTGAAGAAGTATGTCCGCGACGAATCCCATATTCTTAGCCCCGAGGTACGAATCGTAACCTTATGATAGTTGGATCAAAGTATCACATCTGACCTCGACTTTCTTAGGTGGTCGAGTTGGATGAATCGTTGACTTACGAGAAGAGGCCGATCCAGATTTTGGATACTAAGACTCGTGAGACTAGAAGAAAAGCGGTTAAGATGGTGAAGGTGTTGTGGTCTAACCACTTGGCCGAAAATGCCACATGGGAGACTGAGGAGGATATGCGTAAACGCTATCCAAAGTTATTTGACTAAGGTAAAATTTTAGTTACGAGGACGTAACCTCTCTTTAAGGGGGGTAGATTGTAATACTTAAGAATTTGATTATTTAAATTTAGTTAATGTTTCGGGACGAAACATCCTTTAAGGGGGGGTAGAATGTGACACTCCAAAAATTTAAATAAAAATAAAAAAAAATAATTTTTATTAGTCAGATACAATGTTACACAAATGACATTTTAATTATCAAGTGAGTGAAACAAAAATTTAATATTTGTGACATGTTCAGTCTGATAAAATTGGTCCGATAATAGAAGTAGGGTTTTGATATAATAAAATAAAAGTACCTGTTACGCATACGATAATATAAGTAACATTTAAATCAAATTGAATTAGTATCACAAGTGTTAAATAGTGGACTTTTCAAAGCATATAGGCATACTACGTATTAACCTAATAATAATATAAACTAAATAACGTTGGTATTGGATTGCTGCATACTGAACTCCCTTGTGCCGCATGAACCTGGACTGCAGAAGGTCTTCATACACACAAAAAAAAGAGTTCTACGAAAACAAAACTCTCCACCTGATACCTAGTATACGGAACACTGCTGCGATAATACTCCTAATAGTTAACTACGTACTAAAGATAAGAATGCAGGGATAAAGATGTAGTCGATCGAATTTAACTCCAACTCTAACATCTCAGCCTAAAACCCTCGACCTACACCTATAAATAATAGCCTATGACCTTCGTTTTCTTCACCCCCAAACCTGCGACGTATATACAAATATACGTATATATATACTCTATTTTTTTCGACCCTTCGTTATAATCCAAAATCGAAGCCCAAACTCACATAAAAACCTTCTCCTTCGTGAGAGGAATCCAACGGAGAAAGAATCGTTGAAAACGGTCGTGAAACGAGGGAGAAAAGCCTCGCCGAAGTTCGTCAGGCAAACTTCCACGGCGGAGAAACGAGGAAGAAGGGGGACACCGCCGCCGCCGCTAGTCCATCACCGACCTTCGCCGTCTCAGAAGGAGTGCACCGCCACCATCGTTGGCCGCATTCGTCGAGGTAGGCCGTCCCCTGCGTTCACCATTTTTTTCCGGCGTCCTTGCGAAGAAGACGACCCAGCCTAAAGGCTGGGGTCTGATTTGCTGGACTCCTGTTTTGGGCCTGTAAATTAAAATAATTTGGGCCAGCCCGGCCCAATTTCAGTAAAATTTAAAAATAAAACAGTAAATAAAATAAATTAAATCTGGAAAAATATAAATTAAACACCTAGTATAAATATATGTATTCGGACCAACCAGAATTGAAAGATAATATTTTTAGCTAATTTTAATGGATTTAATTGTAATTGGGCCAATTTAAACACATTTAGTAAATAATTAACTAAATGACGAAAATAATTGTGAAATAAATATTGGAGTAAACTAGGATAAATATATGACTAACTAGGACCTTATGGACCATTTATAATTAATAAAAATTAAGATTTAGTATATTTAATTGTAATTGAACCGGTTAATAGATATATGAAATTAAAAGAATAATTATGGAAAATAATTATAAAATAGATATCTGGACAACCTAGGTCAAATATAGACCCAAAATATAGTTATAGACGGTTATTAATTTATAAAGTCGATTCTTAGTCTATTTAATTTAATTGGGCCATATAAAACTAGTTAAGTAATTAAATAAGGAAATATTAATATTAATGGTGAAATAAATAAATCATTGAGATTGAAAATAATACTCTGGACTAAAAATGATGTTTGGAATAAAATAAGGTTGGGTTAGCTAGCATAAATAATTGACTATATGTAGACTTAATAAATAACTTAATTATGTAATTAGTGGACTAATTCAATTAATAATTTTTATGATTGATTATTAGAGATTCAGACTTCATATAAATATTTAAAATATTTGAACTCATAAATTAATGGGTTAATATAAATAAAGTAATTAAATAATATTTTATGAGTAGAGTAAATTAATGGTGATTATTGAATAAAAAATTGGATGTTGTAGTTAATTATATTCGGATATTTTATTTAATATTAGAATTCAAATATTGTAATTAATGGATGAATTAATAAGGTAATTTTATTAATAAAAAGTGATTAGTCAAATAAATTCGAATAACTAATAAATTAAGTTAATAAATTCGAATAATAAAATAAAAAGAGAAAATCGGGTAAAGTAATTACAAATAGAATAAGTGACTAATTTTATCATATTTAATTAAAAAGGTGATTATCTAGAGACCGGATTAGAGGAGGATAACTAGGAGCATCAGGACTTAAGGTAAGTTTTTCTGCCAATCCAAAATTGTTTCCTCGTATTATATGCTTATTATGCATTATGTGATTAAGTGTGAATTGTAAATTTTGTGTATGTGATTTTGAGGAGATATTATATATATGGTAGTTAAGAAATATAAATCAAGTACTTTTGGGGTATTAAATATTTTTAAATACCTTCGAGGCTTTTTAGAGAAATTGAGAAGTATTTTTGAAGTATTGTTTAAGCGAAGATAAAATCTACATTTTCATAAGAAGTGAGCATCTCGGGAGTAATCCGAGGTGTCGGTTTTCCACATCCGGATAAATGTGGAGGGTGATTAGAGCTACTACTACTAAGAAGTACCGTTTAAGTTTCAAGTGACATATTGGATCTATGATCCCTTTTAAGAAGAAGTTATAGTAGTAGTCCCTAATCATTCAAGAATTTTTAAAGGTGGGGTGGTTGGGTTCCGACCACTCGGGATGACTTACTACTCGGAGGGCTTGGAATACCTTTTAGGGGGTGTGCACACTTAAGGTAGTCGTTTCATTTCCGCAAGAGCAGTTGTGGTACCGGCACTTGTTCGGGGTGGCCGTCCGTAACCACGGTCCACCGGGCTCAGTCGAAAGGTTGAGCACCGCCCTTCTAAATTACTAGGAAGTTAGAGAATAAGTGATTTTCTTAAGAAATCTAAAGAGAAGAATTACTATGATATTTTCCAAGAGAAGTTGAAGATTTTAGCAAAGAAGTGATTTTAAGAAGTATCAAAGAGAAAAGTATTTTGTTGGAGTGCGTCATTTTTATATAATATTATATAAAAATCTATTTTAGTCAAACCTGATTATTTTACGAGGTTGGGTAGTACTTACTTAGCTCTAAAGCTAATTTTTGTTTCCTTTTCTTTGTTTTGTTTTCTGCACTTTAATTGTGCAGGTGATGATGGTCATGTTGATTGCTGAATGCATGCGCCTGAGAGCGAATTAGAAGTTGCCTTAGTCGAACTTAGTTCTAAATAAACATTTATTTATTAGTCTTTATTGTTTTGTTTTGGTTTGTCTGTGCATTCGGTTAAGAGATGACCGGATGTGGCGGTAATACCCATTTCCCTATTTTAGACTTCCGTTGTAATTCTTCAACTCATTGATGAATGAATAAAGTATTTCTTTTAAATATATCATTATTTTTGGGCGGGAAATTTAGGGGTGTTACACTTATACTGCCAATACTTCCAAAATCACTCAACAGGTCGTGATAGAATATCAGCGGGGAAAAGGGCTGAATGTCGCCCTGGAAAATATTGCTCGACCGTTCTTGGGGCCTCATTCTGGCCAATTCCTGCGTGAGAGCGAGGATCCGATCAAGTCTGGGATAGAGCTTCTAGATAGCACGCCCGAAGAGAAATCTTTCTTGGATGTCCTGACAGAGAAGACTGTGAAGCAAAGTCAAGATCTGCTTCTAGACAGGAATCTCGACCTGATCATGGAACACTTCCCAAACCATTTGATCCTGATGAGTTGGAGTTTGATGACCTGTTCAGGAATACTTATGATCGGGTCATGGAGATGAGACAGAAAGCAGTTTTTGATGATGCAGCACAGGCAGACAGCTCCCAACCTCGTTCCTCCCCGAACGGCGATCATCAATTAGCATAGTTTACTTTGTTCTCTTTATTTGCTTTGTACTTTCCGGCCAGTAGTGCCGAAGAATAAAGCTCGATTCTGTTCATAATCTTGTCATTTCAATGCTCTTTTTTTATCTTTCAAACCCGAACTCATGGTTCCTCTATCTTCATGGTTACAGAACATGACTCGGTTCGTCTACACTTATAGTTTTGACATCATCTCCAAGCTGTTTTGATCGAGTCAAATTCTGCTAGCTGAAATGACGGCTCCCTCCAAATTGTTAACACGTTCGTCATTCGGTCATCCGGAATGATTCTACGTGTTAAAAGATGAGGTGAAACTCTCTCCCTTCCAAACCCATAATTCTGATGCATTCCGAATAGTTTCATTTGATTCGTATCATCCATATTAGGGGTTTGAGGTGACCACTTTCAAACTGTAAGCAAGATCACCGGATCGGGTCATTTCTTACTTTAGCTAAAATGGCGACTCACTTCCGAATCAAGTTAATGACTGAAGTGAGATTTTGAAACCATAGTTCCGATCCCCCGGATGACAATCCATGTTACCGAACGTCGCTCAGCTCGTCCATACTTATGGTTTTAACACCATCTCCAAGCCGTTTTGATCCCTTTACCGTTCGTGATCACAGGGTTAAAACCCGTTAGCTGAGGTGATTCCCTCCAAGCCGTTTTGATCCCTTTCTTCATTCGTGATCACATGGTCAAATTCTGTTAGCTGAAATGATGGCTCCCTCCAAACTGTTAACACGTTCGTCATTCGGTCATCCAGAATAATTCTACATGTTAAAAGCTGAGATGAGACTCTCTGGAAGTATTGTCTCCCCGGACGACAATCCATGTTACCGAACGTCGCTCAGTTTGACAAAACTTACTGTTTAAACACCATCTCCAAGCCGTTTTGATCCCTTTACCGTTCGTGATCACATGGTCAAAATCTGTTAGCTGAGGTGATTCCCTCCAAGCCGTTTTGATCCCTTTATTCGTTCGTGATCATAGGGTCAAATTCTGTTCGCTGAGATGATGGCTCCCTCCAAACTGTTAACGGGTTCGTCATTCGGTCATCCAGAATGATTCTACATGTTAAAAGCTGAGATGAGACTCTCTGGAAGTTATGTCTCCCTCTCCTTTTTTTCAAGAGGTGGCAACAGCCATTTTTATTGATAAAAACTCCTCAGATACTCTACATTCCAAGTCCTTGTCGGCCGGCCTTCGGTAGATTGTAGACCGAAAGTTTCTGAAGCATATTTTTTGCAGACCTGGTAAGGGCCTTCCCAATTTTGTGCCATCTTTCCTCCTTCGAGAGGTTTGCTCTTTTCCCGCTTCTTCAGGACCAAGTCTCCTACTTCGATCGATCGGATTTTTACTTATCTATCGAAGTATCTCCTTGTCGCTCTATGATATTCCTCCATTCGTATCGCAGCTAGATCCCTTCTTTCCTCTATGAAGTGCAATTCGGCCCGCAGATTATCCTCATTGCATTCGGGGTCATAATGCACTGTTCGATATGTGGGAACTAGAATTTCTGTTGGAACTTTAGCCTGGAATCCATAGGCAAGGCAAACGGAGTCTCTCCCGTAGCCGTTTGGGGTGTTGTCCTATATGTCCATAAGATATAATTCAATTGGTCCAGCCATGAGGAGGAACAATGCTCTAGTTTTTTCTTCATACCATCCATAATGGTACGGTTCATGTTTTCTACTTGGTCATTCGCTTGAGGGTATGCTACAGACGCTCTGGAATGTTTTATCCGCCATTTGACCAAATAGTTTTCGAAGTTCCTGCTCACGAACTGTCTACCGTTATCCGTGATGATTTGTTCAGGGAGACCAAATCGGCAAATGATATTCTGCCAGACGAACTTTTGGCATTTGAAATCTGTAATACTTGTCACCGGTTCGGCCTCCACCCATTTGGTGAAATAATCTATCCCGACGATGATGTACTTTAGTCCTCCGGGAGCAGTAGGTAGGGGCCCTAGCAAGTCGATCCCTCACCTGGCAAACGGAAGGGCAAGTGTCATCGGGGTGTAGAAAGTAGCTGGCCGTCCGGGGACCGATGCATACAACTGGCAGACCTTGCACTTTCTGGTATGAGCAAAACAGTCTTGTTGTATCGTTGGCCAGTAGTATCCCTGCAGGATGATCTTCCTTGCCAACGTTGTAGGCCCCTGATGGCTGGAACAGATTCCTTCGTGAATTTCTTCCATGACCGCCGCAGCGAGATCAGGTGGTAGGCACTTTAGATATGGTCCACCGAATGTCTGTTTGTACAGTTGTCCATCCACCAGTTCGAACATGGAATCCCTCCTCTTAATGCATTTCATATTATATGCTGAATTTTTATCTTCTGGGAGGGTCCCGTCCTTCAGGTAGTTGGTCATATCCGTGACCCAACTGGGAACGGCATAAGAGATCGCTTTTACTTGGAGGATCGTAGTTGCCGGTATTGTCAGGGTTTCCCGATGAGCAAACCGCTGGATGTAGCCGGGATCATCTGTGCCCGATCATCAAGAGCTGCATTCTCCAGTTTGGATAAGATATCTGTTTATGATTTTCTATTCTTGAAACCTGATCGAGCACTACTTGTTCAAATTTTCTGATCTGTTCCTCGATCAGTTCCATGTAAGCTTTCATCCTTTCTTCTTTTGTTTCGTCCGTGCCATTCACTTGGTGGACCACTGGCTGGCTATCTGACCGGACCTTGAGCCGATCAGCGCCCAGGGCTTTTGCATACTTTAACCCTACAATGAGAGCTTCATATTCGGCCTCATTGTTGGTTACTTTGAAGTCAAAATGGATGGAGTAGTACGCTTTATACCCTTCAGGTGACGTGATCACGGCTCGACCCCCACAACCCTTTGCACTTGATGCACCATCTACGTACATCTCCCACCATTCACGTACCATGCTACCTTCTGTTTCAGTTTCCAAAGGCCGAGCGGTACATTCCGCTATAAAATCAGCCAGTGTCTGGCCTTTGATAGTGGGGCGAGGTCTAAAGTCCACCTCATACTGCCCGATCAGGAGACTCCACTTCGTAATGTGCCTGCTAGCCATCGGATTTCTCAGGATGGTAGCCAGGGGCTGTGTTGTATATACGGTTATTGGATGTGCCTGAAAATAAGGCGCAAGCCGTTTGATGGCTGCTATCAGGGCCAACACCGTTTCTCCATGAGGGTGTACCTAGTCTCTGGATCGTTCAGGGCTTTACTCACAAAATAAATGGGCCGCTGGATGCCATCTTCTTCTTTTAGCAATACTGAACTCACAGTTAGATCGGCCACGACCAGGTACATATATAGGTGTTCCCCTCGATCGGCTTTTGTTAAGACTAAGGGAGAACATAAGTACAATTTGAACTCCTCGAAGGTCGTTTGGCATTCGGCAGTCCATTCAAAAGGGTTTTCTTTTTTCATGATTTAGAAAACTGGAATTGCTCGATCGGCCAATTTGGATAAGAATCTGGTCAGGGCTGCCAACCGACCGGTCAATCTCTGAACCCCCTTAGGTTCCTTGGAGCCTCCATATCCATGATCGCCTTTACCTTCTCAGGATTAGACTCAATACCCCTCTCACTCATCATGTATCCCAAAAATTTGCCCCCCGTAACAGCAAAGGCACATTTTTTGGGGTTCAACCTCATGTTTGCTTTCTGCATTATCCTGAACACTTTTTCTATGTCCAGGACGTGATTCTCCTTCTTCCGGCTCTTGATCAGGATGTCATCAACATAAGCCTCCATTGTGACTCCCAATACTTCTTTGAAGAGCATTCCAATCATCCTTTGGAAAGTAGCCATTGCGTTCTTTAACCCGAACGGCATAACAATATAGCAAAATACCCCGTCCGAAGTTACAAACGTTGTTTTTTCTGCATCATCCGAGTGCATGAAAATTTGATGATACCCCCAGAATGCATCCATGAAGCTCAACAACTCACATCCCGCCGTCTCATCCACTAATAGATCGATCCTCGGCACCGGGTATGGTTCCATTGGACAAGCTTTATTCAAATCAGAATAATCCACACACATCCTCCAAGTTGACTGTTTTGGCGCAAGCACCACATTGGATAACCATTCAACATGGATCACTGAACGGATGTGTTTTATTCTCAGCAAGGTGGCCACTTCCTGTTTTCTAAAATCACGTCGTTCGGTCGCCTGGTATCTTTTCTTTTGCTGAACAGGCTTTGCATCAGGTCGAACGGCCAGCTTGTGGCAAATTATATCCGGGTCAATGCCCCGCATGTCTTCTGGCCCTCGGGCAAACAATACCTGAAACTTCTTCAGTACTGCAATTATACATTCCCGAATTTCAGCCTCCAGATCCACCCTGATGGCCACCTTCCGGTTGGGGGGAGAATCCAGGTCAATTTGCTCGAGGAGGGTGGCAGGCTCAGGATGTGCCTCGAACTCCGTTCAACGTGTTTCTATGTCGATGTTGTTTACCGGCATTCCCCGGGTGTTCATATTTTTCAGGGCCTCCCGATAGCATGTTCGGGCTGTTGCTGGATCAGTTCTGGCCACCCCAACTAGCGGTGGGCATGGTTGGTTAACCGCATTTCGGTTAACCAACATTCGGTTAACCGAGAGTTCGGTTACTATATTTTGTGTACCACTACTCGTACCATAATTTCGGTTAACCAGACATCGGTTAACCAAAATTTTGGTTAACCGCCAACTGGTTAACCGAATAACCATGAAATAAATTAAATAAAAATACATAGTAATTAAACTGCTAGCTTATATGGAGGTTTTTGTGTTCAATCAATGTAAAATTTGTGTTGAAGACATGATATACTTACTAATTACTATACCTTTTTACCCTCTACTGTTGGACAAAAACAATATAGTTTAATATTAAAAAATCAATGCAATTTTTTTCTGAATAAATCAGAAGATACTTCATATAGTTATACGCACTCTGCATCTTATTAATTCATTTCCTTAAAATTTATTTCGTATGTATATCCTTAATGTCTAGCACCAGCATTCGTCCTTATACAACACAGCAACACTTCGTTTTTAAATTCTTCCCAGGTTTGGATTCGTTCCATGGTGGTGGTGCAGCGGGACTTATTTATTTGATTGCATATTGGCATATGAGAATTACGAAGCATATAATATTTGAACATTCAGTTATCGGTTAACCAACCTTGAATAATTTAAAACCGTAACCATACCGCAAACCGTTTTCTCTTTCGGTTGGTTAACCGTACCATGTAATTTTTGAAAATGTGGTACGGTTAACCAAAAAAGTCCCGCTTTTTCGATTTTTTGATTCGGTAAATCGGTTACGGGTTTTTATGCCCACCCATAACCCCAACCCCAGTGTCCATGGGGAATTTGATGCATGAGTGGCGGACAGAGGCTATCGCCTCCAGATCTTCCAATCCCGGTCGGCCCAAGATGACGTTGTGGGCACATTTGATATCTACCACCACGAACGTCATTCGGACCGATGTCTTGTGAGTTTCATCTCCAATTTCAACCATCAACTGGATGGTCCCTTCTGCTTCGATGCAATTTCCGGTGAAGCTTGCGAGTGGTGTCCTCAGGTGGGTCAGCTGATTTCTTTGCTGGCCCATTTTTTCGAACGTTTGTAAGTACAATACGTTCACGCTGCTCCCTGTATCTACAAGCACTCGCCGGATCAAAGCATTATCTATACACATGCTTATCACCAACTCGTCCCGGTGTGGACTTGGTGAGTTGGGCAAATCTGCAGGCCCAAATGTAATTGGGTCCATCCTTCCTTTCTTCTGGGGTGGCGTGGCTACAGAGCCCACGTACAGGCTTCGCTCGAACTTCTTCCGTTCGGCGTTCGAGTCGCCTGTCTCCCCACCCCCAAATATGACTTTCACCCCCATCCTGGGCTTTTTACCCGGGTTCCCCGAGCCTCCTGGTTCATCTCTGGGAGGGTTATATACATCATTTCTGGGGCGAGCATCACGCTGTATATGTCGCCTCCAGCTGTTGGATCTCTTGACCGGTTTCAGAATGCCTGTAGCATTTGGGTCCGTATTTACATATTTACCAGATGACCCCTCTGGATCAAGTCCTCAATGGCTATTTGTAATGCCCGATAGGATTGGGTGGAGTGACCGTTCCTGTTGTGGTACTTGCAAAAAGCATTCCCATCGGCCCCCATGTAACCTTTGGTGTCGGTCAGAAGGGGAATGTTATCCTTCTCGTTCCGATAGATGGTTGCTACAGACAGGACCAAAGGGGTGAATCGTCCTGCTCTTGGAGGAGGAGCGGCCGCTGGGGTAGGACCCAGCCGATCGGCCAGTTTAATTGGGGTAGGGGGCGCAGTTACCTTATCCCTGATCGTGATCTCCTCCTCCAGAGCTGCATGCTTCCTGGATCTTTCTAGCACTTCAGAATACATAATTACATAGTGCCTGGATTCTTCTTTAGGTCTTTGTACAGTTCACCCGTTCGGAGAGCGTTGGTAAACAGAGTGATGGCTGTATCATCCGTCATGCTCCCAACCTTCAGGGTTTCATCCCTCCATCTTTTCAAAAATTGGTTTAGGGTCTCCTTTGGGCCCTGCCTGACATTGTTCAGGTAACTGAAATGCCTTTTCGGAGTGGCACTGGAGGCAAACTAGGCCAGGAATAAAGTTGATAATTCGGCAAAGCTGCCGATCGATCTGGGTTGTAGAGTCCCGAACCATTCCTAGGCAGGTCCCCTGAGCGTACTGAAGAAAAGTCGACAAATGGCCGCTTCCGATGCTCCCAATAACATCAACCCCCCTTGGTAACTCCTCAGGTGTCCATGGGGATCTCCCGCCCCGTCATATATCTGACCGGTCGGCGGTTTGGCATCCCTGTGGATTTCCGCTTGCATAATTCCCTGGGTGAAGGGGGAAGTAATCCCGACCCGCACTGGAGTAGGTTGCAGAGGGGTTCTGTTCATTTGTTCCCTCATTTCGTTCATCTGCCTCCTCATCTTGGCCATTTCTTCCTCCTGGGCTGTTAGGGGAGGTGGTGGTGGAGTTCCCAAGTTTACAAACTCCCGACCCGCTTTCGGCGGAGTTGTTCTTTGATTCTGACGTCTCTGCCCGAATTGCGTATTACTACGTTCTCCAAACTGGAAATGGCGACCAACGGGCGTATCTCCTCTGGCCTGTGACCCGGTCGGGGTGCGGTCACTAGGAGTGTGATGCCTGCCCCTGGCTGCATGAGTTCTTTCGCGCTCTCCTCGGTGGGCTCGTGAATGATTCGATGTCGTGGTTGTTTCTGCATCGGTGGTATCATCATTGAATGATGGGGTTGTGTACCCGGTTTCCCCCGTATAACTGGATTGTCCTCCATCTTGCTCATCTGCCAGGTTTTGCATAACCTGAACCAAATCTCGCATGTCATGGGGGTTCCTTGTTAATGCTTCGGGGATGAAGAAATCCCCATCAAAGTGCGGGTAGGATCCCCGGCTGGATTGCCCTTGGGGGTTTCGGCTTTCCCCGCGTCTTTCTGAAGTTTCTCCAGTGTGATGAGAAGTAATTGTAACCATTTTGGAAATAGGTTGTTGTTTGGTGTGAAACTTTTTGTTCAGTGTTTCCCACAGACGGCGCCAATGTTGGGGTTTAATCCCACAGATCCGAAAGCCCAACACGAACTTTAGATATATTAGGAAAATGGGTCAAGAATCACTTGTAAAGAGAAAATATAAAATATGAATGATCAACTACTCAAAAGCCCACTTGTATTAATTAATCTGGTGATTACACAGAAATCTCCCGATCGGTACGTCGGAGTACGACTAATACAAGAAGTACAACGATAAATCTATTCTAGGCTTGAGTATCAAAATGATAACCCTTTACAATGAAACTAATCCTTCTATTTATACTAATGGGGGGTATGGGGTACTTAATGTTGATTGGTTGCTTTATCTAGGCACTTGGAAACCCATGCTTCAACTTGCTGCCGCCATACTTTAGTAATAAATGTCCCCTGCCACTTGTTGGCTACCCGTTGCCCGAACGGGTAGTAGACCCTGCTGGAATCATCATTGATCTGGCCCAAGAACGTTGGTTGACCCGAACCTCGTTCGGTACACTGATATGGAATCACCATTAGTCTGGCCCATCATTGATCTGGCCCAAGTGCGTTAGTTGATTCGAACCTCATTCAGTACATATTTTCCATGAGCCTGTTCATCTTCTGGATTATGGGCCCGTCTATCGGACTGGATATCCTGGGCCTTGGATCCGGGTATTGGGCTTGCAGCCCAATATCCCAACAGTGCTCTTTCGTGTAAAGATTTGAGACCGAACCTGGAAAGGGTTTTTTTTCAATAAAATATGGTTCAAAGGACATATTTAACCACTTTAATTCATGTTAGACATATTGATATTTCACAAGGACATAATTGGAGAGTTAAAAGCTGGATCGTTGTTCAAAGGGGACATTGAGGATTCTGCCAGCATTTTTAGTGAGGATGGTTGTTCAAAGGAGACATAATTGGAGAGTCAAAGCTAGATAGTTTAGTACACTACTGGTCTACTGCTATGTTGATGCCATTTTAGTTTGGGAAGAGCTTGCTATTTTTTTAAATTTTTTGCTTGCCGCATTTTTAATAGTAAACAACATTATGTTGCATGCTGCATTTTTGAATTCTTTATTGAGGATTATTTTGCTCCGTTGTTTGTTTGAATTATTTTTTGAACTTGTTTGAGTTGTTTGTAGTTTTATTGTTGTTGTATATAAGAAAATCACTTTATTATGGTTGCATGTTTCTTCTCAAAATTACTATATGACATGTTTTAAAAAGTAGGTTCAGCTAGGGTAAAAACCAGACCGGACCGGGAAACACAGGTCCGAACCGGTTCGGACCGGTTGCTAACAGGTCCGGTCTCCGGTCCACCTAATTAGGAGATTCCAGTTCCGGTCCTAACCGGTTCTGGTCCGGTCAGGTCCGGTTTTGGACCGGTGCACACCCCTAGCTGCATCACCATAAACTGCCTTCTGTCTCTTCTCCATGACCCGATCATAAGTACTCCCGAACAGGTCATCAAACCCCAAATCATCAGGATCGAATGGCTTGGGAAAATGCTCCATGATAAGATCAAGGTTCCTGTCAAGAAGCAGATCCTGACTTTGTTTCACCGTCTTCTCGGTCAGGACGTCCAGGAAGGATTTCCCTTCTGGCGTACCATCCAAAAGATCAATTCCCACCTTGATGGGATCATCACTTTCACGTAAGAATTGGCCAAGATGTGGTCCCAAGAACTGTCGAGCGGTGTTTTGCAAGGCAACATCCAGTCCTTTCCCTCTTTGGTAATCAATCACCGCCTGTGTGGTGATCTTGGAAATATCAGCAATATAGGGAACATGAGGATTTTCTCCCTGGATTTTGTCAAGTATCGGCCGCTTTTACCTTAGCCCTAAGATCCTTGATCTCCCGATCACGACGGCGGATCCTCTCCTCCATCTCGGCCAGTTCGGCCATTGCTCTCTCACCTTTTTAGCACGATCCTGCACGTCCGTGATCAGTTTACGAGTGGCAGATAGAAGCATCTGACCTTCATCCCGATCAGTGGCTAGGCGTTTCATCTCCTGCTCGGCTGCCAAGAAAGCCCGATGATAGTATACTCCGGCCTACAAGCAATGGCAAACAAGATCAGATGAGATCTAAAAAAATTGGAAAATGTGTAAACAAAAGGAAGTTTTAAAGGATCTATACCTTGAGAGCCTCTAGATGACCTGCCTCAACCAAGTCAGACCAATGGGTCAGGTTGGAAAACTGGGAGGAGCCTTCAAGGAAGTACTACACCACATGGAGGCTGGTGTCTGCCCGAACAGGTATCTTCCCTCTGCCCGGGGCCCTAGATTTGAGAACTCCACAAACATCCGATCATCAACCGGCATATTAGTAAGAACTGGATTCTTGGGTTGAGGAGGGAGAACATGTTTTTTCGGCTCAGTCTCTGGACCGGTCATATCAACTACATGATCGATCGGGATAAGTTGGTTGCCATCATCTCCCCGACGCCTCTTCCGGGCTTGATCAACATCATTCCGGGTTCCTGCAATCAACTTCTCCTTACCTTTCCCAATGGAAGCTGTCGGGGTAAGATTAGGTTTGAGATGATGAACGGTAATAGGGGGTATCACACCTGCAAAGGAAGAAAATAAAGATAAGGAACAGAGTTGAACGAAGATCGATCAGGTTAAAAATAAGTAAACTTACCAATTCCAGCAGTCGACATCTTGGAAGAAGTGATAAAAGATCGAAGATTCCGAGAACCTCCCAGACGCAGAGATTCAGATTGGGACATAAGAACGGCATCCAGCCTAGGTTCAGAATCCCGAACTGGGTAAGCATTCCACCGATCGGGAAATGGAAGTGGCACGCCTACGCGGACAAAGAGAAACTGTTCCTCCCAGTTGGCTGGTGCAGTGGGGTTCTCCGTAAACAACTGACGATCAGCTCGAGCCACCAACTTCAAATACCCGGTGGTCCAGTAGGACTGATAGCAGTAATGGTACAAGAATAGATCAACATTTGGAGCAATCTTCAGTTCTTGGCATCGAATGATAAAAACCATTCAAAATGCGGTAGGTGCTGGGCATGAATTGAGCGGGAAGTACAGAAACCCGTCGTAGGAAGTCTATGATGAATGGGTGTAGAGGGAAACGAAGTCCAGCAGCCAAAGCATCGAGATGCACAAGCACGTGCCCCGGACGGTGCCTCATCGGGTGCTTGATAAATCCAGCGTAAAATTCCCTAGGGGAAGGTAAAAATTGGCGGATCTGCCATTCGGCATCTTGAGGAAGGCATTGCCTTTGTTTCCGGATGCGAGTGAAATGCAAAGGGATGCAGGGTGGTCGTTCGGGCATTCCCTTATTGTAAATAACGAGATCATCGCCCGATAGGCACCCATCATCTGGGTTACCGAATGAGGAACGGGTTAACAGTTTGGAGGGAGCCATCTTAGTTATAGTTTGGACACCGAATGATGAACGTATCAAGAGACATCCCGGACCAAGGTTGACATAAGATATCCCAAACGGGTAATATCTGAAGAACAAAAGATAAAGTATTAACAGTTTGAGGGGCCCTCATCTTAGCTATTGTTGGGAATGAGTTTCTAACGTTTTTTAAGATGTCAAGTCTATAAAGATACATGATCCGGGCGACATTCAGTAATATGGATGATTTGTCCTTTTATGTTAGTTAACCCGAACGGGAAAGTGTGGAATCTAGGCTAATGAGTTGGTGATATCTCTATTTTTAGATATAGACGGGAAACAACCCGAAAAGGGGGTCCTATCAATGGTTAGATAGGACAAATGGAGCGTCAGAAACAAAAAGCGTGAAAAACGGCTGAAGCCCGGACGGCTGTCCAAAGAAAATAAGAATCAAAGAACACGAGAAACTGCTAAGTCCTACAGAACTGGTAGAAGCCCGGACGGCTATTCAAAGAAAATAAGAATCAAAGAACACGAGAAACAGCCAAGTCATACAGAATTGGCAGAAGCCCGGACATCAATCCAAAGAATGATAAAAAGCACGAAAAATGACTAAGTCCTATTTAACTGACCGAATCTCGAGTGGTAAAAAAGTAAAGTTGGACAAGACATTGGGCAAAAAAGGTTCCATATATATTCATCGGCTCTACTGGCTGGAAAGTATAAGGATCATTTGCAAAAAGGCAAAAGGGGGGGGATTACAATTATCGAAGTACTCGATCATTGTTCTAAAAATCGGCCTAGGCGGTCCGATTAATCGGCCTAGGCGGCCTAGTCGGCCATAACTATAGATGCCGAGTCGGCCTAGTTGGCCAAAAAATCAGCCTAGTCGGCCAAAAAATCGGCCTAGTCAGCCGCCTAGGCGCTAGGCGCCCCTCAACCGCCCGACTAGCGCCTAGCGAGTTTTAGAACAATGTACTCGGTTAAATCTACTTGTCATCATCATCATCCTCACCCTCATCCGAGTCAGAAGGGGGTTCAGGCTCTTTTCCAGCTTCACAATCAGCAGTTCTTTGCAAGTCCCGTAAATATTTGTCATATTGAGAATCGACAATATTGACCGGAGGGAGATCAGAAGGCTGAACTGGCCTCCCCAGCAGTTCTCGGAGCTTGGCAAGAAATGGGACCATAATGTGCTGGCAACCTATCACATAAAGAGATTTGGCCTGAGAACCATTGAAATGTTTACCCCGAGGGTCCTGATCGAGTAGTTTCACTCCTTCCGTACGTCGAAGATCACCCCGAGGGAACTGCTCAAGATAAGCCCCAAAAATGCCTGGGAGTTGTTGCCGAGCGTACTTCTCCTTGATGGCGGTGAATTCATTAGAAGATTTAAACATCTCCCGGACGGTGGACAGATCCACATTCATCTCAGTAGGACCGTCCGGGATGCGGGGGGCTATTTCTTCAAATTTAACTTGAGCAGCCTCAGCTGCAAAAACCTTGGCTTGGGAAACAGCCAACTGAACACGAAGCCCCCCCCACCTCGTTCTCAAACCTCTTCTTCTCCTCGGCAAAGGCTTTCCGTTCGGCCTCCAGGGTTGCAAGAGCAGCAGCATCACTCTGCTCGGCGGAAGTTTGGGAAATGATCAATTCCCGTTCCTTGACCAGCCTAGCCTCCCTCAGCTACAAGATGTATAGCCCTACCTACAAGATTCCGGTCGAAAACAAAAGATGAGACGATGTAGAACGAATGATAACCTATGAAACAGAGTACAGGGGAAAATAGAGTACTTTCAGAACCGGCCTTTTCCAAGACCTCATGAACAGGATCTGCCAGAGAGATCCGTTCGACCTGCCCAGAGAGACGAATGGTGTGGGTCTCACCCACCCCTATATTGGCATCCTGAGCAACCTGAAAGTGCTCAGAGAATTGATGCAGCTGATCGGACCCGAACCGATCGTCGATCAACATATCTTCAATCTGGTCCTGATGGGGAACCTGCTGAATAGGTTTAAGCTCCTGAACGGGCTGAGAAGACCGACATCTTGATTAGTGGCAGTGGAAGGATTGGCCTTGGGGTTCTTCTTGGCTTTCTTCCGTTTTCCCACTCCACCGATGGCTAACACGCGACTGTTGTCCATAGGAGCGTCTGGATTGGGAGCTGAAAAATAACAAAGGGAAAGGTTAGTACCGAGTGGTCTTATCACGTGGGAAACAAAGAGGAACTGAACGTTTCTCGCATGGGAATGACCGCTCGGCCCATGGCACTTGGTTTTTAGTCAAGTAACCCCAGGAATACGGGCAGTACCTATCCCGGCTTTGATGAGTTGATCAGGAGTCAGGTACGTTATGATGTTGCAAGTTTTGTCCCTCTTAGTAATCGAATGAAGTTTGATATAACGAGTTTGAATACAATGGAATGCTATTATACACTGATTCTTTCTCTACTAAGGCGTCTTAGATATGAATCTGTTGAAGTGAAGTTGTGTTGCCTTTAGGTGTTGTGGTTATGGTGTTGTTGGGTGTACTCTGTTTACCGTTCAAGAACATTTCTCATTTATACACAAGTATGCAAGTATGGTCTTAGCTTTTGTCTAATATCCAATCATGAAGCCAATTAGCCAACCCACAAACACATTAAAGAGAGATTTTCCTTGAAATGCGAAAAAAGACTAACTACACTGTACACTATTCCGACGTATCATTCGGGAAGTCTCTGTGTAATCAGTAAATTGACTAATACAAGTGGGCTCTTGAGCATTATTATTTTTCAGCTTTTATATTTCCTTATACACTTGATTTATAATCCATTTCCTGAAATATCCAAAGTTTGTGTTGGACTTTCGGATCTACGGGACTTAACTTCAACAAACACAAACATTTCTTAATATAAAGAAAATTAATTTAATAAAAGAGTCTACACCCTTGGGCAGTTATTATGCGGCACAAAACTCAATGCGTGAAATAAGCACATAAGTGCAAACATATAGTAACACTATTATTAATATAATTATGAGACCATAATTATGTGCACATAAGTGCAAACGTATGTGTGCACTCAGTGGAACTCATAATATATAGTAATAATATTAAAATATACATATAACATCATTTTAATAAAATAAAACACTTTATAAAATGTTTAAGGACCATATAAGTTAACAATTGAGCTTTATTTTTCAATAAATCTCCAACAATTCTTGCTTCTCCTTTGTTTGAACAAAGGAGGAGTGGAATCCCATTAAATAGGTTTTTAACTTTTAATGGGGATTGTCTTTCTTTAAGGAAGAGCAGGGGCATGAACAACATCATTTCTTGCTGCTTGCAATTCAACATCCAAATCGAGTCTGGTGCCATTTGGGACTCAAGTGGCATAGCTATTAGGATTTGATACCTTGAATCCATGTCCTTGAAGAAGAATTTGTTGGAGAATTGAGAAGAAGCTTTTGGCAGATATGAGAGGAGTATTTGCTTCTTCAATGGGGTAACGCTTCTAGAGCTTCTCCATGTCGTGAGTCGTGACGCTAAGCTCATGTCTTCGCCTGAAAGCCTACGTGAGGGGGGGGGGGGGGCGTAAGTCTTCTCTGTTATATAGGGAGTAAGGAAGGTTGAAGGAAGGTTTACAGAAGGAAGAAAGGTACGGAGTATTATGTACTCCATATTAAAAATGAACAGAAAGAAAAAAGGAAAACTTTGCGGTGACCGGAATACTTGTAGGCAACTGACTGGTTTTTCTTTAATTTTGAGGGTTCAATAGGATGTTTTTTTAGTACGAGTGCCTAATTGTGGTTTTTGATATAGTATAAGGGGCTATTTGATAGTTTTTCCTTTTTTTAATCGCAGTTTTCACCAATATGTTGTAATCGCCATAAATCATTAGTCAGAGCTCATGTGAGGGCATCCTAAGTTTGAAAAAAATTAATCATTAGTCAGTTTTCACCATTAGCTTGAAAATAATTTTCAATAACAACAACTATTTGAGCGTATAGCTAATAGTTATATTAGGCTTAGTTCAACTCATTGGCATTATTGACATTTATTTATTATATATACATCTGTCAGGGCTCCTGTGAGGGCATTCTGTTCCATTATTCCGCAATAACAAACACTGTATATATATGGATCAAAGCCACTTTTCGTTTAGAAATCAATCATTTGTGACATCAATAACTAGCATCAAACTATCAAATAAAGATTATGGTAAGTTAAACGACTATATTTCTATATTAGTTTTTTATCAGTTAAACGGCTATATTTCTATATTAGCTTTTGATGAGTTAAACGACTATATTTCTATATTAGTTTTTGATGAGTTAAACGATTATATTTCTCGTGAAAATTTAAGTTTTTTTATGTTGATTAGATTCAAATATAATTAAAAATTGTTATGTACGACTTTTGGTGGTTTTGCTCCTAATATGTAAGCCATAACTACAAAACCGACATCTGTTCCAAATTGGTGTTGAGACATCACAATATCACACATGTCAATAAATTTATGTCGTCTCATTTAAGTCAAATGATTTTCATATTTGAAAATTAGGATTTGGAGTACTTAAACTTGATACTGTGTAGTTAATAATTCTCAAAAACAACTCTGAGTAAATGAAATATCAAAGCTGAAAGATAACCCCTGAATGATTTTTTTTTTTGGCAAAATAACCCCTGGATTGATATCATAGACCACATTTATTTTAGTAGATATCAAAGTGGATTCAAAACTCAAAAGTCGATTCTGATTAAAATTCGACGAAACCATATTAAAAATTATAGGCGTTAAATTTGGTTCGGTTCCAGTAAAAATATGTAGTTGTTAGATTCATTTCGTTTCTAGTTAAGTTCGGTTCAGTTCTTACCTTTTTTCGATTCCTTATACAAATTTATTATCCTCCTAAATTGAACACATTTTACTTTCAATTACATAAAAAAATAAAATTTCAAATCATAAAAATAATTGTAGAAATTATGACCATTACATTATAAATACATGATACCCCAATGATCAGATATCACAAAAATATCCAAGTGTAACATTAAAGTTTTTTTTGAAAGAAACATTAAAGTTAAACATAACAAGAACATAAAAGTTTTAAAAGGCATCAACTGGCAAGTGCCAAGCAAAAACGTTTAACAGTGCCAAGCAAAAACGTTTAATAGCTCCAAGGTACACATCCAATAGCAGGTAGTTCAACCCCAAAATAATGTTCTTATACCTTTTTAAAGCATCATAAGTAAAAAGTACTTAATAATAAACTGACCGGTAAAAAAGTGGAAGAACAATGGACTGTGGCCACATTTTGCCTAGGTTTTTTTAACCCGACGAGCTCTCGCCGCAGCTAGGGTTTGACCTGCGTATGCGTTAAGTTTGGGGTCGGCGAGTACTTTCGCTCGACGTTGGAAGGTAGGGACGGATTCCGCAATCCAAATTCGATTTCTCTAAATCCAATTTTGACGTTGGAAGGGTTGGAGCAGCGCAGACTAAATCCAAATTCGAGTGGGTCGTTTTCTTTTCAAGGCGATTTTAATCGATCGAGGATTGCTTCGTTGGAGAACAGCGGCGTTGGGATTTCCGGCGACGTGAGTTTACTTTTTAGACTTCCAGCAGCGAGCACCAAATTAGACGGAAGGAGGGCATCTACCTCAGATTGGGACTGAATAGTAGAGATTCAATTACTTTCGCGTATTGGCAGCAGGGGTGTGGAGACTACTCGCTCTCGGATCGGTTTTGTTCGTGCAATATCTTGATCAAGAGAAGGAGGCGATTCACGGGCAAATCAAAGTGACGAAGGAAGATGATGAAGGGATGAAAACCCGTCCCCCTCCTGAACCTTCGCCATGGATGAACTATGCGACTAGGGTTTGGAAGGCTGCTTTACTATTTCTACTTTTTTATTTTCAGTCCAAACTATTTTACTATTTCTATTTTGCTCTTTTTAGGATAAATAAACAATAAGGGGGTAGAATGATGCTTTGTTTTGTTTTAATTGATAGATTATTTTTTGGAGGCAATCAGGTTGATTCAGCCGCTAATAGTCTCGAAGCTCTCACATTTTCAGTGATTAGTCTCGCTCCTTTCGGGGTGGATTATTTTATGTCTGATCTAGAAATGAGGGGGTCGCTGGGCTCTTGGTCATATTGGGATAGAGGGGTTTACTTGATTGTTTGCATTTTACCTTATTGTACTGTGAGTTTGATTTTCATATAATATGTTAGTTTCCTGTAAAAAAACTGACCGGTAATATTAGTAATTTACTATGAACAAATAACAACGTAACAAAAAAATAACAACGTAATAAGAAGAATATTAATTCCTTTTAGGTGAACTCAAATAACTAATACAATCACAAACAAACAATAAATATAAAATTAGACTAAATTAGTAAAATAACAACTACCCGGATTGGTCGAAGCGCCGTCTGGCCACCTCCTTTTGAGGTGATTCCGGGTAGAACTTTTTGATGAGATTTTTTGAGTATGTTCTAAAAATTTTATGGGACCATCATTGCTAATTTGAGTTTTACTTTAATTTGGTGGACCATCAAATTTCAGATCAAAAGTATAAAAAAATAACGATCAACAACAAAGCTAAATTGTGATGGTCCCATGTGACGACGTTCATATTTTTTCGTTGTCTCTGCTTAATACCGTAATTTTATTCGATCTCACAAATTTGGTCAGGTAATTAATAAAATTTGTCCATACTAAAGATCTTTCCATCAGATGTCAAACTGAATAAAAAAATGACCCAAACTGACCTCACTCTAGGTAGTTCGGTTTATGCCTTTAAATTAAAAAAGTGAGTAAATTTCATTCAATCGAAATTAATCAAAATTGAAACAAATCAACTTAGATGAACTAGAACCACTCAAAAGTGAACTTCACTACTAGACTTCACCATTTTCAAAATTTGCCATTAAAAATTGTCTAGGAGGAAATTCCTAATTTGATATTTAGACACTCTTTGTAATCACAAGAAATTAGATCATTATAGGTACAACACTGACTTATAAATTAACATTTGATAAAATATGGACATGTTTATTTGTAAAATACTAGTAAAGACAATCTAATTTGGATGAGTTCCACACCAAACCGGATGAGATGCTTTCTTGTTCTTGTCAAACAAGAGACAATCTAATTTTGGATGTATATTCTTATTTATCGAGTATGTCTTATTTTTCAACTAATTATCTAAATATGTTATCAGTCAATGAATGTTTATAGACTAACAACATGTTTAGATAATTAGTTAAAAAATACGATAGTAAGACATACTCAATAAATAAGAATATACATTATCAACAAATGTTATAATCGATTAAATAAGTGATTTTGAGTTAGTTCTAAATTTCTAATACTCCCTCCGTCCCTTAAAGTTTGTCATAGTTTGACTTCACAAGTTTTAAGAAGATGAATTTGACTTTACACTGTAGCGTCACTGTTTGACATTGTTTTGCATTGTTTGACAATTTTTGGTATAGATTTGTTTACCAAATAAGAAAGTTTAAAAAGTAGAATAAACATTTTCACACGTCTGTTTCGGGAAAGTGTGACAAAGGCCGAAACTCACAAATGAGGTATTAGAATGAAATTGCCTATCATGTTTGAGAGATTTCGACTCAGCTTTTGAAGCTAAATAAAGGAGATATTGATCAGTTAGGGGTTGGGAATGGACAGAGACGAGGAGCATTTCGTCTTCTTCGGAACACCGATAGAGAGAGAGGAAGACGCTATCAGCCGGAAGCAGAAGGCCGTCGCTGAGGCCTCCGGACAATTGCGCACCCTTCCAGCTTGGAAGCAAGAGGTAAAGCCTGTTAGATTATTCATATAAACTGCATATTTACTGAACCAAACAAAGGGGTCTACAGTCTCGTTACGAGTAGAAGAACGTGCTTGTGAAATTTCGCATTGGGAGAGCTCATTTTGTTACAACATTGATAGTTAATTTGGGTTTTTCGGTAGAATAAATCGCTCCTTCAAATATTTCTCATTCATGTATTGTGGAGTAACAATCTCAATGCAGCCACTGATGGTCATGTGGCCTAATAATACAGTGTGTCTGAAGATCGAGTGCTGTTTGAAATGAATGTTTTTCTATGAATTGAATGATATGTTTATGTGTTTAAAGAAACTTGTAGCTTCTGAGCTTTTAATATAGTTTTCAAGCATGTTTCCATGTATTAATATGGCTGCTTCACCTTTTTGTTTAACTCAACTCTCTTCATGTATTTTTCTACATTTATAGATGATTTTTTTGGGTCGTTTTGTTAGTTCCTTTGAGGCTACTATATTAGTTACTCTCCACATGCTCGCACACCTTATATTTAGAAATGAACAAGAGTGTTGGCCTAATCGGCTTCATAGGTAGTTAATGTTGTTTATGCTAAAAGATTCTGAGTTCCAGGTCAGAGATGAAGAGGGCAGAAGAAGATTTCATGGTGCATTTACTGGCGGCTTTTCTGCAGGATATTACAATACAGCTGGATCAAAAGAAGGTAGTTTTTTTTACAATTGGAGGGCGTTTGATGCATATTGAAGTATAGAAGTATGAACTTTTCTGGGAATTTTAAAGGCGGCAACATGATTAACATGTTTAGTGTTCCCTTAACTTTTGAATGTTTGGGTCAAACTCCTTGAAATTAGGATCCAGGAAAGAACTTCCATCCCAAGGGTGAATTTATTTTTCCCCATGAAATTTACACTTCCCATGGATTCACTTTCATGAGAATTTAATTATTGGGAAATAACAACATGCTCTATTTAGTTTAGTTCTTATAAAGCAGTGTTTCCCTCTCTTTTTTTGTAAATTACTACCTTGTAACAGGATGGACCCCACAGTCATTTTCATCATCTCGGAAAAGTAGAGCAGAGTTCAAGCAGCAAAGCATTTATAACTTTTTGGATGATGATGAGAAAGATGTAAGCTCTCCTTTTTAGCATCTCTGTATATCTGAATCATGTTAACTGAATCCATATCTAAATATAAATAATTTGGTAGGAAATGCAAGGTCGCCTGGAGACATCATCAGAGTATGATACATTTGGATTTACTGCATCTGAACTTGCTCGCAAACAAGCTGAGAAGGATCAAAACCAGAGGTAGTGTACTAATATGCTATCTCTTCTCACACACTCTCACATACATCCATGTTGATATGTACATGCATGTGCATAAACATATGTATATAATTATGGCTGTGTTTGTGCACATGTCTATATCTTCAATTGTTGGGACTTTGTTGGAACTCGGAGTGTACATATCCATAAAAAGAAAGCTCTTTGATATGTATAGCTGGTCAGCCATCACTTGTAACTCAACAAGTTATTATTGTATGCACCGCATAGGAATTTAGTTTAGGTTTTGAACGTGTTATTTGCTCATGGGTTTTAATCCGTGTTGTTTTTTGTGAAGTCTATTTTCTATTTTTGTGAAGTGTGATTTGATAAAATATGTACACCATTGCGGATTTTTTTCATTCAAAATTCAGGGTATGTGCACTTGCAAAAGGAAAAAAATGAAGAATGTGCTCACTTGGTTAATGGAAATGAAAAAAACAATAACAACATCCAAGCCTTAGACCCAAAGATTTTGGGGCCGACTAACATGATGCAATGATAAAATATGATAAAAAAGATAATAAAAAAAGATAAGAGAAAATAGAGATAATAAAAAGATAAAAAACATAACAAAGATCAAAAGGATAAACCGTTAAACGAAAAAAAAGATGATAAGAGATCAATCTGCCATACGAAAGCCAATCCAAGAAGAAACATATAACTCCTGATTCCTCTAAGCCACCTCTATTTGGGTCATCCTCTCCCTCTCCTCCCCGTCTCTTCTCCACACCGCTTAGCTCGTCTAAGAGGTGCATCACTCGGTCTTCTACACACAGAACCAAACCACCACAATTGAAACTCCCACATATTATCTTCAATAGGGGCTATTCCCATTTTTTATCTGATTGTCTCATTACTCAAGTTGTCTTTTCTAGTTTGTCCACACATCCAGCGCAACATGTTCTTGCATATTCGACACCATCCCCGAGCAATGAGGAGGCGCGCTGCTTCCAGGAAATGACCTAGCAACCTTAGCATTCTTATCACCGCAACCAAGCCTATCAACCCTACCAGGCCCTTGCATATTTGACACCATCCCTGAGCAATGAGGAGGCGCACCGCTTCCATGCAACGATCTTGTAACCTTAGCATTCTTATTACTACACTCAGACCTATGAACTGTAGTGCGCCTAGGCCTATGAAGTGAAGCGCACCCTTGCATATTTGACACCACCTCAGGCAGAGGGATGACATGTCGCTTATGAGCGACGATCTAGCTGTAGCAATATTTATATTTTGATCCATGTAATGTAATTTGACTAAGTGATACTGTTGGCTGTCACACGCCTATCACATCCTCCTCCTCCTTTATGTTGGCTTGAGACAAGCATGATACAAAAAATGATCTCATGGCGGAGTTTATTTGGAAACGAAAATGAATGAAAAATGAATAGATGAGAGAAATAAAAATGAATAGAAGTTTGGAAGGAGGTAAATTGTTTCCAGGATGGATTCATTTGTGTTTCTATAAGCCAGTCTCTCTCTTCCCCCCTTTTTCATCTCTATTTACTTAAGTGGGACCACATTTTTGAGATGGAAAAGGAAAATCAATAAATTGAAAATTGTGAAAATGTAGTTGACAAATGGAAGATTCTCCTAACATAACATGCTCTCACTTTATTGTGTTACATGTAGCTACTGTCACAGGCTAAAAATCAGAGTTCATGTTTCTCCGCTTTTGGCATATGAAGGGCTGCTTTCATGAATTTGCGGTGTTGCAGAACTTGCTAGTTGCTACCATCTTATTCTGTAGAGCTCTTAACTATTATTTAATTCACGGAAAATTATTTGTCTGAAGTTCAAATCATGTGTAGCAGGCCATCAGCTATTCCTGGACCTGTTCCTGATGAGCTATTAATCTCTGCAACTGAGTCAATTGGTATGTAAATATGTTTCAGTTGGATTGTGGACTCTATTCATCTTCTATGACCCTTCTATTGCCTGGTCTGTAGTCTGTACATGTCTTTGGGTGTGTGGTTCATCTTATATTTGCAAGTTTCTACTCTCGACCAGGAGCAAAATTACTGCTGAAGATGGGATGGCGGCGTGGTCGTTCAATCAAGGCCTCAAATGCTGATTCACTGTATGGTATGTGTTACCTCTATGTGTTGCACTTGTTCGCAAACTTGGCCCTTCCTTGATAATTGGGTTCCCCATTCATAGTTGTCAAATGTCAATATTTATTTCCAATTTTTGAAATAAAAATTGTTCAGTTTAATAGCAGTTAATCTTTGCAACTTTGAAAGATTAGTGAAACGACGACATCTATTTTGGGACAAAGTTATTTGGGCTAAGACAATAGTTAGTTTGAGACGAATGGAGTACTATTTTTCTGTTTTGGACTTTCTTTCGGCAGTGTGAGGTCACATTTTTTTGGTAGTTGAGATAAGAACTATGGATATAATTTAATTCTCTCCTAGACCCTACTTCTATTTAATGGTTTTGGATATTATCCTATAAATTTGTCCCACTCCCAAACACTTGCACATGCGTGCACAATGTAAAAAGAAAAAAGGTAATTAAAATCTTTCCGCCATTTTCTCAAAAAGAAAAAACACTTCCTGTGTTATTGAGGTCTTATTTTGTTTTCCATATGGAATTGATTTGTGAAATTGGTTCCATTCTATTCAGAATTTCAGACTCAGTCACTCAACTTCTAATAAGCGATAATTGGTGTTGCTCTGAATTAACTATTCTAAGCAACTTGTCTCACTTTTGGTACTTTCTTCAGAGGCTCGCAGAGAAGCCAGAAAAGCCTTTTTGACACTTTCCTCTGATGACACAAAAGATCAACCTGTGGAATTTGAACAGTTCGAGAATTGTATTCATCTCCCTGATCTGCCAGCTGAAGATGATAGTCAGTTTTTTAAAAGTACACCGGTGCGCCTACCCCTTTTTCTTGCATTATTTTTTCATTCCTATGTTCCCCTTTCAACTTTTATTTCTCCTCTATTCGATGTATATGGTTGGATTATAATTGGTACTCAGTAACATTAGTCTTATTTTTTGTGGATAAAGGAAATCCCTACCACTAGCTGATTACCAACCTCTGGCCCCACAGCTTCTTTTTAGCCTTCCATGATTTCTTATCCAACGGCTAGCTTGAAGAATTTAACCTTCTCTTTCAATACAACTATGATGAAAAAGTGAAACAATAAGTTCCTTATTTTCATGAACAAGGACTGTGCTGAAAACTTGAATGCATGTCTTCTCATTTTTAATGTAGAGGATTCATTATTTATACGAGACTGAAATAGTTATGCTACTTAGATTTAAATCATGCATTTCACAGTTGCATACCACCTTCCACCCACCAACACACACATTTATGTGTTTGATTATATACTTATGGCTGTCCTCTTCCACTCCCACTTCTTTTCTTTTTGTGTAGGATTTCGTCCTTAATCCGAAACAAGACCTTTATGGCTTAGGGTATGATCCGTACAAACATGCTCCTGAATTTAGAGGTATTTCTTTTGTTTTCAGAATAACTTTTTTCTTAGCTAATACTCATTGGTTTATATTTTGTCAACATTTATGTTGCATTGCTTTATCATTAGAAAATAAGAGATCACGCATATCTGGAAACAAAGGCATGAGGCATCAAGGGTCTCTCCCGTCAAAGGATAGTCTATTTGGTTTTAAATGTATGTTTCTCATTTGTATTTATGTGCTTGTATGTACCTCCCTTTTTTCTTGCCTCTTTAACTTGTTATCTTTAATTTGTCAGCTGGAAAGGTTGCACCTGGCTTTGGAATTGGGGCTCTTGAGGAGTTGGATGTTGAAGATGAAGACGTGTATGCTTCAGGTTGGTTTATTCATCTTCAGTGTCTTGACATGGGTGTAAGCCAGAGTACCAATTGTTGGCAGACAGCACTACCTTCTTTATTGTTGGCACTTGGCAGAAAGCACTACCTTCTTTGCTCCTTTCTTAAGGATTTTGTGGGTATATCTTTCCCAATGTGTCTATCCCCTGTGTGGTGAACCCCTTTTGAAAGTTCCTTATTCCAGTTGCTGGCAGACAACTCTAACTTCTTTAGTCCTTTCTTCAGGGAATTAGGGACTTAGGAAATTAGGGAGAATTGATCAAGAAACTGATCAAGAAGTCTTATTCTCAGAGATGAAATGTACAGAAGGAATACAGTGTATAGACAATTCGAGATGCCCAGTCTCCAAATCTAAAGCCAACAGAAATAACAGCTTACTCCTTCTAGCTATTAGCCTTCTATTTATAGCCTTCATCCATGCAGGGATGTCAAACTGCTAGCTAACTAATTAGTTAACTAACTAACTACTCGTTTATTCCTCCTGTGATAGACTCTTTTAAAGAACTCAATAGGCTGCTCATCCGAGTGCCTATCAGTGGTGTTTACGGTTTCCTATATGTTTCCTATATGGTAAACCCTTCTTGGAAGATACTTGGTTTTGTTACGGAGTACCATACTACCATTGTCATTTAACTGTTTTCAATGATTAGTTGAGTATTAGTCTTTGCACATATTTATAGGGCTACATATTGCTACATAATGTTAGCCAGTCACATGAGGCACTTAAAATAAGACTATTCGGTAGATTGGTAGCAAGTATCAACTTCTTCATTGAAGTATGATGAAATGGGGTGTTTAACTAGGATGTATAGGTAGTGCCGTAGTGGGTGCAATATGTATACTTTTGATAGGTTAGGTAGTAGGTCTTTGAGCCCTAAAAACATTTTTGTTTTATATACGTAATGCAATTTTACAGTGTTTTATAAAATGGAGTTATTGAATACTGAATGGTTGCCATTATTTGTTCATTGAAAATGTCATTGGCTAGTGTGGTGACTGGGGGTTCATATGGTGTACATCTTGTGTTTGATATGAATTGTTATTATCCCTCATCATCATCATCACCCCAGTGCCACAAAGGCTCCCACCTACAGTGGGGTAAGGGGGGTCGGATGTACGCAGTCTGTTTAACACAGAGAGACTCTTTCCGGATGACCCATGGTGAAAATCGTGTCAAAAATTGCATGAATTGACCGCTGCTTCATAACAAAGAAGCGCAGCCAGTTTAGTGAGCCATTTTGCTTTATTCCATCATATTCCCAAGCCAAAAAATAGTGAATCTTTGGCTCCATTGCAAATGATGGAAATAATTGTTATTATCCCTACATGGAAAAAACTTTTCTTGAAATATAGTTTGTGCATTGTTGTGTACTTAAATACGTTTTGAGTCCATGTCCAAGTAGATTAATGTGCTCAAAGTGTTAATTTTATTAGATAGCCCCATTAATGCACATCATCTTTCTTAAACTTGTACTAGAGGTTGAACTAAATGGCTGTTCCATTTGATCATCTATCTTGCTTTGCTATATCATGTGAGTATGAGTACAAGTATGTTCAGCTTGAGAATTTATGATTTTATGTGCTTCTCTTCCTGTTCAATTTTCCAGGAGTGGTATCATGTTCTCATCGAGAGAGTTATTTTGTCTAATTAAATCTTTTGATCAGGTTTTGAAATAGAAGGCTCATATGTTGAGGATGTTGAAGACCCTGTAATACCTACCGTGGAGAAGGTTAAGATGTTGGATGATAAAAAACACGATGCTCTACCTGGGTTTAAGGCTGCCTCAAATTCTGAGTATCAGTTAGAAAGGTAAACCCATCTAACTTCATTAAGAGAACAAGAAGTTCATTGGGAGCCTGATTCTACTGTCTTAAAAGTCATCGTACCACTTACATGATATTGAATATTTGTGTGCAACTTCAGTGCAAGTAAATAGTTCAAATCTCAGAAATCGAACATAAAAGTGTTGTCAGTGCTACTGCTAATATCTATAGGTATTTGTATCTTCTAGTCTCCAAGCCCAAAAGCTCTTGCAATATTGATGGCTTTTAGCCTAAGTAAGATGTGCTACAATGTAAATTGCTTATAAAGATAAAGATATAAAAAGAACATTGGAGATAAAGACACCCCTAGGCTCAACTCTCAATATTTTGCAAGCGCAGACCGATTTCTGTTTTGAAAGAGTAAGAACATTATTCTAAGCTCTAGTTCTACTTAAAAAAAATCTTCAGATGTTGGTTTTGTGTTGTGAGATTTGTGGCTCCATAATTGTGTTCAGACTTCAGACACAAAACTCTCATGCATTCCATATACATGGTGCTAAAAGATTGTATGAACAAAATGTTACAGATTTGTTCCTCCAGTGGTCCCAAAAGATTATGTCCCCTTTCACAAGTTCACAGTTCCCCTTGAAGTGGGAAATAGAGTTGCCGAACCTCCACCCCCGGAGGTTCCGCCTCCAGAGGATAAGAACCAAAGACTCTTAATTGAGGGGTTAGCGAGTTTGGTAGCTCGTGCTGGTAAGCTATTTGAGGATCTTTCTCGAGAAAAGAACCAGTCAAACCCTTTGTTTGGCTTTCTTACTGGAGGGAGTGGACATGGGTACTATATAAGAAAGCTTTGGGAGGCGAGACAGAAGCAAAAAAATCAACCGGGAAAGCATTTGGAAGTCAAGTTGCATCAAAATTCACAGAAATTGACAGCAGAGAGCCGTGGAAACATTTTAGGAGAGAAGCCTCTAGAAAGAACTTTGAGAGAGGCAAGCTGTATTGTAACTCCTGATGCTGTCAGTTTCCAGTCCAGTCTCATGGAAACATTTACCTCGTCCTCATCGATGGTGAGTACTTCAAATTTCTATTGCTGTGTGCCCAGCTGCTAGAATCTTACACTAAATTCATTTGATAGTGTAGCAGAATGCCATCACCTTTTTGTTGTCAAATAATACACATTTATGTCTATTGGGAAGAACTTAGTAGGTTTATAAGCCCCTAGGACAAGGGTCAAATAGTCCTGTTTAACTAGAAAAAAGTTAACCTTGAATAAAAAAGTTCACGTTTAAACCTACACTGCATTAATGTGCAATCAAGGCAAATAATAAGTTACCAACAATTACCAAGTAACGTGCTAATATGACACTTTGACATCATAACACCTTTCTAACATGGAGGGGAACCATAGTTGGACAAAAATTAGACGAAGAGGGGTTTGCTTTTCCCTTTGATCAGGTCGCTCATTTGGAGGAACAAAGTATCTCCTTTCACATGATTAAGAAGATGAGATATCTATATTATTAAAATCCAACTAAATCCGAACTCAGAGTATTGTAATTTGATAGGTCAATTCAAGATAATTATAATTTGTTGGGGGTTGGTGGCATGAAATTCATAGTGCAGTTATTAAAGAAAAGTTAATTTCACCTTATTTTCATGCAAAACAAAAATTAGTGGCAAAATTTTACACCGGATGCCCAATCTGTCACAATCTTCTTTTCTTATGAACGACGGTTGAATACATATGTTGAGATCTTGTTACATTGTATGATTGAACTGGCTTCACAATAAAGCTTAAGGGTTAGCAACATGGACATGCTCTTTTTTACCAATAGCTTGCTTTATCCATTGTTTATCCTTTAAATCGCATCAGAAACCGACATTTTATTTATTTCAAATATGAAGACTCAAGTTATGTACATTACGTATTGAAACTTTCTCACTTGGTCACTTCCCAGAATTGTTTAATTGTTGTAAGTTGCTGGCTTGCTCTTAAGTGGAAATGAATGGGCTCGGCTTATTAATATTCCGTAGACAGTGCTTGATTAAATGAGCACCTAAAAGGCCATAAACTGTTCCTTCTTGGAATTCCTAAAATGTTTTCATCAAAATAAACATGAAAGAGTTCTTATTTCCTACATAACCCTCTTATTTCCCTTTATGCGGAAAAAATATGGTTCAACACTTCAACTCCACTTTCCTAAAAAAAGGAACTAGATAGTACATTTGCAAAATGTTATGTTCTAGACAATTGATTCTTAATATACCATTTCTAGGATGAGGTGCCTGAAGCTAGAAAGCCTTTCCGATATGATCCAGAAAAACAAGAAAGATTTGAAAACTTCTTGAAGGAGAAATATCAAGGAGGTCTTCGCCCTAAAGATTCAGGAGGATCTAGTACAATGTCAGAGGCAGCCCGTGCTCGGGAAAGGTTAGAATTTGAGGCTGTCGCTGAGGCTATACAGAAAGGTAAGTGGGGGAAAGAAAGCAAATCCTCGAATGAGTTCTCAGACACGATAGCTATAGCCGCATCAAGATTCACTTATAGCACAGTTGAGGTATATATGGAAGTACTTAGCTTGCTAGAGTAAACATTTAGCCATTTAGGGTACGTTTAGATGTCAGAAAATGCGGAAAGGAAAAAAATGCTAAGGGAAGTTATTTTGTTGTGTTTGGTTTTACCTCATAAAATGCAAAGGAACATGGAATTTGATTAATGTTTTAATTTGTTTTACATGTGCTTAAATACTTATCTTCACGTTATTAAATAACCCTCACACACATTTTCCTACATTCTTATCTTCAAAGTTTCACCTACATTTTCCTCCCTATTTTCTTTCCTTACCATTTTCTGAGTTCCAAATGGATTCTTACAGTTCAAACTCGCGATTCTTAACATCTCATTTCTGTGACAGAACACTCAACACGATCTCAGTGAAGACTTGGCTAAAAAGAAAGTGTATCCTAAAAGGGAAGAGTTTCAATGGCGACCTTCTCCTATTCTTTGCAAGCGTTTTGATCTAACTGACCCCTGCATGGGCAAGGTAACAATGTCTTCTTTGTCTTGTTCATGTATTATATATTACTCTTTGTGTAAAAAAAAAACAAGTAACACTCCCCATATATCATTGTCATGTGCACAGGCTATGGAGGAACAAAACACTAGGTTATTTTATGAAGTTGATTACATTTTTGGCTCAAAGAATCTAAACATAATGGAATATTTTAGGGAACTTCTTAGATTTGGCTCAAAGGACAAAACATAATGGATTATATTTCCCCGTTTATATTATATTTTGTACAAAGAACCTAAAACACATTTCCGCTAGAACTTTGGGTTGATCTTTTAAGGCTATGTCCCTATGCTTCGGAACCTGGGAGGGGTAGGAAAAGGGGAAATTGCCAAGAGAAATGGCTTCATGTTTGGTTTTGTACCTATTGGGATAATGAATCCCAGACCATTAGCAGTTCCCAGTAGCCTGAAGACTACAAGAGTACAAGGCCCGATAGCTAGGCCACTGTGTAGCCTGCTTGGTAGCTAATTATTGAGGCCCATTAGGGTAGAAATATACCCCTTTCTTTTCCTATAAATAGCATACTTGTCACGGCGGTAAGGCGAGTCGCGGCGCCAGCCGACCGCCATATCGCATAGGCGACGATTAGGCGACTAGTCGCACATTATATAAATTTATAATATAATATATATAATTATATACATAATTATATATATAATTATATATAATATTCTATTAAATATTTTAATTATATTTAATTTGTAACTTACTCCGTATTATATATCATAAGTGCACATTATTTACTATATTATTCAATCTAAAATCTAAATATATTAATATACTAATAAACTGCTATAAAAATATGTTTATGAAACTTAACAAAGAAGAACCTTCATTTTTATAAAAAGATCTGCTATATACGAAGTATATTAATAATTTATTATAAAAAAAATACACAGTATAAGATGTACTTTGAATCCCACTAGACCACTTCCCACTGCCAAAAAAGCACACTTGTCCACTTGCAGTATTAGATAAGGTAGTAAGGTACACTAGAAGAAAAAATAAGCTCGCACAATTCTCAGTTGCGGGTGTTCTACTGCTAGAAGAAACAGAAAGAACAAGTAACTAAAAATAAAAAAAGCACCGGATTAACCCATAAAACCTAGGAGATGTCGGATGCTCTACTTCTTTCCTGCGAGGCTGCGACGGGAGATGTATGGGACGAAGGTTGAGTTTACGAATGCCCCTGCTCCGCGCGCCTCCAACATTGCTCTGCGCACCACCTTTTGTCAAATGTGGACAAGTTTATCCTTAGGCGCACCACGTATCTCCCCTCATTGATATTAATTTTTAATTTTAATGGACCTTATTGTTTCCTAAATTTTTTTAGGAAGTCTCGTAGGATCACAAAGCCTAACAATTTGACATTTACTCTCCTCCAATAACTTGCTGCCATGTGGCCAATTTTCCTTTTTTTATAAAATGTTATAACTTTTCCTATTTTGCTCTTTTTTTATAAAAATTATATCAAAATAAATAATTTTTTATGATCTTCCATATGACACCAATATCATATATGTAAAAATTAAAAAAAACATTTGGTCAAGTCTATTGTACGCCGATTAATGTTTATTTACTATGTACGGAGTAGTATTTTTAGTCTAATTTTTTTCATCATTTGCAATGAAGTCAAAGATTCATTGTTTTTTGGCTTGAGATTATGATGGAATAAAGCAAAATGGCTCACTAAACTCTCTGCGCTTCTTTGTTATGAAGCAGCTGTCAGTCCATGCAATTGTGGACGCAATTTGTCTGATTTGATCTAGTCTTGTACATGTGTTACTAATATCTAAGTTGTATATAGTATAACATAATATGAGACTAAAACGAGTTCAACTGAAAATATTCGTTACACTATACAAGTTTAAACATGTTACACAATTTTTTAGGAAACGTTAGAATTAATATTTTTTTATTTTAAAAAGGCAATTAGGCCCATTAAAATTAAAAATCAAAAATTAAAAATCAATATGAATGGGAGATGCTCGGTAATTACGTAGGAGGTGTGCGCCTGGCACATTAGAAGTAACGTGAGTTTTGTAAGGACAAACTTGTCCACATTTGACAAAAAGTGGGTGCGCGCAGTAGTATTGGAGGTGTGCGGAGCATCACCCGTTTACGAATGGTCAAGTAAGATTTGGGCTTTATTTTAGTTGTCTAAAACTTTGTTTCCAAAAACTAAATCTGGGCCTTTAGTTTGGACTACGAAAGATTACTCTGTTATATACGCTAAGGCGAACGCCTTATCGCCAAACCGACGACCGAACGACAACGGGAGGACGCCATAGTCGCCTATTCTTCTTCCGGCGAGGCGATGGCTCTTGGCGACCCCTCTCCAGCGACTGGACGCCTAGTCAGCGCCTAGGCGACGCCGTAACAAGCATGATAAATAGAGGAGTTTCCCTCCTATTTTGTGGAGGGCTCTTCTCTTCGCCCTCTTCACCCTTTCGGCCTTTCCCCACCACTAGAATAGTCCAGAAAGTCCATTAATGGTCTCAAGCTAACACCATTTTTGATTAGTTGTACTTCATTATATATACTACGTACTACCTCCGTCCCTTAAAACTTTGCCAAAGTTGACCGGCATGAAAAATAATAAAGTAAAAACTGTGTGGTTGAGATTTGTGCAGAGGAGAGAGAAATAATAGATACCACAAAATAATTGATTAAAAGGGAAAGTGACAAAGTTTTTTGGGACGTCCCAAAAAGGAAAGATGACAAAGTTTTAAGGGACGGAGGGAGTATAATTTATTGAATGAATTATTTCTAGAATTATTTTTGGCTTATTAGGCTTATCAACTAACTTTTTCACCAAACATGTAATTTTTGATTTTGCGCGCTGAATTGCGTAATCATAAGAAAAAGGAAGGTTGGAGTTACTTTTCTGGCTGTATTGACTGAAATTATTGTAGAGGACCATTTTAGCGATTTTTACATATAACTTTTTCTTTATTTTATTAATTAAATATATTTTAAATATAATTTTTTAATAAATCAACAGAATCAACCAATTCAGCTACTTCGGCCAGAATATCATAAATTTTAGCAGAATTAGCTGATTTTGGTATTACCAAACGGGTTCTAAATCTTATGTTGAATTAACCTCTACAGTACCTTTGGGAAACAATAACGGAAAAATCAAGTTTGATTTTTTTTACATATATTTACTTTTCTTTATCTTTGCTTCATAGAAATATTTAAGAAAAATGCTTGGTGTATTCTTTTTTTGTGTACACCTTTCGTACACTCTGTGTGGGTGAGACAGACGAGTGTATGAAAGCTGTACACCAAAAAGTGTACACGTAGCACAGCTCAATATTTAAATACAATAAGCATAGTAAAAAAAAATCAAAACTGGTTCATTGTGTTCGAAGCAATTTTTCATTCTCTCCTTCCAAATTTCCTCTCTATTTTCGTCCTTAATTTCTTCCCCTTGCATTTTCTGAATTCCAAACAGACACTAAAGAATCATACTGATATACGTGGACATTTTTGGTCACTGTATATTTAATTAGCCCAACTGCTGTTAAATTAGATACTCTTATTATTTATTAAACTGGTCTATTTGCTTGGTTAACATGTCGTCCTGTGCTTGTCTAAAAATTGCACCAAGTTAAGTATTATATTCTGCAGCCACCAGTAGCCCCACGCGCAAGGAGCAAAATGGATTCTCTTGTGTTCATGACAGATTCTGTTAAAAGCACAAAGGTGAAGGAGTGTGTTAATGGTATGAGACTTTCTGTTCCTGAGGCCACCAAAGATGAAACAAGAGAAACTTCTAGAGAAGAGGATGAGGTTGATATAGAAGTTGAAAATGTTGAAAGGCCTGTTGATTTATACAAGGTAATATATTAAAAATATGATAGTATCAGATGATGAGCTCTTTTGTTGTTGCATTTGCTATTTTGTTATTTCACATTCTAATTTCTAATTTAAGACTAGCATTTCTACTCCAAAGAAAATATTTCACTCTTGGTCCGGAACTCCATATTTCCATTGTTGGTGCACAACTATGAGCTTCTTGTCACCTTTGGTCCACACATCCGTAAAATTTTCATACTATTTTTGGGTTGATTTTTGCCTTGATGAACGACCAAAAGTGGCAAAATCCATATTCGTGCACTGATGAAGAAAACAATAATTATGGGACCGAAAGTGGATTTCTTCTCTAAAATTTGATTGTTTTTTATTTTTGAAGGCTATATTTTCTGATGATTCTGATGATGAGGGAACAATGGATCGGATCACAGTGGAGGAGCCTAAAAAGGTGGATGCTGCTAATACAACTCTAAACCGTTTAATAGCCGGTGACTTTTTAGAATCATTAGGTAAGGAGCTAGGTCTTGAAGTCCCCCCTGATGCTGCACCTTTCCAAGAAACCAAGCCCACCACTGCAGACAAGGATAGGACTACTACTACTACTACTAATTTTCATATTACAGAAGAGGCTGGCACTCGATCTAATAGGAGGGAAACATGTTCCCCAGATCATAATGCTACAAACCTACTCTCATCTCATACAAACAGAAATATTCCCCCAAAAGGTCAGACTGATTTGAACACAAGAACTGAAGATAGTCAGCATCGTGGTTGGAGCAGTGGTTCATCATCAGAGGATAAGAGGGATGATAAACGGAAGCGCCATAGGAGACGAAGATCTAGTTACAGTTCGGATAGTGATTCATCTGAGGTTTATAGAGGCCGAAAGTCCAAAACGTCCAAAAGAGAGAAGAAGCGATCATCAAGGGACTCGAAGCACCATAAGCATCGGAGGAGGGGATCACCCCCCTCCAGCAGCCGATCTTATCATGGTTCTGGAAAAGATGGTGACGGAGAATCCTCCAGAAGAGAGAAGAAGCACAGACACTAAGAATGAGGGTATGTTTGGTTAAGATTTTTCTGATGGGATAGAAAGCTAACATTTCATCTTCCTTATTTTCCCATCGTCCTGGTTCGGTCGAGAGTCCACTCTCCTCTCATCGCCTTGCCTTTTTCCTTAAATCAAACACATCATTAGGGAATCAAATCTATCTTCACATAAATGAAGTTCGACTTTGTTGCTTGAGCCATTGTGGTTTCCCTTGAATTGCCTCATTAGAATCCATTTTGGGCTCAATTTGCATGCAATGTGGGTACTTGCTCTTCTGAGAATTCTGAAAGTGAGTTATTGCTGGTAGACAACAATATAACTTGGGCTGTAATAAGCTATAGAGTTAACAAAGAAATTGACATTTGTGCTTTGCCCATCCGATCACGCCTTTCAGAAGCACGATAAACATGGCTGTGAAATACGTCTATGTAAAACAGTTGTCCAAAAAGTTCTAGGTTTTCAAGAAGTTCCAGAGATGTCATCATGGTGTAGAAACAAAAAGTTATAGGTTTTAAATTTAATTTTTAATATTACCAACTATGTTAATACGGAGTATAATAAAAGTGGCACACAGTCCTTTTTCCACTGGTGAAGAGCTCAATTGAAATTTTCCAAATCGAAATTTTATTAGGTTTTCTTTTTAATTCTAATGAAAGATGCATCAATTTTGCAAATTTTGATGATGATGATATTGATCCGCCGATCTGAAGGTGATGATTCATAATTTCATATGATGTATGTGGTTTTAGAAGCTTTTTTATTTTGATAGTAGCGTGGTTTAGAATTTAATCTAGTGTGTGGTATAGAATTTAGAATTTAAGATATTCTAATAATGGAGTCCCAAAGTTATTCTTTTTGGTATACTTTCCATTTTAAGCGTTGCACTGCAATTATCTCAATTACAATTACTTTCAAAAGAAAATTACAGTTCACCAATTTACAACTTATGTTGCAAAAAGATATACTCTGTATTTGGCCGTGATTAATTGGGTATTTGGGTTTAGGGCCTTAGACTGGACCTGGTACGTTATACCGAATATTTTCTCTCATACCTATGCTGTACCAAAACTTTCGGTATGCAAAATTTATACACCATTACTTTATCGAAGTTTCGGTATACTGAAGTTTTAGTTGGTAACGATACGGTATCAGTAAATTATCATGCATGTCTTCCAATACAACAAATTATTATAGATTAACGAAATATGCTAAATCGGTGTTACTAGTGATATATTTAATTTAATCCATTATTAAAATGTTACAAATACAATTAATAATCTATTGATTTCATATTCAATATTGAACAATAATTATTACTAGTATATTTAAGTAGTTCAACATGTCACGTATTAAAAAATAACACATTCTGCTAGAATAATTTGAACAATATAGATATAATTAAATCAATAGTGATCTCTAACCATAATAAATAAAATTTTCAAACAAGATGGATATAAAATCATTTATTTCTAATATGATATTGTGTATTTAGTCATTTTTATAATTTAAAAAAAAATGAATAAGACTTTCGAACAAAGTTGTGTGACTCGACTCATGGAATCCCTATGTAGACTGTAGACATGTCACATAAGTGCATCCCTCTTCACTCATCAGCTATTCAGCGACTCAACCATCGCGACTTGCAAGCTCTTGGAACAAGATGGACTTGTTTTTGGACATAGTACATTACTAATTAGTCATTACGGATTTGTAACCAAGGGTAAGTATTAATTTTGAGCTTCAAAATTGTAATGGATTTTTACAATATTTTTAAAATTAAAAGTAATTGTTGGGTAAGGAGTTGGTACAGTATTATACCGTTATACCGCGGTATTTGAAATCATTTGCCGTTACCGTGCCGAAATAAATCGGTACGGCATGATACCGTACCAAAAATGACGGTATACCAATAGTCCGGTATTTTTCGGTACGGTAAGTGCGGTATATCGATTTTCCGTTATTTTTGCCCACCACCCCTATGCTGGACTAATGGGGAGTTGATAGGGATGGACTCGGTTCGGGCCGGGCCCGGTTCGGGCCTTGAACCGGCCAGGCCTCGGTTCAAGGTATGGGAGGCCCGGAAGCGGCCCGGGTAACCCCCGGTCCGGGCCGGGCCGGGTCGGGCCTCGGTTATATTTTTTTTTGGGCTTTTCCTAGTTAACCCCCAACCCTCCCCCTCACCCCAAACCAACCCTAACCACCTCAAATGGCCCAAAATACCCAGCCCAACCCAAAAACTTAAAAAAATTCAAAAAAAAAAAAAAATTGGCCCGACCTGGGCCCGAACCGGCCGGGCCGGTTCACCTTTTGAAGGGCCCGAGCCCGAACCGAGATCCCACCAGGCCGGGTGGCCCGAACCGGCCAACCAACCGGTTCACCGGGCCGGTCCGGGCCCGCACAGTAACGGGCCGGTCCGGTTCCGGGCCGGTTGGCCCGGCCCGAGTCCACCCCTAGGAGTTGATGACGATGTTAAACATTTGAGAAATTCTATTCACAACCATCTTTTTATTAAAACAACCACATATTTTCTATAGTTCCTATTATGTCCTTAATAATATCCATCTAGGACTCGAAAGATGAAAAACTATCGATCTAGGACCTAACATTTCATAGGTTTTGATTTATTTAATTTTTTATTAATTCCATTGCTAGTATTTGGTGAAATTTTCTTCACAAAAGTTTATTTGTTTAATAAAACTAAATATTATTTAAATTTTCTAAAATAAAAATAATAATAAATTTATGAAAACTTAGGTCCTAAATTGATAGTTTTCAATCATTCGGGTCCTAGATTGATAGTTTTCCATCATTCGAGTCATACCGATACATTTCTTCTTTCAGGTCCTGAATTGATAGTTTGTCTATCTTTCAAATCCTGGATTGAAAAAATTCCAAACAAGTAATCAATTAGAATAATCTATCAATAAAATTACAAAACAATTTATACTGAAAATAG
Source organism: Cuscuta europaea (assembly GCA_945859875.1). Taxonomy (NCBI): domain Eukaryota; kingdom Viridiplantae; phylum Streptophyta; class Magnoliopsida; order Solanales; family Convolvulaceae; genus Cuscuta; species Cuscuta europaea. The sequence goes on along the minus strand of CAMAPE010000029.1, from coordinate 13,402,333 downwards.
ATAATATTGACTACTCAGGGGGGATTTTGTGAACGATTCCGACCAAAAACAAAAATCACGCATAATTGAGGTGAGTAGATCGTTTTGTTGTTAGAATTATTTATGAGTTATAAGGAGGAATATATGTCACCATAAACAGAGACTAAAGCATGTCTTGTATTCAAAGCGAGCTTTAAAGATTACAAATTGACTTAGGAGCAGTTTACTTTTTTTCTCATGAAGTCCTGAATGGATTAAGATGTCTGTCTGCATTAAGTCGTCTGTCTGGATTAAGTTACACTGAGATAAGAAACTGTTTACTAAGTGTGCTGAATGAGAAGTCTGAATCATGTCTAATTACCAAATAACCCTCATGCCTGTAACTAGTGCTGAATGTATATTATCTGTTTACTTTCTTTGTTCTGAAAGATAAAATTTATATACCAGAACATACTAATACTATGATTACACTGTATACTATTTTCTTTGTGTACCCCATTGTGCTCCATGTACTTCCTCTCCAATGTCTTCAACTTCCTCTTGTGCTTGATTGTTGATTACATTGTCATTATCCCATTCATCGAAGTATTTATCATCAATGTTAGATTTTCTAATAAGTTCGTTCAATCACATTCCGAAGTTGTGCATGTGCATGGTTGAATTTTTCTTCTTTAGTCAGTGCAAGCTTTGGAAACACAAACGAGAAACAAATATTTTAACCATCCATTTGCTATAGGTACCCCATACTTACCTCATTTCCTACCCCATATAAATACCTCCTTTTTTACCATCCCTTTTCCCTCTTTCCAAAAACCCTTCCCCCCTCTCCCACTTTTCTTCTCCTTCCCTCTCTCTCTCCTCCATCTTTTCTTTTCACGCAGCCCCCCCCCTCATCCCCTCCCCTTTCTTTTTCTTTCCTCCAAAACTTGATTTCTTCTCCATTTCAAGATCTCTTCCCATTAAGTCTTCTCATTTTTACAATCTTTTCTCCCTCCAAGCTTCTTCTCTTGCTTCTCTCCTCTTCTGCCTTTTTATTTTTATTTTTTCCTTTTTTCGATTTTATGTATATTATGTATGATATAAAAGTGAATAAATGATTATTTTGTTTCATTGTAATGATTTTGAGGTGTTACCTAATTAAAATTTTAGTGTAATTTCTCTATTTCATTTTATGCCCATAACATGTTTGTAGAAATTACTCAATGAAGTTTTTGTTGAAATTCAAGACTTTTTTTTCCATTTTTTGTACCTCAATGTTTAATGAGTATTTTTATGGATTTCCAATTTAACATGATATAGTAATTTAATTGATGTTTTGGAAAAGAGTATGTTGTTTTTTTGTAATTTGTTTGTGATGGATAGTATACCCGGGGGGTAGCTTATCCGAGGGGTTATTACGGGGAATAACTAGAGAGAAGTCAGAGCAAGTAAGTATATAGAGAGAGTATATTAGAAAATGTATTCAGCGTTTTCTGCGTGGTTTACAACGGGGAAATGGGGTGCTATTTATAGTAGTAATAAATGCCAGACAAGGACACGTGTCAAGCATCCATTGGCCGAGGGGTCACCTCAACTGGTTGGTGCTGGCAATCACATGTGGCCGCATTTAATGCGGCTGTTGGATGTGACGTCGTACCTGGTACGGTGATTCATACGCATGTGGAGCGGATATTATGTCGGAAAAGGTGCCCTCGGCTGTAGATGATTAGCTGAGGGCTCTGAGTACCAGGGACCTCCTTAGTGCCGAGGGCTACTGATTTTCGCCGTTTTCTCCCAGTAACTTTGTTTTCCTGATTTGACCCTCCTGTGAGAATTGGAGCCTTCGGTCAGGGGGCCGAAGGCACCCCTAGTGTGCACTGTGGGCCGTTTGGTAATCTCGGCGCTATGATTTGGGCCCGTTGTGCTTCCTGGGCCTATTGGGCCTTTATTGGAGTAGTAAGAGTCTGTGGGCCGGGGGTTCCCGGGCCATATACTCCATCAGGAGTCCCTCACTCCTTTTGCCGAAAGGTACTTGAGGGAAAAGAAGTAGTTGTGTTTGTCCTCTGCCGTTGTTCCGTTGTAGTTTGTAGAGTTGTGAGTAGTTTGCTGTTCATTTATTCTGCCGAGGGCAGTCCCTCAGTTACCCACATGTCGGGACTTGAGGGGTCATGTTTTGCTGTTTGCGGGCATTTTTAGCATTTTGCACTTTTTGTGATTTTTCCCGAGGGGGTTCTCCAGTCCCCCACTCCTTGAGGTACTTGCAAAGTGGTGAAAAGGAGTAGAGTAATCATGTTGCTGTATGGGGCCGAAGGCTGACGCTTTTCGTTTCATTTTGGGGGAATGCCTCGTTAAAAACCTCATTAGGAAAAACCCTATAGGAAAAAATCCTAATGAGGGAAAAAGAGTGCACCGAATTCCCCCAACGATGAATCGAAAATGTGAAGCCCTGGTTTGAAATGGAGTACAATGCTGATGCCGAAGGCTATCCTTGTTCTGAGGGCGCGTGTGTTGATTAGCCAGAGGCTTGCTGTTGATATCCTGGGAGGTGCCGAAGGGGAGTCCCTCAATCTGGGGATCGAGGGCGTGATGAATGTGAGTAGTAGTCAAAGTGTTACCGGGGGGTCCAATTACATGTGTGCCGAAGGCTATCCGTCAATGAGGTGTACTCCCCGGGGCTACCTGGTCCTCAATGTGTTGAGGGGGGGAATCCCCGAGGGGTGTGCCCGTTATGAAGCCGTGGGCTTTTGAAGGAGTGAGCCCGAAGGCATTTGTTATGTAGTATGAGGGGCATAAACCGGGAGCATGTCTGGGTAAGTGCACCCGTGGGCTCTTCTTGATGAAGTGGAGTGAAGTAAAAAGCCCGGGGGCTAGCTTCTTGGTTGATGGAGGAGTGGTCTACTGAATATAGCCGGGAGCTCCCAGAATATAGCCGTTGTAAATATAGCCGTTGGAATACCTAACGTCAAAATATAGCCGTTGGGGGGGGGGGGGGGGGGGGGGGCTTCCACGTGGTGCATGCTCGTTGGCCGCCCGTGGGCGGGTGTCACCGATTGGGCAATTCGTCGGTTGGCAATGATGGTTTTGTACCGAAGGCCCGATTTTCAGGCCCAAACCCGGATTTGGGCGCCTATAAATACCCCAAGGCCAGACCACTTTTCTCTGTGCGATATCATTGTAGCGAAGCTCTGCCGGATTTTTTCTAGAGATAGAAACACTTGCCCTCGATCTAACTCCCATTCCAAGGTCAGTTCCCACCTGCTCTTCTTCTCTCTTAGTTAGCTCTGCCCCGTGTCCTTAGATTAGGAGTTAGAATTCCGTAGGTAACCCTTGGTGTAGAGTACTGTCCTTGTAGCTGTACCAAGATGTCATCCCAGAGCGATTCTCAGGACATTTCGAGGGACCCTTTGGTTGAGGACGAAACCGTCTCCGACGTGGAGTCTTCCAGTGAGCAGCCTTCAGTGGGGCGTGATGCTGCTGTGGCGATGGAGCTGCAGAGAGCCCTCATCGCTGAGGCGGAAGCCGAGGGCTTCGAACAAGAGTGCGAGGATGAGGAGCTGGCCCTCGCCTGGCAAGCGGCTGAAGAAGAGGCGCCGAGAGAGAGCGTGAGGGTTACTGTCGCTGTTCTCCCCCCTCGCGACGCTGGTGAGGCCAGCACCTCTCGGCTACTGAACGCAGTCCCTCTACGGGTGGCCCCCGGGAAAAAGAAGACGAAGGGCGCAACATCAAAGAAGAAAGGCAGTGTTGCCGACCAGGGGAAGCCTATTGACATGCCCCAGGGGTATTCCTACTTGAACACCGCCGCCCTGGACATACGGTCGAAGGCTGATGGGGCAGACCTCTACGTTACTCAGCTCCATGTGGGGCCCTCGGCGATGGTAGTGCCACCGGGAGCTGATGATATCCTCTCCCAGGCTCCCGAGGGATGTATAGCCGTTCATATCTTGTCGGTGTCTATGGTCCTCCGATTCCCCCTGCACCCCTTTCTGTGTGAGGACCTTCGGTACGTAGGACTGCTCCCTTGCCAGCTCACGCCGAATAGCCATTCGTACCTTGTGGGCTTCCTCCACCTCTGCAAGTCCCGGAGGGTAACGCCTAGCCTGGACCTATTCTTCCAGAGCTTCAACCTATGCCGGGGGGGGGGGGGGGGGGGGAGCATGCGAACGCCGAGGGCTTTGCTAACTTGCAGCAGGTGGCAATGTTCAAACTGTTCACTGAAGCGCCTTCCTCCAACAAAGGATGGAAAGACCGATGGTGCTATGTGAAGCTGGCCGAGAGCCCCTTCCCGAGGGAGTTGCACGACCGGTTCAGGCCCCATGAAAAGAGGAGGAGCGCCGCCCTCGAGAAAGATGGCAGGATCCTGGCAAAGATCCCGGAGGGTCGGGACAAGAACCCATCAAGGAATGCACCCAGGAGGGGGATCTGTACGCCCTCGGGTTCCGACGGTACCGTTTCCTGGGGGAAACAGATGAAAAGTACCCGGTGTTCGACGGAGCCTCCGGGGGTTTAGGAGGTAGGGCCGAGGGCATCCAATCCTTAGACTTATGGATATTTTTGTTAGGCGTAGATATATATATATATTTGCATCTTTTCTCCTCCGGTCTTAACCGCCCTTATCTTTTGCAGGTATTAACATGGATCTCAACGCCTTCGCCGCCCTAAAAAAATAGAAGGCTAAAGTCCCGAGCCAGAAGGAGCCCACTAAGCAGAAGCCCCTCGAGGAGTTCTCGAAGAAGGCAGTGAGCCCTCGGAGGAAGCCGCCAAGAGGAAAGCCGCCGGCAAAGCCCCAATCCCCGAGGGGAAGAGGCAAAAGAAGGGGGATGCTGGGAAGAAGGCTCCCCCAGTGGTCGTTGTGGATGAGCACTCCACTTCCGAGCCCTGTGCTCAAATGGCAACAACTGCTTCTCACCTGCCCTCGGGTCAGGGGGTGAGGTAAGCTTGCCCCGGGAGGATATACGGTTCTCCCTGCCGAAGGGGGTTGCCATCACACATGGCACCGTAGACCCCCGGGAGTTCCTGGGCGGGGCTACCCCTGCACTGGATAGGAGGGCCCTCGGGAAGCTTGATGACGAAGCTCTCGAGTCAAAAATCCTCCGGTCCTCCCTTACTGTAAGTTCTTCTCCTTCTTTTCTTCTTCTTTTTGCATAGTGGCTTATTATTCTATCTGTTGTGTGATTGTAGCTTACCCCCTTACGTTGTTGTTGTTAACAAGCCTGCATAGCCCTCGGCGAACATGCCAGGAGGTTTGACGAGTGGCGCCTCCAGAAGGCGCAACAGGATGAGTCTCTCAAAAAGCTCATTCATGACAACGCCGAGGACATGAGGCAGATGGCCCAGCTGGAAGGGGACCTCCGGCAGGCGAGGGCTGTAGCTGAGAAGGCAGCCAAGGAGAAAGCTGAGGTGGAGGAGGCTGCTGCTGAGGCTGCAAGAAAGGCTTCCGAGGACGCAGAGGCCGCCAAAGCAGAGGCCGCCGCCGGTGCTGTTGCTGCCTTCATGGCCGAGGGATGGAAGGCAGAAGGCCACAAAGACTGGGTGGCCTCGGTCGTGGAGGGATCTGCCGATGGGTGGGTGAAGGGCCCTGGGGCGATGTGGCTAACCCGAAAGGGCGAAGATTATTATGCCGGGAGGGGGGGGGGGGGGGGGGGAATTCTTCACCCAGGCCTTGATCTACAGAAGGCTTGCGCGGCATCTGAAGATCGAGCTGAAGGCCTTTGACCCGGCGGCATATGGCCTCCCCCCCTCCAGCCTGATATCAGAGACCCCCTTCCCGAGGGCGTTGAAAGGCCAGAATTGGAGGATTCTGAGCTTTTGAAAGAGGCCGAGGGAGATGAAGCAGAGGCCGACACAGAGGTCATTTCAAAGCCCGCGGAAGAGGCTGCCACTGGGGCTGATAATATCTGATTTGTACTTAGTATATTTTGAATAATTTTTTTGTAACGTATATTTGTATGCCCTCGGCCTCGGCCCTTCTGTAATATACACTCTAACGCTTCCTTTCTTTTGATGAATAAACACCTGCCTTCGGGCTTTTTGTATATAATTCGTTTCCTTTGACTGTCTTTCTTTGAATGTATGCCTTCGTTTTCTTTTGATGTATGCCTTTGTTTTTTTTATGTATGCCTTCGTTTTTTCTTGTGGATGAATGCATGTTAGGACTTAGAAAATCTCTCTCTAAGTGTGGATCGTTGCGCTTACCGCTACACTAAAAGCAATCGTTGATAGTGAAGCACACTCCTCCCCCTTTATAGCACAAGCGAAGCGCCACGCGGTCCGATTGCACAGGCAGGCTGGCTGTTGCTGGCACCGCATACCCGCGGCCCAACAATCTCCCCCCAGCACCTGCCAGCCTACAACTGCGCAGCATGCTTTTGCCGGGGGTCGAACCCGTGACCTTGGCTCTGATACCACTTGTGGATCGTTGTGCTTACCGCTACACTAAAAGCAATCGCTGATAGTGAAGCACGCTCCTCCCCCTTTATAGCACAAGCGAAGCGCCACACGGTCCGATTGCACCAGCAGGCTGGCTGTTGCTGGCACCGCATACCCGCGGCCCAACACTAAGTATAACGTCTCGTGCAACCCTTGGCTACTAGGCCCATCTAGTCATCTGCACATTTTTGTCGAGGGCCCAACGTTGAGGACTTAGAAATTTTTCTAAGTGTTGTTCATCTGTTGGCCCCCGGCTAATTCCTTCCATCTGGTTCTGTGTAGCCTTCATGAGATAACCGGAGGCAAGGTGCTTAGGACTTAGAACATTTTTCTAAGTGTTTGGATACTGTCTAGCCTTCGGTACTTGGGTACCCTTCGCTGCGTGGGTATGTAACCGAGGGATCAAAATGTTTAGGACTTAGAAAATTTTTCTAAGTGTAGCTTCACCAAGTCTTCAAACGTATGGCCCCTCTGGCTGCATGGAGATTTGACTGAGGGTCAAAATATGTAGGACTTAGAAAATATTTCTAAGTGTAGTTGTATGAGTTAGGAGCCTTCGGGTGAAAATGTGAGAGCCTTGTCGTAGGTGTACCCTCGGTTGAATGGTGACTCGTCAGAGGGCAGAGTACTCAGGACTTAGAAAATTTTCCTATGTACTTCCTGTTGCTAGCCTTCGGACGGGGCCCTTCGGATGTACACTCTGCAGGTTTAGGATAGTTCCCTTTGTCTTGTAATGTTGGCCTGTGGTAACAAAAGCCTTCGGCTGTTTATTATGTCCCCCCAATGTTGATATAGGAGAGTTTGTAATCCAAGTCTAGCATAAAAAGGCAGACTCCCTCAGGAATTGTTTGGATGTACCCCCTCGACATGTGGTGAGGTGCCGAAGGTGATTCTTGCTTTGATTTGGCAACGTCTGATAGCTTTGTCATATAGTAGCCTTCGGGAACGTTTTGAGTTGTTGGGTGAGCCTGTCATGATTTATAGGATTTGAGCCTTCGGTTTTGATATAGCCGGAGGCAATCATGGGGTGGGCTTAGCCATTTGTTGATGATGTCTGTTGTGAATGGTATCTTTGGTACTTATGAGCTTCTAGGTACCGAAGGCGTTCCCCTAGGGAGCCCTCGGTATGTCCTCGTGAATTCGTTGGAGTGGTGTACTCATTGATTTCTCGCTGAGTCTACTGCCCTTCACCACCCCATTTTTTTTTGATAGTGAAGGGGAAGGCTTCAAGAAACTTGGTTCCTTGGTAAGGCTTGGCCTATCGGGAGGTAACATAATACACCATTAGCTCCCCGCTCGGGTTAACCTTCCAAGTTCCGAGGGGATCGAGGGTCATTTCCTGGGTACAAGATATGGTGGTCTGTAGCCTGCCTCCCCTTGGGGGATGGCACGGAAAGCCCCTCAGTTTTGAAAGTCGTCCCCTCGGCGCTAGACATAGTCCGTGGCCTGCCACACCCTTGGGGTAGTGGTGCGGGGAGCGTTTCAATTTGGAAGTCGAATCCTGGGCATTTTAGATGCTTGCCAATCCCTTGGGGAAATGGCGCGGAAAGCGTTCCTTTTTTGAAAGTCGAATCCTGGGCATATTTCGTGCCTGTCATACCCTTGGGGTAATGATGCGGAAAGCGTTTCAGGGAAGGGTTTTCATTTGCACACTGGTTGCAAATGGCCCGGGGCACTACGTGCTTCCGGCACCGAGAGGTGGCGCCTTCGGTATAGGCGTCCTCGAGGGGTACGGCTTTAGAAACAACACTTGGTGTTTTTTTCGGTGTACACCCCCCGGTACTTGGTACCGAGGGGTCTTCTGTGAAAACACTTGGTGTTTTTTCTTCATTTGTCGCAGGTGATTGTGTTGTCTACCCTCGGTACTTGGTACCGAGGGGTCTTCTGTGAAAACACTTGGTGTTTCTTTCCATTTGTTGAAAGTTGTCAGTGGTGTGTCCCCCCCGGCATTGGGTGCCGGGGGGTCTCCATTTGAGGACAGTTGGTACTTTCTTGCTGTTGTAGGTGATAGTATTGTCTACCCTCGGTACTTGGTACCGAGGGTTCTTCCTTGTGATAAGGCCTTGGGCCAGGCGATGGTATGAGGGCTTGGCCACTCATAAGAGCCTTGTTCCATGTTCTTGGTGTCTTCAATATGCCTTCTTTCTTCAAAATCTCTCGGCCTTGGGCCGCAAAATAATACATTCACTAGTTATGAGGGCTTGGCCGCTCTGATGTTATTGATAAAATTTAACTAAGTGATGTACATTCCAATGTCTAGGGACTTCAGTCCCATTGGGGCATTTTAGTTTATAAGTTCCTGGTTTGATGATGGTTGCCACGATGTAGGGGCCCTCGAAATTTGGTGCCATCTTCCCGCCCTTGGTCGGTTTGCTAGCTCCCCTTCTTCGGAGGACATAATCCCCCACTTGGAATTCCCGGGAGCGGACCTTGGCGTCAATGTAACTCTTTACTTGCCTTCGGTAGTTCTCTGCGCGTATGAAGGCTTGCTCTCGGCGTTCTGAAATAAGGTGGAGATCGAGGGCCATATTGGCGTCGTTGGCCTCTGGATCATATTGTGTGACCCTTCGGGTTGGAAGAGTTACCTCAGTGGGGGCCTTAGCTTCAAATCCGTAGCAAAGGGAGAAGGGTGTCTCGCCAGTTGCCCGCCGAGGGGTGGTACGGTAGGCCCATAAGATGTTGTGGAGCTCTTCTACCCAGCCACCCCCCTCGGCCTCCAGTTTCTTCTTTAGGCCTTCGAGCAAGGTCCTGTTGGCGTTCTCCGCTTGACCGTTGCCCTGAGGGTAGGCAACGGATGAGAAGGTGTGTTTGATGCCCCATGCCTCTAGGAGGGCACAGAAGGGGGCTTCCTCGAACTGAGTCCCGTTGTCGGAGATGATTTGCTGGGGGACGCCAAACCTTGTGAGGATGTTTTTGAGAACAAAATGACGGCACCTGGCCTCAGTAATGCTGGCGAGGGGCTCAGCTTCCACCCATTCGGTGAAGTAATCGATGGCGACGATGATGTACCTGTTGTTGGAGGTACCCCTCGGCAGAGGGCCCACAAGGTCTATGCCCCATCGGGCAAAGGGTATGGATGTGCTGATGGGGGCATAGTTGACCGTTGGCCTGCCGGGGGCTTTCTGGAAGTGTTGGCATGCGGAACACCTTCGGGCGAGATCTGCACAATCCCGAGCCATCGTAGGCCAGAAGTAGCCCTGGATTTTTAGCCTTCGTGACATGGAGAAGGGTCCATGGTGAGCTGAACAAGTGCCATTGTGCACTTCCTCCATCGCAACTTCGGCTTCATCTTGATGAAGGCACTGAAGTAATGTCCCGTTGTAGGACCTTTTGTAAAGCCTTCCGTCCTCGATAGCGTAGCTGGGAGCCCTCAGCTTTGCCAGTTTGGCGCGGGCCTCATCCTCGGGCAATTGCCCTGTGGTGATGAAGGCGACAATGTCTGAGATCCAGTTATCTTGCCTTTGTTGTATGTGCATGATGGGGCTAACATGTATGCTAGAAAGGTTGAGCTCTTCCACTTTGGCAATCTTCGAGATATGCTCAGGAAGACAGCCCATTTTACCATTCGGGAGGTGCTGATGGGGCTCCTCATCAAAGCGCCGAGGGGTTGGTGAGTGAGGACCTGGACCGGGTGAGCCTGGAAGTAATGGCCCAACTTCTTGACGGTCCACACGATAGCCAACACCGTTTTTTCCACAGGGGAGTACCGGAGCTCCGCTTCCCTGAGGGTCTTGCTAACATAGAAGATGGCATGTTGGATGCCATCCTCTTCCCGGATAAGTACCGAGTTGATGGCTGCCGGGCTAACACCCAAGTAAAGGTATAGGATCTCCGCCACCTTGGGTTTAGAGAGCACAGGGGGTGAAGATAAGTACTATTTCAGTTCCTCGAAGGCCCCCTGACACTCTTAAGTCCACTGGAAACCGGCGGTTATTCTCATGATCTGGAAGAAGGGTAAGGACTTCTTCGCCGATTTTGATAAGAAGCGATTGAGGGCTTCCAGGCGGCCCGTCAATCGTTGGACTTCCTTTACGTTGCGTGGGGGCTCCATGTTGATGATGGCCTGGATCTTCTCGGGGTTGGCCTCGATACCCCTTCGGCTCACCATGTAGCCCAAGAATTTGCTCCCTTGAACGCCGAAGGTACACTTCTTTGGGTTTAGCCGAAGGTTGAATTTCTGCATGATGGCGAAGATCTCCCTCAGGTCGTCAGCATGGCTTGCCGATTGCTTGCTCTTGACGATCATGTCGTCAACATACGCCTCCATGGTGCGCCCTAGGACAGCTTGAAATACCCTGGCCACCATCCGAGTGTGGGTGGCTCCTGAGTTTTTTAGGCCGAAGGCCATGACAATGTAGCAGAAGATGCCCTCGGGAGTCATGAAGACTGTTTTTTCTGCATCTTCCTCATGCATAAATATTTGATGATATCCGCGGAATGCGTCGAGCAATGACATGATTTCACACCCCGCGGTTTCATCTACAAGTTGATCAATATTCGGCAAAGGAAAGGGGTCCATGGGACATGCCTTGTTGAGATCCGTGTAGTCCACGCACATGCGGAATGAGGGCGGTTTTTGTGCGAGGACTACGTTTGCCAGCCATGAGGGGTACTTTACCTCCTTGATGTGCTTGATAGAGAGGAGCATGGCAACCTCCTTCTTCACAAATTCCCTCCTCTCAGCTGAGAGGGGTCTCCTCCGTTGCCGTACTGGTTTGGCCGGGGGTACTCCTCCTCCTCTTCTTCCAGGTTCTCAATCTCCCTCTTTTTGCCGAGGGGGATGGTGTTGGGGTTGACCCATGCATTTGCTCTCACAGTCTGCCCTCGGGTTGGCCCTTGGTGAGGGGGGCCCTGTTGCTGAGGGCCCTGGATAAACTGGGACAGATGGCCCGCTTGTATCAACCTTTCGATGGCCGTCTTCAGCTGATGGCAGTCATCAGTCCTGTTCCCCTGGTGCCGGTGGAAACGACAGTAGGGGTAGTTTGGATTGATGGCAAATACTTCCAGGGGTGCGCGTGAATCTCGCTCCACTAGGCCCCTCTCCTCAGCAAAATCAAGAATGACACTGACGGGGTGCGTCAAAGGTGTCTGAGGGTGCTCTAGGAGGACAGGATGTGCCCAAGCCCTCGGGTTCCCCTTGTAGCCTCCCCCGGGCTTGGCTTGGCCATGTCGGGGGCGATCACTGGAGGGGGCAGGATCCTTGGGATGATTGCGGGGAGCCCCCGTCCCCCGGTTACCTTTGTCGTCTGGCCGAGGGCGCTGCTGATCCAGGACGTGGTGGCATTTCTACACCTCCTCGGCTTCGGCGTACCGGCCCCCCTGCTGTAGGGCCCTTATATAATCGCGGGGAGGCTCGATGATGAGGCTCCTTGAGAAGTTCCCAGGGCGGAGTACTGTTTGGAGGAGGGCCAGGAGGGTCCCGTCGTCAGCGCCATCAACTTTATCAGCCTCCGTTCTCCAGCGCTCCAGGAAGTCCCGAAGGGTCTCCTCCTTCCTCTGCCTCACTGTCAGCAAGTGGGAGAAGTGTTTTCTTGTGCGGCGCCTTCCCGCAAATTGCGTCAAAAATCGCAGGGCGAGTTCTTGCCATGAGTCGATGCAGCCCTCGGGCAATCGATTGAACCATTCGTAAGTCGGCCCCTCTAAGGTGGAGAGGAACCAGCGGCACAAATATTCATCTGATGCCCCCACCATCATCATGCTGTTTTGGTACCTGCTGTAGTGCTCTTGGGGATCAGTCTTTCCGTCGTAGGGCTTGATGAGCTGCCCTCGGTATTTTTCCGGGATCCGGGCCGCCAATACCCTTGGGGTAAATGGCGTCTGGGTCCGGAGCTGTATGGTGGGTTCCCCGGAGCCCTCGGCTATCTTCTTCTGCATTTCCTCCATCTTGGCCAACATCGCCTCATACTTGAGGTCCGTATGAGGGGCAGAAGTGGTGGCGCGTGCTTTGGTGGCCTCCATCTCGTCAAGCCGGTGCTGGAGGGCTGCAATGATTTCGTCCCGGGAGTCCTTCGGGAGGGCCTCCGCCCCCTGCGAATGGACGCGGGCCGAGTGGGCCTGGTTGATTTGGTGGCGGGCATCGTTGGCATGGAGAGGTGCCTTGCCTTTGTCCTGAGGGAGACGCCATTCATTGGCCCTGGAGACGGACCCGCCACTTTCCTGAGGCCTCTGGAACGCCTTCCCCCCTCGGCGGTCTTGGACCCCTCGGCGGTCTTGCGCCTCTCCGAGTCTTTCGAGGGCGGAGGTCCGGAGTTGTCCTTTGTTCACGTTGTGGCGGTCCCGGGACTGGACTTCCTGGGAAGTCGTATCTTTGGCCACTACCCCCTCGGAGTTCCCATTCCGGTGGACCGGGTTCCCGAGGGGGTGTGGATGAGGGGGAGGCATAATGTTGGTCCCGGTTGTACTGGATACAGTCTAGAGGGGGGGAGGGGTGAATAGACTGTATTGGTTTTTAACTTTTTCAAGCTAAGTACCGGATTTAACAGAATAGCCTGTTCTGTTGGCAGAACAGACTGACAGCGGATGGGGTTCTGGTAGGGAGTTCTGTTAATAGCCTCAGAGAAGCAAATGCAGTAGGCCTTCTGTTAACTCACAAGACCAGTTCTGCTGAACACAGATACCAAGTCTTTGGAGTTTAGACAGTTCAAATGAAAACTATGAATGTAAAGCAGTAAATAAATGACACTAGGGCTTTTTATAGTGGTTCAAGGAACAACTTGTTCCTCTAGTCCACTGTTCCACTAAGCTCGTAAAAGCTTCCGTTTACAATGCCTTAGCCCTATCACTTAAGAAGCTCTCCACGTCTTCTTCAAGTGTAGATGTCTTCTTGGATGCACTTCCGGCTTCCCTAAGACTGGTCCTTTCACTGAGCTCTCCCAGAAGTATCACCACTTCACAGCTCCAGGTACTTGGACGTCCTTCTTGTGAAAGAAGAGGTTCTATTTAGAACAGGGGTTCCTCCAACTTGCTTCGTTAAAAGGGATTTGTAAGTAATGAGCTTGAAGAGTTGAAGAACGCTTGGAACTTTGCTTGAGTTGGAAACAAGGATTTTTCCAACTTCTGCCTTCTCTTGTAGAAGATGATGAAGTTTTAATCTCAAGAAGCCTTTTTGCTTTGTAGCGTTTGAATTTCTTGTATATGCAGAGTTGTAGCAAAGGTTAGCAAAGTTATTCGGTTGTTCTTCGTAGTGTATCTTTTATACTGAGGTTGTCTTCCCGTTGGAGGAAAAGGAGGACAACTGCATTAAATGAGCGAGCAGTTGACTTGACCAGTAGGATCCGGTAAAGTTGGCGGGTTACTATTTTGGGATAAAGTAATCCTGACATGGCGGGATGAAGGAATCTTTCAGTTGGTTTCCCGGCTTGGTGGAATTCTTCTAAGTGTCAGGCCTTCTGGTGTCTTTAGCAGAGAGTTGATCAGAGAAGGTCTTGAGCACTTCTGTTGAGAATATATCTAACAGAGAACCAGGATGGTTTCTGTCAGAGTAAAGGCTAACAGAGACCCTGAGGTCTTCTGTTCCTAGGCAGAGAACCAAGGATCTTCTGTCAGGAGGTCTTCTGCTCTGGAGGCCTTCTGGAAGTCGATTATACTAAGAAATTTTACAAAGGAAAATTCTAATACATTATGTCTAAAGAGGGGTACTCTAAAGTCCTAATTAATTTAGCATCATCAAAATCTAATTACAAATATTCCTTACAATTTCCCCCTTTTTGATGATGCCAAAACCCTTTAACTATTTACAGAGAAGTGCCTTCACCATAAAGAATTAAAGTTTAAAACTTTCATTAACATCTTGGTGGGAAACTTGGCATAGGAAAATAGTAAGAGTGCAGTACATTCAGATAGCAGATAATAAATCAAAGGGCAAACAAACAAACACAAACAGAAAGCAAAGAAAAGACAGAGATTGAGGAATTGCCTTACAAAGTAAAAGGCAGAGATGTGATTTTATTAGATATGGTTTACAGAAATATCTCTTACACATTCTCCAAATTAGCTGCTTTCAGAGCTTCTTCCTCCAATCTTTGAAGCCTTAGCAGCTCTTCATTAATTTCTGCTCTGATCTTAGATAAATTGCCAGAGCTTTGATAAGATGCCCATATGGGAGAAAGCTTGGAATCCAGATAGCTGAGAACTCCTTCATGTATTGTCTTGCCAGGGACAATGTTCTTCTTGTACCATTCTTCAGCTTCCTCTAAGGATCCCCCATATCTGACTCGTACAGCACCATCTTTATCCAGAAAGAGGTTCTGTTGTTGAGTGGGAGTCATTTTCATCTTCATTTCTTCAAACTGAGCTCTGTCAATTTTCTGGGATCCACCCAATCTCCATTCAGTAAAACTGAAGATTTTCTTCTTCTTGGTGCCTTTCTTCACTGGAGATGGGGGTCTAGGTAAACCGATTGCTCTCTTTTTCTGTAAAGCAGCTTCAAAGTATGGAGCAGGGTCTACTATTGGTTCAGCAGAAGAGGATGCTCTAGCAGGAATTCTGGTGGACCGAGGCCTATTTTGTTGAGGGTCCTCTTCCCCCCTTTTGGCATCATTTAGGTCCTCTAGCATCATGCTGATCTTTTGGAACTCTGAGGCCTGGGAGGAGGCTATTTGCTCAAGGGCCTCTGGTAAGGTCTGAGTGACAGAAGTAAGACCTTCTATCAGACCTTGTTGTTTATGAACAGCTGAGGCAATGTCCTTGGAACTTGCTTCAAGAAGAACCAGTTTCTGGTATCTCTCTTTGTCTTGAGCAAAGTCAGCAAACAGAGTCCTGGTTTGATCACGGTGGGCTTTGCAGAGTTCCTCTATGTCCAACAGCTGTTCTTTGGATTTGGTATCAGCCCACTGGAGATCTTCAATATTCGTGGAGATGGTCTCAATTGCTTTGCCTTGAGCTATCAGAGTTTGATGAAAGGTGAATAGGGTCTTATGTATACCTTCTACTTCAGTTGACAGTGTATCTGTTCTGGCAGAGGAGGATGCCATGAAGTTGTGGAGGGATTTTGTGAGGCTTTCAAAGCGATCTGAGATAAACTGCATCCGAGAATTGAGATTATCATTCACATGAGCAAGGTGCTCAAAGTACTTGTCATTGATCTGGATGAGTTTGTCCATGCCTTGGAGGACTTGACCACCAAATTCTTCTGCTGTTTCAACAAACTTGTTGAAGGGAATTTGATTCTCTTGTCCATCAGATTGAGGCAGCTCTAAACCTCTTCCCTTAGGCAAAGGGTGATGCTCTTGGACAGAGGAGAGAGATTGGACAAGAAGTTCATGCTCAAGTTGAGTCAGAGGGGGGGTCTTCTGTCTCTTTGAAGTAGCTTTGTAGGACTTGCTGACCATGAAGCCATCCATGTCAGAGGAGTCTTCATAAGAGGAGTAGATTGGGATTCTGTTTCTGATTACCTTCTTCTTCTTCCGGAGGGAGGGATTGGGGGCAGTAGAATGCCTAGAATAACCTTGTGGTGCAGAGATGGGGGAGACTGTAGTAGGATCAGAGTCTCTAAGGAACAATTCAGGTTTTAGCTGAGCTGCAGGTTGGTGTGGTGGAAGGGACTCTTGTGGAGTGACCTGATGTTCAGACTTGGAAGATGAAGGGGATTTCTGTTGAGGTGTGGTGATGATGAGATGATCTGTTGGGGTTGGTATGGAATAAGTTGTCTTTGAGAGGATGGGGGAGGGGAAGGGGATCTGTTCTTTGGGGAAGAGAACGGTTTGCAGGGAGAAGAAGATGGAGATTTGGAGATTGAGGGCTTTTGGGGTGAGGGGGTTTTCTGTTCAGAGGAGGGTTTCTGATGAAGTGAGGAGGTGTTCTGTTGGGGGGATGGGAGTATATGCACAGAGGGGGATAATGGAATCAGGGGTTCTATTGGAATAAGTACATAAGGGGTTTTCTGGGGAGGAGATTGGGGTGGAGTAGTAAAGGGAGTTGGCATTCTGGGTGAGAGTGGAGGTTTAGGCATTACCTCAAGTAGAGTCTCTGTGAGCTGTGAGTCTCTCCATTCCTTGACCAGCCTCTCCATGACCAAGGGTAGATCATTAGCAGTGGAGGGTTCCCCTTCTCCATGTGCACTATGTCGAAATTTGATCATAGATTCCTTCCTCTTCTTTTCAATCAGCCAATCATCAAAGGCTGCCATCTCATCTTCTGTCAGAGCCTTGACATGCTCTTTTTCTATGACGTGAGTGAGCTTGCTCTTGCCTTTGCATTCCCCCTTTTTCTTCTCAGCAAGAACAGATAGAAGAAAGTCCTTATTGAGGCATAGCTCAACATCTTCTGTGCCAGCCCACTTCAGAGCTTCAGCTTCCTCTATGATAAAGTTGGGGAGCAATCTGAGTAGTTCTGGGAGAGGTCCCACTCTCCACTTCCTCCAAGCCAGAACCCTGATAAATACTTTGTCTAGATCAGAGGAGGTATGCTCATGGGGTTCTGTGGGCTCAGGGGTTCTGTCTTCTTGATGATGTTCTGATGATGTAAGTATCATGGGTTGATCAGGCAAGGTTGCGGAGGGAGATCTGTGAGATTCCCCCTGAACAGTAGCATCCAGTACTGCTACATCTTCTTCAGAGTCACTAGACTAAAAAACAATCCTCTTGCCTTGCCAATCATTTCTGTTGGCTGGGGCAGAGGTGACAGAATCCTCCAGCTTCTCCTGTGCTGCAGGTGTCAGAACCTTTGCCTTCTTTGCAATGGGGGAGGCAGAGGGGGTGCTTTCTGTAGAGATAGGGGAAGGTGCCTTTCTCTTTAAAACAGATTTCTTAGCCACCAGCTTCTGAACCTTGGCTGGGGCAGCCTTCTGCAGAACAACCTTCTTCACAGGTTTTCTGATCAGAACTTCTTCTTCTTCAGATTCTGAAGGTGTGGAGGGTTTCTGTTGTTTCTTCACAGCCTTCTTGGGTTTGATGGCCTTCTGTTGGAGCTTTTCCCGGTTAAACTCCAGAGTCGTCAGCCTCTTCTGTTCAGCCTTGAGTGCAACCTTTCGGTCACCAGAGGTATTGAGGAAGAGCAGTTTGGTGTAATCTACCTCAATAGGGTTTCCCAGCCCTATCCTTGCCTTGAGTTGGGTTTCAGAGATTAAGAGGCCCTAACCCAGGGGGGTTTTGAACAGTCCAGTTTCCTTGTCCTTCTTTTTGATGAATTCAACTAGAGATTTGACGATTACCTGTCCCCAGTTGATGTTCATCCCATGATGAACTACAAAGACAGCTTTTACATTGAGCACATTCATGTCATCAGTGGAGGTGCTCTTGCTCCAGACACACCTATGGAGGATGTTCACCAGCTTTTCATAGTCACTTTGAAGGAGGTTCTTCTTCATGTACAATTTGGGAACTCTACCCACTTCAGGTCGGCAGTAGAGTTGGACAAAGTTGTCCACAGTGACCTTGACACTGTCCAAAGATAAGAAGCCTTCAGTCTCTTCTTCTTGAGGGTCCTCCACTACGCCAAACAGGGCGTTGAGAACTTCAGGAGTGAGGGTTATGTTCTCACCATTGACAGTTGAACTGATGGTCTCCCCTTCGTACGTAGCGTTGAGATAAAACTCTGCCACGTCCCTCGTGCTATAGGAATCAAAGTGATATCCTACTACCTTGTTCAGTTGCGAGTCCTCCATTCCCTTTATGATTTTCATCATCGTTTCATGATTAGCTGCGAGTTCAGGGAGTGCAGAGAGGTCGCAGTTCATCCCGGTATAGATGTTCGTGACCAGGGTGTTGATTTCTTCCTTGGTGAGGCCGTTGATGTTGATGAAAGCCACTAGAGCACAGAAAAGTTGCAGAGAGCTTGAGAGCTATGGAGATTTGAGAATTTGAGAGTAATGAAAGCAGTAACGGGTTAGGTTTGCGAAAGGGGAATATATGGGTTCGGGTTAGTGGACGCTTGAGATTATTTACGGTTCCAAGGTACCAATAAATGTAAAAAGGGGCGCAGTAAATATTATGCGGCTGGATACCGTTTAAGGGTAAAAGGGTAAAAGACCTTTAATAAGTTACTAGATCACCCGGTTTTCAGAATTTTCTAAGTCCACAACCTTCTGTTAGATATAAGAAGGGGTTTTCTGTAGGAAGGAAGAGAGGGTTTCTGTTGCTGAGGTATTCTGCCGGGATAAAGAACAGAAGGGGGGGGGGGGGGGTTGACAGAAGAGGTTCTGCAACAGGTATTCTGTTAGCAGTGATTTTGCAACAGAGGGCCTTCCTTTTCAACTTTCCCTTGGGATTTCATCCATCATCCCCAATTCCTCTCTCAGTTTGTTGAATCTAGCCTCAGGAAGAGGCTTTGTCAGAATGTCTGCAAGCTGGTCTTCTGTTAGCACATGCTCCATGCATATGTGCTTCTTTTCAACATGATCTCTGATGAAGTGATGTCTGATATCAATGTGCTTTGTCCTGGAGTGAAGAACTGGATTCTGAGTGATGGCAATGGCACTGGTGTTGTCACACAGCAATTTGATCTCCTTTGCTTGAATGCCAAAATCCTTCAACTGTTGCTTCATCCAGAGTAACTGAGCACAGCAACTCCCAGCTGCAATGTACTCAGCTTCTGCTGTACTTGTTGAGATTGAATTCTGCTTCTTGCTAAACCAGGAAACAAGCCTTCCTCCTAGCATTTGGCAATGACCAGAGGTGCTCTTCCTGTCTAATCTGCAACCTGCAAAATCTGAGTCAGAGTAACCAATTAGTTCAAAGTTACCTCCCTTTGGATACCATAGGCCTGCATTTGGATTTCCTTTGATATATCTGATGATTCTCTTTGCAGCACTAAGATGGCTGTCCTTGGGCTTTGATTGGTATCTGGCACAGATTCCAACAGAGAATGAGATGTCTGGTCTGCTTGCAGTCAGATACAGCAGAGATCCTATGATTCCTCTGTATGTTGTTGCACTAAGGATTTGCCTTCCACTCTAAACTTCTTGATCAGGTCTCTGGTATACTTCCCTTGATTGATAAAGATTCCTTCTGGAACTTGTTTGACTTGAAGTCCTAGGAAGTAGCTGAGTTCTGCCATCATACTCATTTCAAATTGACTCTACATTACTTGAGAGAATTTCTTGCACAGTTCTGGATTAGTACTACCAAATATAATATCATCAACATATATTTGTACTAACAGAATATGATTAGCAACAGAGATTTGAAATAGAGTTTTGTCAACCTTTCCTTTAGTAAACCCATGGTTCACTAGGAAAAGGGACAATGTGTCATACCATGCTCTGGGAGCTTACTTAAGACCATAAAGGGCCTTTTTAGCTTATAGACACAGGAGGAGTGAGTAGGAATGACAAAACCTGGTGGTTGTTCCACATAAACTTCTTCTTCAAGATCTCCATTCAGAAATGCACTTTTGACATCCATCTGGTAGACCTTGATGTTATTGTAGGCAGCATAGGCTAGAAATATTCTGATGGCTTCCAGTCTGGCAACTGGTGCAAATGTCTCATCAAAATCTATTCCTTCTTCTTGGCAATAACCTTTAGCTACCAGCCTTGCTTTGTTCCTTACAATGTTGCCATCTTCATCTGCTTTATTCTTGAACACCCATTTGGTTCCAATGACATTCTGGTGCTTTGGCCTAGGAACAAGTTCCCATACTTTGTTCCTTTCAAATTGAGTAAGCTAATCTTGAATTGCATTGATCCAATCCGAGTCTGCAAGAGCTTCTTCCACAGTCATGGGTTCCATCTGAGATATATAGCAGGCAAGCATTGCTTCTCTCCTTGTTGAAGCTGATCTGGTCTGCACACCACTTCTGATATGCCCAATTACTTGATTAGGAGGATGGTCTCTTAACCATGTCAGACCAGGTTCTGTCAGTTGCTGTCTGGGTCTTTCTTGTTCTTCATCTTCTGAGTCTTCATCTTCATTCAACAGAAGGGGGTTTGGTGCATGTGTTGGAAATGCAGGATTGTCTACTACCTCTTCTGTTGGTTCTGGTGCTTTGTCTTCTATGCTGACTTTCTTGAGGATCTCTGTTACCTCTTTAACAGAGGTGCTTTCATCAAACTTCACATGTATAGATTCTTCAACATGTAGGGTCCTTCTGTTGAGTACTCTATAGGCTTTACTGGTGTTTGAATAGCCTATAAAGATACCTTCATCAGCCTTCTCTTGAATGACTTTCAGATGCTCCTTTCCATTGTTAAGAATGTAGCACTTGCATCCAAACACATGAAAGTAGCTCATGTTGGGTTTCCTTCCTTTCCAGAGTTCATAAGGGGTCTTCTGGTGATTCTTGTTGATCAAGCTTCTGTTCTGAGTATAGCATGCAGTGTTGATTGCTTCAGCCCAATATCTCATAGGTAGACCAGATTCTGCAATCATTGTTCTTGCAGCTTCTTTTAAAGTACCGTTCCTCCTTTCTGCTACGCCATTCTGTTGAGGGGTTCTGGCGGCAGAGAGTTGATGAAGGGTTCCATTTTGATCACAGAAGTCCTTTATGACTTGGTTGACAAATTCAGTTCCTCTGTCAGACCTGATTGTCTTAACCTTCAAGTTCTTCTCAGTCTGAAGTTGCTTTAACAGAGATGGCAACTTCTGAAGAGTTTCATTTTTCTTTGATAGAAAGATAGTCCATGTATATCTGGAATAGTCATCAACCATGACTAGGGTGTATTTCTTGCCACCAACGCTTGGAGTTTCAACAGGTCCAAATAAATCCATGTGGATCAGATTTAAAGGACTTGTAGAAAGATCTCCAGCAATGGGTTTGAAGGAGTTCTTCTGTTGCTTTCCCTTCTGGCATGCACTGCAGAGGGTCTCTTTCTTGTAAACTATGTCTGGCAGTCCATCAACTATGTGTTCTCTTGCCAGTTTGTTGATTGTTTTGAAGTTCAAATGGCTAAGCTTCTTGTGCCAGTCCCAGCTTAGTTTTGAATCTCCCTTGGCTATTAGGCAAACTCCATCCTTTGCAGTGTTCCAATCAACCACATAGATGTTCTTCTTCCTTGATGCTGTAAGAACCACTTCTTTTGTTGTCTCATGCTTCACATAGCAGAAGTCCTTTGTGAATTCAACAGTGTAGCCTTTGTCACAGAATTGACTAGCACTCACCAAGTTGAACTTCAGTCCTTTGACATATGAGACATCATCAATGACTATCTGGTTCTTGATCAGCTTTCCTCTTCCTTTTGTTTGACCTTCTTTGTCATTACCTCCAAAGGTAACTCTAGGTCCTTTGCATTTCTGGAACTCAGTTAGGCAACTTCTGTCACCTGTCATGTGCCTGGAGCATCCACTATCAATAAACCATTCTTGCTCTGAGATGGCTCCAGCACACAGTTCCTGCAAGATCAAAAGAAAGATTTAGGTACCCAAGCAATGCTGGGTCCTGGGGGGTCATGGAGTCTGGGTAATTGGTACCATTTTGGTCTCATCAGGTGAAACCTTGGTGGGTGGTACCCATTGTCCACCTGGTAGTTATACTAAACTAGAGTGTGATTCACTTTGGGCAGATGCATGTGAGGGTCATGCTTCCTGTTTACATACTTTTGCATAGCTTTCTTTGTTGGAAAGAAGTCCCATATACTATCAAGAGCAGAGGGACGGTTAACTTTGGGCTTCTGAAGTTGACCAGCCAACCTCTTCTGCCTAAAGTTAACTCTCTCTTGATATTTGCCCTTCTGGTGATCATTTCTGGCACGATTGTCATGAGGTTGTCTGTCAATGAATGGTCTCTTATTGTTTTTATCTTGAAAACCTTTTCTGTTGTTAGGTTTTCTGCCAGGTTCATTATTTTTCAAAAAGGGTTTCTGTTGAACCTTTATCTTTCCCTTTTCTGGTCTAACTTCCTCATGAACAACCTTGGTGCCAGATACACCATCTTGACAAATGGGGCTAGAAATCAGTGGCACTATGACCTTATCTGCCTTAGCAACACCGGTGCTAGGCATTACAGAAGGCTCACCTGATTCTGTTGAGCCATAACCAAGACCAAAGCCAGTGCCAATCTGTTGATCAAGTACAATCTTTTCCATGGAAGACTGGGCCTTCTGGTAAGCTTTGTACTTAATCTGGAGAGGCTCTATTTCTCTTATTCTCTTGAGAAGAGAAACATTTTCAGTCTCTAGCTGATCCCTTTCCTTAATTAGAAGATTGATTTTGATCTCAACCTCCTTTTTCAAGTCAAGAATTTCAGCTTTCAACTTACTGTTTTCTTCTGTCACAGAGGAATAAGTGGCTTGGATGGCCTTAAACTCTTCCCAAAATTCTGACATTGAATCAGAATTAAAAGCTAAGCCTACCGAAGAAAAACTAGATGCAGAAGTAGAGGTTACCTCATCATCAGAATGAGCCATGAGGCATAGGTCTTCTGTCTCAGTATCAAGGCAACAGAAGGCCTCATCAGAATCTGAGTCAGAACTGGATTATGTGTCTGACAGAGGGTCTTTCTCGAGCTGTTCTGTCACAAGTGCTTTTCTCCTTCTGGAGTTGTCTTCATCCTTCTTCTTTTCTCCATCATGCCCTTGTTTCTTGGACACTCTTGGATGTGGACATTCTGCTTTGAAATGTCCAGGTTGTCTGCAGTTGTAACAGAGAAGCTCACCACTGCTTTCTGTTGTTTTGACCTTCTGGAATGGCTTTCTGCTGAATGATGGACTCCTTCCATCTTTGGGATTCTTCATGAACTTCTTGAATCTCCTAGCAAAAGCAGCCATATATTCGTCAGATAAAAGTACTGAAGGGTCAAAATCATTTAACTTTGATGTGCTGGCAGTGAGGGCAGTAGTGGTCCTCTCTTCTGGTACATCTTCTTTTTCTTCAATCATTTCAAACTCATGAGCTTTGAGATCTGAAATGAGCTTATCAGTGGGATAAGTCTTCACATCCTTGTTGGCTTGGACAACAACCACCTTCATCTTCCATGCTGAGGGCAGTCCCCTCAACACCTTTAGGTTGATCTCCTTGATGGTGAGTTCCTTGCCAAGCTCAGAGATCTCTCCAGTGAGAGTGAGGAGCCTGTCATACATCTTGGAGATGCTTTCACCAGGGAGAAGTCTGAAGTCATCAAACTTCTTGTTGGCTATTGTTAGCTTGTTGTCCTTCTCTTGCTCATCACCAGCTCCAATGAGCTCAAAAGTATCCCAGATTTCCTTTGATGTTTTGCACTTCTTTATTCTGTTGAAGTACCTATCATCGATGGACTTGTAAAGAATGTCCTTAGCAATGTTTTCCAGATTGTACTTCTTTCTTTCTTCAGTTGTCCACTCAGATTTGGCCTTATTGATCATCTGAGGTCTAGTGTTGTCAATAGCATGTTTAGGGTTGACCTTCTGGAAACTTGTGAAGGGTCCTATGTCAAGTACTTCCCACATCTCATCATGAAGAGCACAGAGACGTGCCTTCATCCGGATCCTCCAGTCATCAAACTTAAGATCTGAAAACATAAGACTCTTGGACAAGGAGTGATCCATTATATCAGATAAAAATGAGATAAAACAGAAAAACAAGTGGATCTTTGTTCAGCAAATAACCTAAGAGATTATTAGAACAAGGAGGCTCTGATACCACTTGTTGGGCCCCGGTTGTACTGGATACAGTCTAGACGGGGGGGGGGGGGGGTGAATAGACTGTATTGGTTTTTAACTTTTTCAAGCTAAGTACCAGATTTAACAGAATAGCCTGTTCTGTTGGCAGAACAGACTGGCAGCGGATGGGGTTCTGGTAGGGAGTTCTGTTAATAGCCTCAGAGAGGCAAAGGCAGTAGGCCTTCTGTTAACTCACAAGACCAGTTCTGCTGAACACAGATACCAAGTCTTTGGAGTTTAGACAGTTCAAATGAAAACTATGAATGTAAAGTAGTAAATAAATGACACCAGGGCTTTTTATAGTGGTTCAAGGAACAACTTGTTCCTCTAGTCCACTGTTCTACTAAGCTCGTAAAAGCTTCCGTTTACAATGCCTTAGCCCTATCACTTAAGAAGCTCTCCACGTCTTCTTCAAGTGTAGATGTCTTCTTGGATGCACTTCCGGCTTCCCTAAGACTGGTCCTTTCACTGAGCTCTCCCAGAAGTATCACCACTTCACAGCTCCATGTATTTGGACGTCCTTCTTGTGAAAGAAGAGGTTCTATTTAGAACAGGGGTTCCTCCAACTTGCTTCGTTACAAGGGATTTGTCAGTAATGAGCTTGAAGAGTTGAGGAACGCTTGGAACTTTGCTTGAGTTGGAAACAAGGATTTTTCCAACTTCTGCCTTCTCTTGTAGAAGATGATGAAGTTTTAATCTCAAGGAGGCTTTTTTGCTTTGTAGCGTTTGAATTTCTTGTATATGCAGAGTTGTAGCAAAGGTTAGCAAAGTTATTCGGTTGTTCTTCGTAGTGTATGTTTTATACTGAGGTTGTCTTCCCGTTGGAGGAAAAGGAGGACAACTGCATTAAATGAGCGAGCAGTTGACTTGACCAGTAGGACCCGATAAAGTTGGCGGGTTACTATTTTGGGATAAAGTAATCCTGACATTGCGGCCAATCATCTGCAATTACTCTACGGAGTATGGGGAGCATTAAATGAGCATTTAATGCGCGCACTGTAGCTTTTCCGTTCAAGACTCCTAGCCGTTTGAAGGAATCTTTCAGTTGGTTTCCCGGCTTGGTGGAATTCTTCTAAGTGTGAGGCCTTCTGGTGTCTTTAGCAGAGAGTTGATCAGAGAAGGTCTTGAGCACTTCTGTTGAGAATATATCTAACAGAGAACCAGGAGGGTTTCTGTCAGAGTAAAGGCTAACAGAGACCCTGAGGTCTTCTGTTCCTAGGCAGAGAACCAAGGATCTTCTGTCAGGAGGTCTTCTGCTCTGGAGGCCTTCTGGAAGTCGATTATACTAAGAAATTTTACAAAGGAATATTCTAATACATTAAGTCTAAAGAGGGGTACTCTAAAGTCCTAATTAATTTAGCATCATCAAAATCTAATTACAAATATTCCTTACACATAATATTCTCCCCGACCTGGGGTTGGAGGGGAACCAAAGTGTCGAAGGCACCCGGGTTCTGGGTGAGCGTCTGGATGAAGGCGGAGAGCGCCGATTGTACGTCGATTGTGATGACCGGAGGGCTAATTTGATTCTCGCTCCGGTCCTTCTTCTTGGCCTCGATGCCGAGGCGGGCATCGGGGGCATTCTATTGAATTTGATGGCGTAGGTCGACAGCCGTCTGGTCCAACCCGGCGATGACGCCGCCCCCGGGAGCCCTGTTGGAGGCTTCGGGGACGTCGACCTCGCCGAGGGCCAAGTTCCTGTCCTCAACATTCTTGGAGTTGGCACGAGTTGTTCTCACCATTTTAGCTAGATGTTTTGTGTTTGGTCGAGGGGGAGGGTTTCTTACTTGATTGTTCGACCTCTCAACGAGAGCACCAAATGATGGATAGTATACCCGTTGGGTAGCTTATCCGAGGGGTTATTATGGAGAATAACTAGAGAGAAGTCAGAGCAAGTAAGTATATAGAGAGAGTATATTAGAAAATGTATTCAGCGTTTTCTGCGTGGTTTACAACGGGGAAATGGGGTGCTATTTATAGTAGTAATAAATGTCAGACAGGGACACATGTCAAGCATCCATTGGCCGAGGGGTCACCTCAACTGGTTGGCGCTGGCAATCACATGTGGCCGCATTTAATGCGGCTGTTGGATGTGACGTCGTACCTGGTACGGTGATTCATACGCATGTGGAGCGGATATTATGTCGGAAAAGGTGCCCCCGGCTGTAGATGATTAGCCTAGGGCTCTGAGTACCGGGGACCTCCTTAGTGCCGAGGGCTACTGATTTTCGCCGTTTTCTCCCAGTAACTTTGTTTTCCTGATTTGACCCTCCTGTGAGAATTGGAGCCTTCGGTCAGGGGGCCGAAGGCACCCCTAGTGCGCACTGTGGGCCGCTTGGTACTCTCGGTGCTATGATTTGGGCCCGTTGTGCTTCCTGGGCCTATTGGGCCTTTATTGGAGTAGTAGGAGTCTGTGGGCCGGGGGTTCCCAGGCCATATACTCCATCAATTTGTATTTTGTTTGGCGGACAGACAATTTAGAACTGCAGTGTCTGTCTAGCCTAAAGTGAACACAGGTTTGTCTTAAAGTCTGGGCCAATTAACTACTCTCTGTCTTATAGCCAGACAAATTTTGTCTGGTCCAGATATTAGTAGTCTGGGCCAATTAACTACGCTCTGTCTTACAGCCAGACAAATTTTGTATGGGCCATACATTAGTAGTATGGGCCAATTGGCTACTCTTTGTCTTACAGCCAGACAAATTTTGTCTGGGCCAGACATTAGTAGCCTGGGCCATTTAACTACTCTCTGTTTTACAGCCAGACAAATTTTGTATGGGCCAGACATTAGTAGAGTGGGCCAATTAACTACTCTCTGTCTCACAGCCAGACAAAAGTTGGCTGTGCCAGACAACAGTTGTCTCTTCCAGACAAATTGATTATGCCTCACATATGCTATTTGTACCAAATATGTGTTCTGACTACGTGTTGTGTATTAATTGTGGGTATTCACTTCAAGATGACGAATGACTTCAAATGTAAGGCTCAAAAAGAGTTCCAAGCGGACGCTAATTCATTTACAAAAATTATACCTAGTGTGACTTCTTTTGCAATGGAGAAATAAATGCAAAGATGCTGAAGTATATAGTGTTGGGGGAATGTGTCCGTTTTGAACTTGTGATTTTTTGAACATGTATTTTTTTCATATTACAGTTGGGAAAATGTGTTGAATATTGTACAATGTTACATGTTCAATGTTGACTTCTTTACTGGGGAACTCTGTGACACCGTCCCCAAGCACGTTTACTTTTAGTAAATCATGTAATAACCCTTGAAGGATGATTTATGAATTTACGTAATTGTTAAATTTCATTATTTCTTTTACGTGAATAGTAAATTGCATGTGGGGCCCACGACGGGAACGGGGACCGCCCGATAATTCCCTAACCACATATTATATTCATCTTGGTCTAGATGACATCTATATGGAGGTGGATATTTTATTTGGGCCATAAGAAAGGCATGGAGTTGACCGGTTGGTCAAACGGGACCCAATTACCGGTATTGGTAATTTAGCGGATAACAGCCCGAAGTGAGTTTCGGAGACTCCTAAATTAATGTTGGGGAATGTACATCTATTCTAAAGGCCCATAATTATTGGGAACGCGTGATATATTTTATCCGGCCCGATAAAATAAAATATGACTAAAATAGTCCGAAAAATACAACTTTTGGGGCCAATTATACACACCGGGACATAATGGGATGACCTCCCACATAAGTGGGGGCCACCCCACGTTTTTATATGCTCTAAGTTGACTAATGAAAGCTGGAAGGACACCAGAACATGGGAGGGGCGAGCATTAGGTGGGAGGTCTCATTGAGACAACAAACCCATACCTAAGTGGGAAATATAAATTATGATTTATATTATGATATCACCCTATTTTGAGGGTCTTGGAAATTAAAACGTTGATTATACTTAGTGTAGTTGTCATTGTACTTGTCAAATGCTTCCAAGTACTGACCTCCCCTTCACGGGGGAGGCCACCTCACAGTTTCAGGTAGGACTTGAAGGTTGCTACCGGCGCCCGTTGCTCAGGATATTCAAGGGAGAAGACGTGGTTCGTGCTTCTTCTGTTTTCTGATTTCAAAACAATTATAATAATGCTCATGGAAATTATTTTTGAATAATTATTTGGGGGCTTGTATGCCCATGTTTGCCAAAGTGTGGTTAAGACATTCTTATTAAATGCTTTCGCTGTTTTAAATGAATGTTTTACATTATGTTTGTTTATGGATGTACTACGTGTGAATGATATTCATGACGCCTTGTATAACATGGATGAGTTGGACTGTGGTGGACTATTCGTACTGTACGGCGGGTTGTTGACGTGTCCGGGTAGGTCCGGAGAATGACAATTTAATTGGTATCAGAGCCTTAGTCCGTAAACATCATAATGAAGCTTCAAGATTCTTTTTGAAAATAAAATTGAAAACCATGAGCATAAGAAGTTTTGTACTTATAGAACTTTTGGTACTTGAGTTGCAATGTCTCTAATTGTTAAGATGGTACCCTTAGGAATTGGTATGGCGGTGACTTGAGCCAAAAGATGTCTTTAAGTGCCTATCTATCAATTGACATTTGATACGAGTCTAATGACTCATTCTAAATTTCTTTCAGAAATGGAACGTACCGGGAAGGTTACTCGACGGAACCCGACTGGTCAAGCACCGGGAGGACCCCAACGTGGCAGTCGGGGAGGATCGAGGGTGTCTAGGAGACAAGGCCGTGCAGGCCACACGCTGACCGTGAGTGACGATCATGTGGAAACTATAGACGAGCACTATGAGTCCGAGGAGGATTCCACTTACCGACCGGGAACTGAGCCGGTTGAGACCCCATGTGATGGGGAATACGATGATGCTAGTGACGAGAGCGATGATAATGAAGTTCTCGAACGGATTGAGGAATTGCTCCGGCAATACCACCAAGATCGCCAAAGGCGCCGAGCAAGGCGTGCTTTGGAAGGGGCTTCAAGGAGAGGAAGCCGCGTGACTCCTAGGGAGATCATAGAATCCCGAGGAGGGGGGGTGCTGAGGTCCCTATAATAAGGATTTCAAAGTACCTCAAAGAGGCAAGAGACTTGGGATGTAAACCATTTGATGGAACGGGGGACATCTCCGTGGCGGCCGAGTGGATCAAAAGATGCAGCGAGGCGGCCCTCGACATGCAACTACCACCCCACATGAAGTTGAGAGTAGCCACGAGGCTACTAGAAGGCATGGCGTCCACATGGTGGGATGGAACAAAGGGGAAGTACGGTGAGGCCGTAACTTGGGAGAATTTCCGACAGGAGTTCTTTAGCCAATACTACTCCGACTTCGAGGTGAACTTGAAGAGTAGGGAGTACACTAATTTGACCCAAGGAGGTGAATGTACGGTGAAGGAACTTGAGCACAAATTCAGAAAGCTTGCTGAGTTCATACCGGAGTATATTTGTGATGAAAACCGGATGGTGAACCATTTCTGGGACGCCTTGGACTTGACATACGTCAGAGGGAAACACAATTGCCTAATATGACGTTTAGTCAAGTGGGTGAACAAGGCTTGAAGGGGGAGAAAGAGTGGGAGGAAAGGAAACGAAGGAATGCCGAGGAGGCAAAGAAAAGAAAATGGGAGAACCATGGCCCTCAAGGTTCTAACAAGAAGGGGAACCACGGGGGAGGCGGATCTTTCAAAATCCCCGCACCACCGGTAAGGGGAAGTCAAGGCCCGAGCGGGCAAAGCTCTGTGTCACAAGGCTCAGGAGTGAAGAAGTGCAGCAATTGCAAGAAGAACCACTTTGGCAAGTGCCGCGATCCCCCAAGGTGTTATCAATGCGGGGAGGTCGGGCATTTGAAAGTGAGCTGCCCACAACTTGGGTGAGCCATGGGG
Source organism: Cuscuta europaea (assembly GCA_945859875.1). Lineage (NCBI taxonomy): Eukaryota > Viridiplantae > Streptophyta > Magnoliopsida > Solanales > Convolvulaceae > Cuscuta > Cuscuta europaea. Next base: position 13,372,563 of record CAMAPE010000029.1, on the reverse strand, counting down.
GCCGGACCAAGTAGTGGAACGACGGTGAGCAGGAATCGAACCGGAGCACCAAAAGCGAGCGGTGGGCACGGTGGGGCGAGTGCAAGCAACGCGCCATCCGTAAATCAAGGAAGGACCCAAGCTTGGGTCTATGCTATGACGGAGGCGGATGCTCGTGCCAACCCGGACTCCGTTGCGGATAATTCCTTAAACTCACGTATTGATCTATTATAAACAATAGGAGTGTTGAACTTGTAAATTTATAACCCCGACGAGTTTGGTCGGGTTTGGGGAGAAAAAGGGGAGGAGAATCCTCGCCCTGGGCGAATGCCGCCCGACATTGACGAAAGCCGCCCGACTTTCGTCTTGATTTATTGGAAAAACACCACGGCAACGAATGCCGGCCGGCTTCCACCGAGAACCGCCCGGCTTTCGTAAATATTAATTCAGGATTTTTCTCGCAGGTGAAAACCGGCCGGCTTTCACAGAAACCGGCCGGCAATTGTATCATATTTTCCTGAATAAACTGCGGCACCAAAAGCCACCCGGCTTTCGTTGGGCCTGGGAATTCCTGCGCTGCTGAAACCCGGCCGGGTTTCGTAGAAACCGGCCGGCTTTGAAACCTATTTCATGGATAAAACAACGGCGACGAAAGCCGCCCAGCTTTCGTGAAAGCCGCCCGGCTTTCGTGAAAGCCGCCCGACTTTCGTGATTTAATTATGGAAATTTTTCTCGCAGACGAAACCCGGCCAGCTTTCGTAGAAACCGGCCGGCTTACGTAACGTCAATCTCAGAAGTGAGCGAAAATCGTTCGGCTTTCGTGAAAAGCGGCCGGCTTTCCCCTGTAAATACGCAAGGTCGGTTTTCGAGGGTGAGGACCAAGCGGGTTGTGATGGGACGTTGAACTACTACCATCTGAACCATAATTGCTACACTCTTTAACCATAGAAGCAAGCCTATACTTAGTAGTGTGTCTTACATCGCTTATGAATGTAGGAACACTAAAGATAAACGGGAGAGATGCAAGAATCTTTATTGATACCGGGGCGCAACGATCATTTGTGAGTGAGGCGTTTGCCGGGGGATTCAATGAGCCGCTTGTACCGATGACTCAAACCTTATTGGTGTCCACACCTCTAGGGGATGATATCGAAAGAAATAGCCAATATCCATCGTGTGAGGTGGAAGTGGAGTGCCAGATCTTGACGTGTGATTTCGTACCGCTAAGTATGATCGAGTTCGATGCAATCCTAGGAATGGATTGGCTTGAGAAACATCATGCTAGTGTCGATTGCTACACGAAGGTTCTCGAACTCGAAAGCGGTGAAGGGTTGACCTTACGCTTTGAGGGAGATAGAGGCAAATCAAACAGTTGCATCATATCCGCCGTGAGAGCGAGGAATATGATGAGAAACGGATGTCATGCATATCTAGCATACGTGGTGGATAAAACCAAAGAAGAGGTAGACATCAACGATGTGAGAGTTGTGTGCAAGTATCCAGATGTGTTCCCAAAAGACTTGCCGGGACTTCCACCCGATAGGGAGATTGAGTTCGTGATCGAGGTTAAACTCGGCACCAAACCAATCTCTATACCGCCATACAGAATGGCACCCGCTGAACTTAATGAGTTGAAAACCCAATTGCAAGAGCTATTGGATAACGGTTTCATAAGGCCGAGCCACTCCCCATAGGGAGCACCGGTCCTTTTCGTGAAAAAAGAAGGATGGGACACTTCGAATGTGCATTGACTACCGTCAACTGAACAAGGTCACGATCAAGAATAGGTATCCTTTACCTAGGATTGACGACTTGTTTGATCAGCTCCGAGGAGCAACGGTGTTTTCGAAGACCGACTTGAGGTCGGGGTACCATCAACTGAAGATAAAGGAGGAGGATATACCGAAGAGTGCTTTTCGCACGAGGTATGGTCATTTCGAGTTCCTAGTCATGTCGTTTGGGCTAACAAACGCCCTGACGGCATTTATGGACTTGATGAACCGGGTATTTCATAAATACTTGGACCGGTTTGTGATTGTGTTCATAGATGATATTTTGATATACTCAAAGAGTGAAGAAGAGCATGAGGAGCACTTGGTACTTGTTCTTGAGACACTACGGGAGAAGCAACTCTATGCCAAGTTTTCCAAATGTGAATTTTGGCTAAGCGAGATTGGCTTTCTCGGGCATGTGGTTTCAGGATCAGGGATTGCCGTAGATAACAAGAAGATTAAGGCCATTACTGAATGGGAGAGGCTAAGGAACGTCAAGGAAATTCGTAGCTTCCTTGGATTGGCAGGGTACTATCGAAAATTCGTGGAGAAGTTCTCAGTTTTGGCATCGCCATTGACGAAGCTCACTCGAAAAGGGGCCAAGTTTGTATGGGATGACCGATGTGAGAAGGGATTCCTTGAACTGAAGAAGAGATTGACCGAGGCACCGATACTCGCATTACCCAAACAGGGTATGGGGTACGATGTCTACAGCGACGCAAGCATCCAAGGGCTTGGATATGTCTTGATGCAGAATGGGAGGGTGATTGCCTATGCTTCACGACAGTTGAAGAAGCATGAGGTAAATTATCCTACTCATGACTTGGAGCTGGGGGCAGTGGTATTCGCATTGAAGATTTGGAGACATTATCTCTACGGGGAAACATGTCATATATACACCGACCACAAAAGCCTGAAATACGTGTTTACTCAGAAGGAGTTAAACATGAGACAGAGACGGTGGATGGAGTTGATAAAAGACTACCATCTAGTTATCAAGTACCACCCCGGTAAAGCCAACGTGGTAGCGGATGCCTTGAGCCGAAAGAATTCATCTGGGGCATTGTTGACTAGTTTGAGGGCATTGAGAGCCCAATTGGAGGTATCTAGTGATTGTGCCTTGTTAGCTAGATTCGAGGTGAGACCTACATTACTTGATGAAATCAAGAAGGGTCAAGAGACCGATGAAGAACTTATGAAGATCCGTGAACGCATGCTAGCGGGACCGGTTGAGGATTTCAGGGAAAGAGACGATGGTCTCTTATTATTTCGTGACCGGGTGTGTGTACCGTCGGATGATGGGCTCCGAAAGTCCATCTTAGAGGAGGCTCATTCATCGGCGTATGCCATGCATCCGGGAGGCACGAAAATGTACCGTGATTTGAAGGAAAGTTACTGGTGGTCAGGTATGAAGAGAGAAATAGCCGAGTACATCAGTAGGTGTCTTACTTGTCAGCAAGTTAAGGCAGAACATCAACATCCAGCTGGGTTATTGCAGCCACTTTCCATTCCTGAATGGAAGTGGGAACACGTGACTATGGATTTCGTGGTGGGGCTGCCACGGACGGTTAAGAACTATGACGCCGTATGGGTTGTGGTCGATAGGCTCACGAAGAGTGCACACTTTCTACTTATCAACACCACCTATGCACTGGAAAGGTTAGCCAAGTTGTATGTGGATGAGATCGTGAGGCTACATGGGGTTCCTATAACCATTGTATCCGATAGAGATCCGCGATTCACATCACGATTTTGGCCGAAGATCCAAGAATCTATGGGGACAAAGTTAAAATTCAGTACAATTTTTCATCCACAAACGGATGGGCAATCCGAGCGGGTTATACAGATATTAGAGGATATGCTGAGAGCTTGTGCATTGGAGTTCCAAGGGAGTTGGGACAACCATTTGGCACTTGTGGAGTTTGCTTATAACAACAGTTATCAGGCGAGTATAGGCATGCCTCCATACGAGGCATTGTATGGGAGGAGATGTCGTACACCTTTGTGTTGGGATGAGGTTGGCATGGCCAAACTCGAGAGCACGGAACTGGTGGAAATCACCAAGTCAAAGGTGAAGATGATTCGTGACAGACTTAAGGCGGCACAGGATAGACAGAAGAGCTATGCCGATAAGCGCCGAAGAGCCTTAGAGTTTAAGGTTGGAGAGGAAGTATTTTTGAAGGTTTCACCTTGGAAAGGAATCATCCGATTTCAGAGCCGAGGGAAACTTAACCCACGCTACATAGGGCCATTTGTGATTCTCTAAAGAATTGGGGCCGTAGCATACCGATTACAGTTGACTCCAGATTTGGAGAAGATACACAACGTATTCCACGTGTCTATGCTTAAGAAGTATATACCGGATCCGTCTTATGTATTGGAGAAACCACCCGTGGAAATACGGGAAGACTTGAATTATGCCGTGCAACCGGTGAAAATACTTGATAGACAAGTCAAGAAGTTGAGAAGCAAGAAGGTTCCAATGGTTAAAATCCTTTGGAAGAGTGACCGAGTTGAAGAAGAAACTTGGGAGACTGAAGCCTCGATGAAGGAACAGTATGCATTTCTGTTTGAATAATCGTTGTGAATTTCGGGGACGAAATTCCCGTTAAGGGGAGGTGAACTTGTGACACCGTCCCCAAGCACGTTTACTTTTAGTAAATTATGTAGTAACCCTTGAAGGATGATTTATGAATTTACGTAATTGTTAAATTTCATTATTTCTTTTACGTGAATAGTAAATTGCATGTGGGGCCCACGGCGGGAACGGGGACCGCCCGATAATTCCCGAACCACATATTATATTCATCTTGGTATAGATGACATCTATATGGAGGTGGATATTTTATTTGGGCCATAAGAAAGGCATGGAGTTGACCGGTTGGTCAAACGAGGCCCAATTACCGATATTGGTAATTTAGCGGATAACAGCCCGAAGTGAATTTCGGAGACTCCTAAATTAATGTTGGGGAATGTACATCTATTATAAAGGCCCATAATTATTGGGAATGCGTGATATATTTTATCCGGCCCGATAAAATAAAATATGACTAAAATAGTCCGAAAAATACAACTTTCGGGGCCAATTATACACACCGGGACATAATGGGATGACCTCCCACATAAGTGGGGGCCACCCCACGTTTTTATGTGCTCTAGGTTGACTAATGAAAGCTGGAAGGACACCAGAACATGGGAGGGGTGAGCATTAGGTGGGAGGTCTCATTGAGACAACAAACTCATACCCATGTGTCTTCCTACACAATTGTTTTGTGTGGAGTGAAGAGAAACCCCCACCCCATTTGCAATCATACGTACCATTCATTGAGGGAGAGCTCCAAGGGATAACTCTCAAGAAGCTCAAGCTTGAAGGAAGCAAGAGGAGAGGAAATCCAAGAAGAAAAACATAGTGTTTAAGGTAAGAACTCAATGAATATTCTTTAACTAGTATTATTGGTGTATGATTTTTAAGAAATCATATGGTGGAGTAAATCATGAGTTCTACACGTTTAAAAGTGTAGAAAAATGATATAAAGTATTGGTAATTAACTTAGAAGAATCGTGGAATCGATAGGAGTTGAAATCGCCGGAAACCGTCACTTTAAAAGAGCTGCTCGTAGTTGCAGACCACGAAAGGCGCCCGGCTTTCACGAAAGCTGCCCGGCTTTCACTTAATTCCCAGATTTTTTGCTTTCGAACGGTCTAGAACAAGGACGGATCGAAAAGCTTAACAAAGGCAACTATTTCAGCACTTCATAAGGTGAGGATGACTGACTATATTGCTTATAATTAGTGAGTTAATTTCATGAGATTACCTAAGGTAATTAAATGTGTTTTATGGATTATTATTGATTAATAATGCCTAAGAATGAGAAGACAAATGTCTATAGAGAAAAGGAGCATGATATACAAATTTAAGAGTAAATTGTGTATGATCATGTATTATGAGCATGTTGACTTGAAAGAAGAATTAATTATGAAACATATCTTGAAATATATTTTTTACTTCATATTAGAATATATGAGTGATTAAAAGTGATATTTTGAATATTGAGATAAATGATATTTTCAAAGGAAAATCAGTTGGAATTTGTCTATATGACTATGAGTTGAGAACTTGGTTTGTTGGGGTTAATTTGACTAGTATTAAGATACTAGTTGGACATTAAAATGAAATGTTGTTAAGATTGATCCTAAGGTGGGATTGTGAAATGTTATGCCTTAAGTAGTATTAAGAGATGCTTTAAGGTAGGAGGCTATGAACTTTAAGTTATACTAGTGGTAGGCCTTAAGGGATAGCCAAGATAAAGTAAGTAATAAATTGATCCTAGATATAGGATTGGCCTACGGGTGTGTTCGGTAGTCCTTGAGGATAGCCGGTTGAATTATGGAAATAAGTAAGGACCATGGCCCTTCCCGACTCTAGAGAGCGGGGTTGGATAGCATGGACTTGCATCGTGATCACGGGTTAGGGTGGAATCTGAATCGGAGACCTAACTAGGTTCCGGTAGCGGTAACACATAAGATAGGACCCCGAAGGGCCTTACCTTCCTACGGGATGATGGGTATGAGTCCAGGGCGGGATGTTAGAGTCCGAACCGAGAGCCTCATGAGGTCTCGGACAGCGGTAGCAAGTCCCGTATAAATAATAAGACCCAAGGGTTGGGTTGTGCAAATGATAAATGAAAAGGAATGTATAAGAAGGGCCGTGTACCGTCAAATAAATGAATTTACTTATTATAAGGATAATAAGTGGGAAATATAAATTATGATTTATATTATGATATCACCCTATTTTGAGGGTCTTGGAAATTAAAACGTTGATTATACTTAGTGTAGTTGTCATTGTACTTGTCAAATGCTTCCAAGTACTGACCTCCCCTTCACGGGGGAGGCCACCTCACAGTTTCAGGTAGTACTTGAAGGTTGCTACCGGCGCCCGTTGCTCGGGATATTCAGGGGAGAAGACGTGGTTCGTGCTTCTTCTGTTTTCTGATTTCAAAACAATTATAATAATGCTCATGGAAATTATTTTTGAATAATTATTTGGGGGCTTGTATGCCCATGTTTGCCAAAGTGTGGCTAAGACATTCTTATTAAATGCTTCTGCTGTTTTAAATGAATGTTTTACATTATGTTTGTTTATGGATGTACTACGTGTGAATGATATTCATGACGCCTTGTATAGTATGGATGAGTTGGACTGCGGTTGACTATTCGTACTGTACGGCGGGTTGTTGACGTGTCCGGGTAGGTCCGGGGCGTGACAAACTCCATACCAACACATACAATATTATACATGTTTGGTTTTCACCAAATTCATTTGTACATTAACAAATACAATCATATCTCTGAACACTTTTATATAACCACATTAACAATTACTAAACTCATCAAAATGTACTATAAAATAACTAAACTCGTCAAAACAACCCACAAATATACATTCCCACATTAATAACAATTCATATGCTTCCTCCACCTTGTTCCACATATTTGCATACTCGCAACCTGGAATCAATGACTTTTCCATTTACAGGTGCTCTGCAAAGGAAGCCACCATCACTCATTCTCCCGACCTGTAGACAGACAACTCTGAATAAAGGTCAGACATTTTATATATATCACATTACAGACAATTTGTTACAATACATATGTAGACAGACAGACTATTTTCACATTACATACAACTCAAATAGAATGCCAGACAACGCTTTTCACATACAGACAACTACAAATCAATTTTAAAGAATTCATTTCACATTACAGACAAATCAAATGGAATGCCAGACAACTCTTTTCACTTCATAGACAACTACAAACCAATTTTCAACATCCGAAGAGAGACATCACAAAAGTCATCACACATACTATAAAATACATTTGTAAAATAAGAAGATGTGCATACATACAGTTGCTCTATGTACTCAAACAAATAAATTTGTCTGTCCAGATAGACATCTTATGTAAGACTCCACCAATTATGAAACCATGCTCAGCTAGACAGACGTTGCACTTCAAATTTGTCTGTCAGACAGACAACCCCTTTTCATGTGGAGTTGGATGAAAAATACCAAAAACATGAGGAAAAAATAGCAAAATGACGAAACAGTGCCTCATGTGACGGATGGGGCTTCCACCGGCCTCTACTGCCAGAGATCTGAGGCGTCGGGCCGTGCTTCGATTTATGGAGGATTTCTGATCGGCGAGCGTTGAGGAGAGGGGTTCGTGGGGGTGAGGACGGGGGTTGGTTGTTTCGTGGGGGGCATGACGACGATTGGTTGTTTCGTGGGAGCCAGGACGGCGGTTGTGGAGGATGGGTTGGGAGCTGTTGAGGTTGGTGAGGGAAGGGAGTTCTTGGAAAGTTGTTGGGGAAAGAAAAAGGTGGGAGGAGTGGGAGATTTGGAAGTGGAGCTGAGGGGGAAGGTTGTGGGGAGGTGAGGGAGGGGAGGTGAAGTGAGGGGGTAAATTTTTTAGAAAGTATTTATATGAGGTATAAAATGGGTAAGGTTGGGGTATCTATAGCAAAATTGTAAGTTAAAAATGGTCTGAGCGAATAAGTCATGTTTTAAAATAAGTCCTAAGTAAACAAGAGTATATGGCTGACCGAATTAGTCATTGTTTCCATTCAGACCATTAAGTCGAAATGAAACAGCCCCTTAATATACTAAGAGTTAATTGTTAAAATAAGACTAAAAGCTGGTCACTTTACACAAATTAGACCAAAAAATAAACTATGTTTCATAGGACTAATTATTTGTGTATTGGAATGTTTTAATTTATAATAAAATAATAAAAAACAATAAATAATTTGTAAAGAATACTAAAAAATTTATAAAAATATTTTAAAAATAATAATTAAAATTTTTTAAAATTAAAACAAAATAAAATCGCAAAAAACAATCACCGTCTCCTTTGCCGCCCCAGCACCACCACCTCTGGTCATCGTGGGAAAAAATGTCACATGCATTAGGAATGATATACTTATGACAGATTCAATGAAAATTTTGGTATTCTCAAAGACTAATATGTCATTTTTTGGCTTTTTCATAAAAAGTAACATTTTTAAGAAAAAACGGATTTTTTTACACAGGTCGGAGGTGATGGTGCAGGGAGGCAGTACAGGCGGTGAGAAAGACATCCATAAATTTTTAAGTTTTTTTATGGATTTTTTTTATAAATATTTTATTTATTTTTTGTTAATTTTCTACGGTTTTTAATTTTTTTTTTACGAATTTAAATGAATTAAAAAATTTAATTATGACCTTTGACTACCTTTTACTCATATTTAAAGGAGGGGTAAGAATGGAACGAAAAAATAAGTATATTTCCGGTACGACTAATATAGTCCTATTTTGGAATAAAAACATAAGATGTCTTATTTTTTATTTTTGCCGTAATTTTAGTCCTATTTGGAGTAATTAATGGGCAGCTGTGTTTCCTATTTGGAAGCACATGGCTCATGTGACTTCCAACGTTAGAAACAAGCTGTTGGCATTGGTATGTGCGTTTCTTGATCTGGCTACCCTGTTTCTTATCTGAGTTTTTGCCACTTTTGGTCCCTCAACTATTGTGTAAGTGACACTTTTGGTACTCGACTTTTAATTTTTCTATTTTTAGTCCTCGACTATTGTGCGAGAGACACTTTTAGTCCCCGACTTTCAATTTTCCCACATTTAGTCTTTTAAGTATTATCAAATTGACAATTTTAGTCCTTCTACTATGATTTTGACACAATAAGTGAAGGACTAAAAATGTCACTATTGCAATAGTTGAAGGATCAAAAGTGTCACTTTTACAAAAGTCGAAGGACTAAATACGAAAATTTTTAAAGTCGGGTACCAAAAGTGCCTCTTGCACTATAGTCGAGGACTTAAAATGGAAAAATTAAAAGTCGAGTATCAAAAGTGTCACTGACACAATAGTCGAGGGACTAAAAGTGGCAAAAACTCTTTCTTATCTTGTTAGTTGTTAACCAATAACCTCATGGGCGGAGCTAGGGGTGGGCTAACCTAGGTCATGGCCCATCCCAAATTTTAAAAATGGCTTAATTTTTAAGGTAAAAAATTTTGTGTAAATTTTTTTCTAAAAATATTCTTTGTACCGGCTCAACTCGACCTAGTGCTCTGCCTCCGCCCCTGATTTATAACCTCTTCCTCATTATATTCCACAACCCGCCTTCTTTTCTGCCCTACACTCCCCTAGGGATGGGTGCAAAATACCGTAACCGTCTAACCGTTTAAAAAACCGAATAACCGTTGTTTTTCCGGTTAACCGTACCGTTTTTTAGAAAAATCACGGTACAGTTAACCGGTTAAATAAAATTATGTTTGACGGTCGGTTAACCGATTTAAAGTTAATGAGCATGGATTTACCGAAGTTCAACTATCTAGCTACCCTAGCCGCTCCACCAGAGAAAACGTCTTTTCTTCTTCAATCTTTTTCCGTCGATCTGATCTATTCGGGGAGGGGAAGAATCACGTTCAAATAGAACGGGCTATTGACTGGATTTGGAAAAGTGAGCATGTTCTCTTTTCTAAATAAGGAGTGAGATGTTTTTCTTTCTCTCTTACAAAAGTTGTGCTTTCTCCTTCAACTTTTCTGAGGCTTTCTTCTCTTACTTTATTTATTTAAACTGTTTTTCAAAAGGGTCATATTAATATATAACTAGTTATGGGTAAAATTTAATCTGTAATTCATAAAAATTGCTTAAACATAGATACACATAGACTGTGATCTAATGTCCGTTCCTCGATAACCTTATATTGTAGTTGACTCAAGTGATTAAGAACCTAAATGAAAATTAAAACCTGCCATCAGTTAATTAAGACAAAAGGATGTGGATTTCAGAAAATATTTGGTTAAAGAAATGACAAACCGCATTATAACTATAGGAATTAGTTGTTTTTATGCATTTGTAGTTCTAACATGCTGCGGTGTTGCTACAATATTTTTTTGCAATAGTATTTGATGTGTTAATTTTTATGGTTTATGGTTTGTGGTTAATCGAGTGAAGTTTTGGTTAACCGAGTATCGGTTAACCGAAACTTTAGTTAACCGTGTACTCGGTTAACCGAAGTAACCGGTTTCTCGGTTAACCGGAAAGTTCGTTAACCAAAATCTGGTTAACCAATCATGCCCACCCCTACACTCCCCCGTCCAGCACCAATACTTCTTCCATCAATGTGATTTGGGTCAGAACCCTTTTTCCATTAGGCAAAGGCACCGTCACCATTTAGTACCCCCTCTCGAAATTCTCGTTTCTGAGCTACCACAATGAGTATTGCCCCATCTCCCGATTCCCCTTGGACCCTTTTTGTCGCTCGTGAAGACCGCTATTGAACCAGCCGCTTGTTTCTAGTCCCTGTCTTTCCTTTTCTTCGGTCTTCTCGATCATACAGTTTCTCAAACATACCAACATAGTCTCCATTTCTTCATGTCGCCTACACGGTTGAAACTTGAAACAGAACAGATATCATCTTGATATGATATCCTTTATTCTAACTCTTTTAACTGGTCTAGCGGTGCTCTCAAGGCGAAAAAGGGTTCTCACCGTCTTTAGTTCATAATTTATTTAGGATGTGATTTTCTGGTATTGTTAGTAGCACTTTTTAATGATTGTTTTAGCAATTAGAACCTCACTGTTTCCATAACTTCTTTTGCCATTGTTTGTTACTGTATGGCTCCTTTCAAGCCATTAGACATGTAAGAGTTGTTCTCATCTTTGTCATCATGCTTCTCATATCTGCTATTGCCACGGCACAATAGGGTATTGTCTGGAGGCAATCCAAGGGCAGAAAGCAAAGGAAGAAAGTGTATGAGATGTATGGAAATGGAATCCAAAGACTTATAAAAGACAGAGAACCCCAATCCGATGAACCTGTGGATTGTTATACAGGGTCAAATAGCTCCCTCCTTGTAGATTTATCTTGAAGAAAAGACGAAGACCTTAACAACTCAATTAAGTTTATTTCTAGTCTAGAGTGATATGTGTGCCTCTAATTGTTGGACTTGGATTCACCAATATCTTATTGGATATACATTCTCATGTTCTCATTTAGCATGTATTTATTGGTTCATTAAAAGTGATTTTTTAATATATGGCATATTAAAAAATGTACCAATCAAACATATGTACAGATAGTATTTTGTGGGAAAAGAGTGAAACTACTACTCGTAAATAAAAGATGAGATTGATCGAGTGATGAAAAGAAATGATGGGTTTGTTAAGGCCGCCCGCCATCAGCATATACAGTTCATGAATGAGAATGGTTATTAGGAAGGAAGCGGGAGTCCCAGATGAGCGGCGGCTGACCTTGCCATTAGGGTGGCAAATTCATTGAAGCTTATAACCCCGTCGCCGTCGCTGTCCGCCTCCCGTATCATCTGCGTCAGCTCTCTGTACGTCAACGGCTGCCCCATTTTGGCCATGGATCCCGCCAGCTCCGCCAGCGTGATGTAACCGTTCCCGTCCCGGTCGAACGAACGGAACACCTCCAGCAGCTGTTCCTTGTTCACCAGGATTTCCTCCGGCATGATTGCTCCGGCCAGCTCGTCGAACTCCACGGCTCCGTTCCCGTTCGCGTCCATGTCGGCCAGCAGCGTCTGGATCTGGTCCCCTGACGGCTTCAGACCCAAGGAACGGAGCAGAGCCGCCAGCTCCAACGCCGTCAAGCTCCCGTCGGAATCCATGTCGAATCTCGAGAATATGTCCCTTAATTGTTTCAACTGCTCGACTTTTATGTCGATTGACATTTCAATCCCCTTCTGATTCGTTCCGAGTGCACCGACGCAAAAACAATAGCGGTGGTCGGAGAGTAGGGGAGGAGATCAGGAGACGGCGGCGGAGTCGTCGGTCGGTGCGAGCTAGTTAATGATGCACAACTGCTGGTTTGGTTCTTATATACTCCGTATCTACTTGGAGTTGGGACGGGAAATATTCTGAACAAGGAAAGGTATACGGTATATCTCAAACTGTTTGTCACATGGGAATGAAACTTTCACACTTCTCTTTTTTTTTTTCACGCTTCTTTTTGTTGAACCTGAAATCTCAATTCAACAATCTCACTTGATCACCCTTCAATATACCTTTGAACTTCTAAAAGATGCAATTTTTTTTTGACAAAATTCATAACAATAATCTCTACATTTAGTGATTCTATAATAATAATCTCTATTAAGAATGTCTATAAAAATAACAATTTTGCTTTGGGTACACACTTATCATACACACACATACACACTATAAATAACCTAAAAAATTACTTCTTTTACCCCCCTCTCCTACCACACGTGCAAAACAGAGTCTGCAAAACAACCCCACCCTCCCTCCTCACTTCCCGCTTGTTGCTTTCTTTCTTCTTCCCGCAACATCATCCAACTGCACAATTGGTTTGTTCTTCTCTTCAAACCAATGGATTTTGGTGGTATTGTGAACGAAACCATCATTGATACTACCGTGGACGACTTTTGGGCCGATTGGGATCAAACGATCGGTGGTTCTCGAGTTGAAGGACAAATTCCGGTGGCGGCGGAAGTTGATGGCGACTCGGCGGCGGCCGCCATGGACGACGTCCCTGAGCTTGGTATGAGTTCGTTTTGATTTCATTTGCTTTAAAGTAAATATATATGTGTTTGTTCTTCACAGACAATTGACTGTATTTGTGTAGTGTTTATGTGAATTGTATAATATGTCTGTGTGTATGTTTCAGTTGTCTGAGTGTTATTATACAACTGTGAAGTGTATTGACTTTTGTCTGTGTAAATAAAGTTTTAAATTTACTTATGTCTGTGAGTACATGTACTTCTGTTTGAAATGTCTGTGTGTAAATATAATTGTGTCTGTGTGTATATATACTTCTGTCTGTGCGTAAATAGACCACTGCCTATGTGCTTAAATATACTTATGTCTGTGCATGTTGGTCAGATGGACAAATTCAGCAAAATGAGAGTGGTGTTGGTTCTATAAAAGCTCCAGAGGTTGGTATGGAATTTGATAGCAAAGAAGTGGTGTATGATTTTTACAAAACATATGGGAAGCGTTTAGGGTTTCCCGTAAGAACTAGGAGTACCACCAAACACAAAAATGGGGTGGATATAGTTGGAGTGTTACTAGAGTGTTCTCATGCCGGTAGTAGATCTAGTAGGTCAAAAAATCAATTGAAGCCTCAACCTTCAATGCAAATGGGGTGCGGAGCAAGAATACGAGCACACACAAATTATGAGGGACGTTGGGAAATATCAAGAACGCTTTCATAAGTTGTGCAAGACATTTGAATCTCTTGCAAACATGATTGCGGATGATGATGAGAAGTACCAAAGTGTTCTTCTTTGGTTGGAGTCTTAATTGTCCACATATACTCCTCCCCAAGTTCATCCTTCTTCCATATGTGGCAACCTTACATCTATCCCACAAGCGAGCACTAGTGTGCAAGGTGACGTTCCAAAAATCATTGGAGATCCGAAGTGTGCAAAGCGTAAGGGTGCACCGAGGAAAAACCGCCAAAAAGGGCCATTGGAGAAGGGGAAGAAGAAATCAAGTGCTAGGACCGACAATGCAAGTACCCCACAACCAACCTCTCAGGATGGCAATGGACAAGGTGGACTTAATGACATGATGAATTGTAGTGGTTTAGATTTAAATCTTAGTTTGATGTATTAAAACACAGACAAAGTGCTCGTTCTTCACAGACACATTGCACAAATACGCCACACATCACAGACATAGTGTTTGTTCTTCACAGACACACAATGTGTTTGTCAGAGATATTATAGTGTATTTTTAATTTTTGTAATGTCTATTTTTGTCAAAAAGTCTTTTATTCTAAGTATAGCAGAGTGTTTTTTCTTCACAGACAAAAGTAACACACATCAGAGACAAAGTGTGTGTTCTTCACAGACACACAATGTGTTTGTTACAGATATTATATTGTACATAGCACAGACAAAGTGAATATAAATCACAGACAAAAAAGATTTCTATGTTTATATGAACAGCAATGACAGTTAGTGTTTAACACAGAACAAAAAAGCATACCAATGTATTGTAATATTGTACAACCTCCTACATTTCACACCACAACCATCGTACATTAAATATTCTCACCCATTAAAACAAGTCTACTTTGATCGCTTCCTCAAACTCCAGAGCCTCAATGCATATTCACATCTTTTCGCTGCCATGTTCTCATACGCACACTCTGGAATCAAGGGCAACTTCTGCAACAGTGCCTCCGCAAACGCTGCTACCATAACTCCGCAAACACCGGATCTGAAAGTAATACAATTCATACAGACATTACATTTCTATGCACAGACAAATTGTATTTGTGTACAGACATGAGTGTACCCTGAGTGTTGTTGTGGAACATCATCCACTGCCTCCACTCTCCAAGGATGTGAATGGGCTATGGAGGTAACGACAGGGTTGCATTTGATGACCCAAAACAGGAGTGGAAGTCGGATACACAAAAGCCTCACAGATGCAACCGACCTACTCGTCTTCAAAGAATCGTATACCCGTACGACGTTATTGAGTAGGTCAATTTCAGATAGCACCCAATGTTTTCCATCAGTGTGCACAGGCATGAACACCTGCAGTAAAGTAAATAAAGTAGTTATTAATCAAACTAACTTTTTCATACGTATTATACAAACCAACCTTTTCATATCGACTCCAATCCATTTTCTTCAGTAATCGGTCCCCCTTCCATTGTTTGTCATCTGCTGCATCCTTCTGTAAAATTTGGTACTGGACCAAAAACAAAAGTACAGACAACAATAGTGTGAAAGCACAAACATTAATGTATCAACGCACAGACAAAACGTATCAAAACCACGGACATAATATAAAGTTTTAATGAATTACCGCGAACAAAGGGCTCATGAGTTCATAGGCCGCGATCTTTATGGATTTGCGGAACAGAAGAACTAGAGCATCCAAATGCTTAAAACAAAAAAATAAATCCACAATCAAAGCATTCAACTAAAATAGTGTAAAATGAAATACTTGTTATTATGACTCACCTCGCTACTTAGCCATTCATTTTCATCCATTAGCTCTCGGAAGAATGTTCTATTTGTCGGGTAAGATGATGGAATATCTAGGTGAAGTACGGTAGGTTCAATACCATCAATTTCCTCCACCCATGCCTTGAAAGAATCATACTCACCATCACGTCCTCCAACCTTAAGCCTCTTAGCCACCGGCGCAATGAATGGGCTACAAATGTACTTAGATTTGAACCGCTTTCTCTTCCTCAATTCTTTCATACTCACCTCTTCAATGGCCTTCATGTCTACCCCAGCAGTTCCAACATCATCACCAACCACATCCCAATCCAAGTTTTCGAATGGAACTGTCAAAGCAGGGATCTTGTCATCTTCAACCTACACATTTATAATTTGCATGTGTACTTCATGTGTACTGTCTGTGTGAACTATGAACTATCTGTGTAAATGAAAACATTTTGGAAATCGCAATGTGCACCTCTTTTAGGCACATCAAAAGATTTGTGGGAGTGTGACACTCCTCATACATGTGGCCTGTCATACTTTGCTCAGATTCCCACTTCAACTTTGAAATGAAGGTAAACCTCATTTAGGAATGATTAATGCAAAATCTTTCTTAACCAACAACAATGTAAATATCACAAGCAGTATGACT
Source organism: Cuscuta europaea (assembly GCA_945859875.1). Classification (NCBI taxonomy): domain Eukaryota; kingdom Viridiplantae; phylum Streptophyta; class Magnoliopsida; order Solanales; family Convolvulaceae; genus Cuscuta; species Cuscuta europaea. The sequence goes on along the minus strand of CAMAPE010000029.1, from coordinate 13,356,147 downwards.
GTATCCTTAAACATACCTCGTCCACTACAATCTTTACTGGATCTATTTCCGAATTTTGTGCGTCACTATCAACAGCAATAGAATTCTCCCCTTCAGGCTAAGCATTTACACACATCACAGACATATAACATTTACACACAAACAACAAAACATATAAATACAGCCAAAACATTGGTAGTTACAGACACTGCAAACACATTAAACAACAAACCTCAGTAGCAACATTGACAATAGGATCTGCACACACATTTTGATGTTCAGTAACATCAGGACAAGATTTATCCAGTTCACCCTAACCATTTGGTATTTCACAGACACTTATTAGTTTTGCACAGACAACACGAAATGTGCATACAGGAAAAAAATTGATACATACAGACACTAAAAATAGCACACAAACTAGTTAAACAACATACCAAATGTTGTGGTTCACCAACAACATCATTACTTTTCTCCCCTTCAGCATCTGTTGCACCAACTTCGTTTTGTTCTTCCAGCTCACTTGGGGCAGAAGGACCCCCCTTACAAACCAAGAGAAGCGTATAGTAATTTTACATACAAACATATATGCAGTAAATACAGACACAACAAAATACTACACAGACAAATGATGTCTATACCTTTTCCTTTAAAGCCTTGTTGACTGTATCAATAACCTGAACCAGCAAGTGTTTCAGTTCACCAAGCTCCTCTTCCACTTTTTTGTCCAGCCTTTGAAGATTACTTTTGATCTCATCAATGTCCGAACACATTGCTTGAACTCTTTCCCTTGTTTCAACTTCAATATTGTCTTCATCTTCAGCATCGGAAGAAGGGGGTGTACGCAACTCCTATGAAAACATGAACATGATTTCGTATTATAAATATATATATTAGGGGACAATTATAATTGACAAAGTAAGAAGACTTACATCAACAAAGACAATTTCTCGTATCTTAGATGACCGGAATTTCCATGACATGACCAATTTAGTATTGGGACTTCATGATTACCAACACGGGTGCCAAAGTGTTCCCCAAATTTAGGAATTTTTTCATAAGCCCACACCTAAGTGACAAAAAGTGTCTGTGAGCATTTAAAAAGCTGTCTGGGAAGGACATAAAGTGACTGTGAGCATTTAAAAAGTTGTATGGGAAGGACAGCAAGTGTCTCAGATCATACCTGTAGGACCAATGGCAACCCGTAAACCGAAAACTTGGCGTTTTTATATTCAGGGTTGTTAGCCTTACTGTCCAAGAACATCGTTGGCTGCCCATCAAGAAGACCCTTCAAATGTGTGACAAGCAAGTGGTAAGCATCTCTTGACCACGGTTCCTTCTTGAACTCCTCAAAGTCATTCGCAAGCTGAATCGACCTCCGGTTGATCCTCGTTGTTCTGTCTCTTCCCATCAACACGTTCTCAACTACGAAGAGGGATGCAAGCTTCACCCTAGCATACCATTCCTTTTTTTATTTCCACCTAACCATTGAACCTTCTCCTTCATCATCTGGAAAGTGATATCCAGTGATCCATGAAAGTATGTATTAGCAATCTCTCCTGGTTCTTCCTCTTCTTCGGCTTGTTCATCATCGTTGTCACTATCTTCAGCCACAACAGGCCTCGGGGCTGCCACAGGTAATCCGGTTATGCGGCAGAAGTCGTTGTACGTGAACTCTATAAGTTTACCCTCAACATTGAACCAAAGCTCATCATCGGGTTGCTGCTTCACCAGCCGTAACAACAACATGTGGACTATTTGGCCACAAAACTGGATATCAGGAATATCAATAAAGTGACCCCATGGTGTCTTCCGGAAAATTTGCAATTGTTTCTTAGATAGTATCGCATGAATGTACTTAGAAGCACATTTCACATCCGAGCACACAGAATACTGTGCAGGGAAATGCTTGCTCAAAGGAATCTGGAGTTGAAGTGCCCTATCATTGTAAGAAAATAAACCATAAGTACACAGACATATGTCAAATTACACAGACAAGCTTTTAGTTACATACAGACAAACAATCACGCACATAGACATATGTTTTATTTGCACCTGCTTTTGTCTTATAGCATTATGTAGCAGTACAGACATCATATTAGTCACACAAACATATCAAAGAGTAATACAGACAATCATATAAGTCTTCACAGACAAAAAGAGGCATGGCCAATTACATATACGCTCACACAGACAAGCACTTAGACAAATCTATCTTCATATAAGTCTTCACAGACAAATAAAGGATACATACCTTTCGGCCATGGTTGATAGCGGGGTTCGCACCATTTTCGACGGAGAGCGGGAGGAGGGTTCGCAGCGAATGCGCAGCGACAACAGTCTTAGACTGTGGTTGACGGGGTTAGCGGGGTGGAGGGTTTCCTTCGATGGAGGGTTACAGGGGAGAAGGAGGCTGGTCTTCGACTGGGGTTGACGAGGTTAGCGGGGTCGAGGGTTTCGAACGTCGGGGGGTTACAGGGGAGAAAGCTGGTCTTCGTCGGGGGATTAATCGGAAGAAACAGAGCAAGGGAGAGGGGAAGCAATGGAGAAGGTGGGGATGCGGGAAAAATTTGGAGCAGGTGTTTTTTTGAAGTGTTTTGAAATTGGTTGAGGGAAAGGGGGGTAAATTATTTTTGGGGGTATTTATAGTGTGTATGTGTGTGTATAGAAAGTGTGTAACAATAGACTTTTTGTAAAAATAATCTGAACTAGGAATAGTGTTTACAAGAATAAATTGTGGTGAATTAATGTCCGTTTAATAATATGAATCCCTACTCTCACTTTTCTCTTCACAATTCTTCTTATCGAAGTCAATTAAAACTAAAATCCGTTTAATCTTAATGTCATTTCCGTCATATGTGGTTCTTTCTAGGATAGAAGATGGAAGTGTTACTCGAAAAGAAGAGTGGTGAAGGGGAAAGTAGATATAAGATTTAGGAGAATTAAATGGGAAATAATTTTAATTTACCTCAATTTATTCTTGTGATCCCTATTGCAAGTTCGAATTATTTTTATGAGTACTCTCAGTAGGGATTATTATTGAAGAATTTCTAAATGTAGAGATTATTTTTGTGAATTTCGCTTTTTTTAATGTTCCTATAAAATACAAAATTTACCGTTATTAACTTTAAAAAAAAAATGTTTTACAAAAAAACAAATTATAAATTTCAAATTTGAATTGAAAAATAAAAAATTAAAATGTTAAAGATAAAGATTTATTTTTTATATTAAAATATTAACTCTTTAAAAAAATTATTATTTTTCTATTGTAAATGAAGCACTTCAAATTCATAACTATTAATTTTAAACTTGTTGCGGAATTTTGAACACATTGTTACATTTTTCGAAATAACATTCTTTGATTTGATTTAAAATTAATAAATTTAAATTCACTATTTTGTAATCTTGGATTATTTATCATCATACAAAATATCCAATTTTATAGTGCAAAGAATACAAAAATTAATAATTTTTGTTATATTTCAACACATATGTACACCCTATGGATTGGAGATGCAGGAGCGGATTCAGGAAAGTCATCTTGGAGGCGAAAATATTTTTTGGGAAGTTCAAAATATTTTTTAGGAGGGTCAGAATTATTTTTCGTATATATATATTAAAAAAAATTGTTGGGGGCGGTAACCCCGTGGATCGCTACAACTTGTACCATTCAAAGAGATGCAATGATATGGGCCTTGTTTGGTAAATGGTTGTTAGCTGTTGCTGGTAGCTGGTTGTGTCAGCTGTCGCGAAACAGCTGGTTGTATTAGCTGTTTTGACCGACTGGTTATGTTGGCTGATTATAAATAATTGTTTGGTAAAATTGGCTCTTTCGAAATGGCTGATAGAGTGTAAATTGAACCAGCCAAATGAAGAAGCTGCTCCCCTTAGCTTCTTCCACAATCCATTTTTTCAGCTTTTCAAATTCAACAAGCTAATTTTAAAAGTCATTTACCAAACATTATTATTAGCTTCTTTGACTAATCAAACAGTTGAAATGGGTCAAACAAGCTAAAAGCTGGCTGATAAGCCATTTGCCAAACATACCATGATGATTTTGGAAAAGAGATCCGAACGAGAGGGTGAAAGGAGGGAAGACCACGGCTATGCCCCCACTAGCGAATTTAAGGCTAAGAGGTGATTGACTCTGTAATCTACTCCATACTCGATGCATTTGATGGGAAGGCCCGCATCGTAGGACATGGGGGCGTGGATAATGTGCGTATTCTAGTCCCAAAATCGAAAGTATGAAATTTCAAAATAAGACTATTTTGTTTTTATTTCTGAAATGGGATTAAAATGACAGTATTTACTGTCATCTTGTAATCGTGACTGTCGAATAATTGCAGTACAATGCATTTAACATGACAACATTTATTATAATTAATGACAATATTTTTGACAAATTATTATAATCGTCTGTATAATTGTGATGGAGCAATATAATTCCTTATAGGTAACATGTTATTGACAAGTTGACATCATCGAGTGGAGGGATATGTAGATTTAGGGGGCTTTGCCCCTCGCATTTTTTAATTGCATTAATTTTACTTTGTAAATTTTTTTGGGTACCTTATTTTTTATTTATTTTAGTATGATAGTGTACAAGACTTTGATTATCTCTCAGTTTTTAATAGTTAATAAAAATTCTCCATCACCCAGGGGTGTCTGCCCTATTATGAAGGCATAAGTATTTCATCACAAAAAATATACTCCCTCCGTCCCATATTTATCTTCGTAGTTCGGTTTACGATGTTTGACTGACGATAAAGCAACTTGATACATGTTCACACTCAAATTATTTTTTGTAAATTAAATTTACATATTCAGAAACTACATTAAATCCGCTACAAAATCTGATCAAGAAAATTTAAGTTTGATAAAAAATTGATATATAAAGTAAAAGATTAAGAGTAATTTGAGTTGACCGTGTGAATAGTAACTATGAAAATAATTTTGGAACGGAGGGAGTATTAAATAGCGGTAGATATGTTCGAATCAATGAAGTGACGATGTAATTTTTTTGACGAGCTTCTATTATCTTTGTCCAAAATTAAAAGGTAAGAATATGTGACACATTCATTGTTTTGTGAGGACAACGAGGTGGGTTTAATGAATTGCAACGTAATAATCAAGTCAATAAATTTAATGCCATTGCAGGTTATAAAGTGAGTATGCGGTGTCACCGATACTGCTCACGGAAAAGTGATAACAAAAGTAGGACTTCGTAATATTTAAGGAAAATCACATACTCCCCTCCGTCCCTTAAAACTTTGCCAACTTTCCTTCTTGGGACGTCCCAAAAAACTTTGCCACTTTCCCTTTTAATCAATTATTTTGTGGTTTCTGTTATTTCTCTCTCCTCTGCACAAATCTCAACCACACAGTTTTTACTTTATTATTCTCCGTGTCAGTCAACTTTGGCAAAGTTTTAAGGGACGGAGGTAGTATAATACCCCGTACTTAAGATCAAAATTTATTTAATATTAATGAGGATCAAACATTGAACCGTTAAACTAATGAAAATACTCCCTCCGCCCCAAATTGATTTGCAAAATTTCCTATTTTGGTTGTCCCAAAATGGTTTTCCACTTTCTATTTAAGGTATGTAAATAAGAGTAAAGTGACAAATTTACCCTTACTTTTACTTTTTCCTTATTAACTAAAAGACATCTACTTTTAGAAAGATGGACAAAAATGTAAAAAGAAAGCTTCATTTATTGTAATTTCTTAATCCTTGTGTCGGTCAAAGTTTGCAAGAGGGAGTATGAAATAACCAAGATTCGAAGACAAAAGTGAAAGAGCGTCCTAGGCCTAGGGAACGCTGTAATGAAGATGGGTGAGGCAGGATTCTTGGAAAGTTCCTAACACATGGCGGCTACCTTTTCTTTCCACGTTAAGATATGATGATGATTTCAAGGATCAATTCCCAGATTTGTGATAATGTTTATCCCACTTTTTTGGCCCACACTATCTATATTGGGCCATAAGAATAGAAATAATTAAAAGACAATGGTAGGAGCAGTGCAAAGAATGGTCCAAACTTTTGTGAACATTTATTTATACATAAACGATCAAGATTTTTTCAAGGCATGGCCCCCTATTTCCACTTTACATTTGGTCTAAAAGGTGGAATCTCCCACCCCAGGAGCCCCCCACCTTAACCTGACAGGATGGTGGGGAGGTTAATCACGGTAAATCAGTCAGCAAAGCGGCGGTAGGCTTTATACACGTGCCCACAAGAGACCCAGTCTCATTTCAGGTTCTGTAACATCCACACGACCGTTGCAGGTTTCGAACCTTGGTCACTTGGTCCAATTTTCTCACCACTCGACCGATTGAGCTACCCGTACGGATCTATTTCCACTTTACACAATACATTCATCGGTGCAAATGTTTCACAAAGTAGTGAGAAGGAAATAGTCTACATCATTATCATTTTTTTTATCAAAACAATCAATATTTAAAAACAATAATGTATTTTAACACTCATTTCTTGCACACTTGCTCTGCTCCTACCATATACATACTTTAATTTGGGTTTAATTTGTAAACACAGGTGCTATCAAATAGATGAATGAATTGCGATGTTGCATTATTTAAAAAATAAATCTTCTTCTTCCAATGAAAACCATGATGATGATAAAATATTATGAAGATGGAATCGAGAGAATTACTTATTAGGTTGGTGTCACTCGATTTGGCCATAAGGGTAGCCACAGTTTTGGTTTTGGAACCGGACTGGACCTGACCGAAATCGGCAAGTTTTTACTCGGGTATCGCACTGGACTCGCATCCCGAATAGGTAGAACTGGGTCAGTAATAAGGCGGGTGGTGGTTTCATTTCTCAATGATTACCTAGTTCAATTTGTGTTTGTATTTTTTGTTCTCTACAACTCTGTAGAAGAGTGTAGAAATGTGTTAAAATTGCATTAAATTGTAAATTTTGGGCAAAAATTTGAGTGGGTTCCACTTACGATTTTGATCGGATCAAAGTGGTTTCGGATTACCCTTGTTAAGGGTTTCGATTCGATATATGGTACACTCAAAACGGATAACGGATGAATGAGAAATTGATTCCCGAATTTTAGTCGTTGAAATGAAGAAAACTAGCAAAAGAATGAGTTCCCAATATGACTCATCTCACATAGTAGGAGGGCCTATACGACAATTTTCCCACTAATCATTGATTTCATTATCCGAGTGTTAATGTCCTACGGGTTTAAGCCATTGGTTTATTTGGTGATGATATGGTCGAGTTAGGTCTTGATAGTCCTCGTGAAGAAATTGTCAAAGCATGGAGATTGAAGTATTCCTTCATTTATTGCAGGGTAGTGAGTAGTGACCCTCAACGTAGGTTAGGCTAAGTGGTCACCTTGCCCGATGTTCAATAGAGCTCCTCAACCAATGTTGAGGGTATACAAGATTAAGAGTCCGTTTGGTTCAACGAATGTCAGATTACCATGTGATTGTGATGGTCCCGGATAGAGGTAAAAGTCTGAGGGGGGGTGAATAGACTTTTAAAGCTTTTTCAACTTTAAAAAGTTTTCCCAACTAGATGAGTTGATCTATAATCTTTTGGAAGATTATAGATGCACAACGGAAGTCTTAACCTCTGTATGAGTATGAACTCTCTATCTTTGGATAAAGATTGGGCTTAAACAGTGAGCAGGTTGCTTAGTAGTTGGCTCGGCAGTTGGGTGAAAGTCAGGGAACTGTTGAGGCAACTGCTGAGGAAATATATAGCTTATGATGAAATTAATTATGGAGTCTTACTCAGGATAATGAGGGCAATATGGAAATGTATAAAGCTGAGTGGAAATGAAAATGAATGATGAGCAATGGTCTGCTATAGGAAACTGCCGAGGCACCTGTGGAGGTACCTGCTGACTGAATTGCTTAGTTGCAGAGGCAACTGCTGACTAAAAGTGATTGGTGTGTGCTTTGTTGAATGTAAATAAATCAACACACAATATATCCTGGTTCATAGGTGGTGTAATCCTCCTACGTCCAGTCCCACCCTCTTTCAGATGGATTTCTACTAAAATATTAAGCTCAATACACTTAGTGCCCAATCTAGCCTTTACAACTGAAATGGCCTAGATTGAAAGGTGTTTCACAAGGAGTACACACCACTCCAAGTTACTCAATCCTTAGGTTTTTCTCTATTGATCCAGTGGGGATCAAAAGGTACGCTATCCTATCTAACTACACTTTAGGATTAGAATGACTCTTCTCCTAAGTGTTTACAACAATATATTTTTGTGATTTGTTTCAAGAGTTTCTAACCTCCAACTAGGAACTAAACTTCCAGAATTTAGCAATGATAACTTGTAACTTGGAAGTTTAGTGAAGCATGAGTCCAAGTAGAGGATAAAGTAAGACCAGCACAGCGGCAACACTTTCTCCTTTGCTAGATATCTCTTAAATGCTCAGTGGGAGTTTTTCTCTACTTAGGATGTTCAAAGCTTGGTTAGAAACTCATGTTACGACCTATATTTATAGGCTTCTTTGGCTGATCAATCTTATCCGTTGGTTAAGATAAGTTGATCTGTAGCGTTAAGTGAGTTGTACTTTTGTCTTCATGTGTTGGAGCATTCATTGAGGGTGTCTCCACTTATTGGCAGCTGAGAGATCACTTCAAGATCATTTTGGTGATTTGTTGCACGCGTTCCACGTACTAGGCCCCATGTACTTGATTTAGCATTAACTGTCTATCAAATTTTGTCTTCAGTGATTCATATGCAATGAATGTGGTTGTACGTACTTGGCCTTTTCACATTTAATTTTTGTGTCAAATAAATTATGCTGGTAGGATTTTAAATATCCTTTTTAAGGTAAAAAGAATTTTACCTTATTGCATTTTTTGATTTCCAGTATAATTTCATTTATCACAAAGATTGTACATTTTGTGTTTCTTGTGTGACGTTTTTAGTACGTGTGACCGGGTTAATTTTTATGTCCAATAAATTTATACTGGTAGAATTTAAATATCCCATTAAGGTAAATGAAAAATTACCTTATTGCATTTTCAATTTCCAGTATAATTTACTGATCACAAAAATTGTACAATGATTTGTCACTTAATGATTAATTTTGAACACAGATACTCTAAGTAAATAAGACACAATGTACAAGAACAAAGTATAGTGGCATCATCAAAATCTATCAAAATTGGGTACTAACAATTTCCTCCTTTTTGATGATGCTAAAACTATACAACGCAGGAATCAAATTTTTTTATTGATTTTCTATGAGAATTATACATTGTTCTAAAATCTAAAGTACAATAGTTTTTAGTCACTTTCGAACTTTTGGTCAAGTCTGCTCTTGTTGACATCTTCTAACTTCTTCTTGGATTCTTCTCTTGCTTTGGCTTCTTCTTCTTTCCTTCTTCGTATTTCCCTTTCCTCTTGGTAGAGTTTGTTCTTTCTTCTTGTTTCAGCTGCCTTCTATGCTGTTGCTGACCTTGAGGAGGATGTTTAACACCGTCGCCAAATGTATTTACTTTTTAGTAAATCATGTAATAAATCTTGAATATTGATTTATGAATTTACGTGGTTGTAAATTTTTGGTTATTTCTTTCGCGTGAATAGTGAACTGCACGTGGGGCCCACACCGGGAGCGGGGACTGTCCGGTAAACCCGGGACCACATTTTATATTCATCTTGGTCTAGATAATATTTATATGATGGTATATATATTTTAGTTGGGCCATAGAAAGGGCTTAGGGTTGACCCGTCGGTCAAACGAAGCCCCATTACCGGTATTGGTAATTTACCGGATAATAGTCCGAATTGAATTTCGGAGACTTCTAAATTAAAGTTGGGGAATCTACAATTATTCTAAAGGTCCATAGTGATTGAAATCACACAATATATTTTATTTGGCCCGATAAAATAAAATATAATTAAAAGAGTCCGAAAAATACAACTTTCGGGATCGATTGTGCATTTCGGGACACAAAGGGATGACCTCCCACATGAGTGGGGGCCACCCCACGTTTTTATGAGCTGGGATAGACAAGGAAAGGGGCTGGTTGACTTGTAAGGGAAGAGGGTGAGGTGATGAGCATCAAAGGTACACCCATGGACCCCATTTCTCCCCACTCATTGTCCAAGCAAGACAAAAGAGCCAACTCCAACCCCCCTCATCCCATTATTTCGGCCAGAGCATCAAAGAAGAGAGATAGAGATCTCCAAGATCATACTCCATTGTTTTAGATCAAGCTCAAGCAAGAGTGGTTCAAAAGGGGAGTTTTAAGAGGCAAAAGGGAGGAAAAACTTGGATAATTAAGGTAATGCCCTTACACTAACCTTTCCTCTATTTTTTATTTATCATATGATTTATATATCATATGGAGGACTCCTAGAATCATTCTACACATTTAGAAGTGTAGAATGAGGGGTTGGAAGGTAGTTCTAAGTCTTAGAACGGACTTAGAAGCCAAAAGGACCGGTTCACCGGAAAATAACCTTTTAGGGGTTATTTGTGTTGATATGGGTTTTGTAATGATAAAACCATGTTAGGAGCTTGACTAAAGTGGTTCTAGATTTCGCCGGAGTTTCGCCGAAGTTCGCCGGAGTTCAACTAAGAAGAGTAGAATCTTCCTAAAGCTCATTTGAGGTGAGTGGACAGCTTAATATCTTATAACTTTTGGGTTAATTATGAGATTACCTAAATAAATGTTATATGTATTCATAATGATGTTTAAAGGATGTTTAAACATGTGATTAGCCAAAATGATTAGGCTTGTATGAAATGAATTATTTGAATATACATGGAGTATGATGTGAGAATTTCTATGAAATTACATGCTATGTATTAAAGGGTAAAGGAAGCCTAGAATGAATATTATTGACTTAATATACGTGATGATTGAGTTGATATGTACAAGGTTTGAAATGGCGGTCAACGAAAACGTTGACCGATGGATAATGGATTAATTAATTCCGGTTGGTATTAGTTAATTACAAACTTATATACATGCATGACTTGCATGAGTTGAGATACATAAGCTTTATGGATTGATTTAGCTATGAATGAATAAATATGATATAAACTCTATCTAGGTTGATAGGAGCTTGATCATAGGATTATATATTGGTGGAGGACCCTAGGACTTAAAGTCCTTAACACTCAAATTATATGTTGGCGGAGGACCCTAGGACTTAAAGTCCTTAACACTCAAATTATATATTGGTGGAGGACCCTAGAACTTAAAGTTCTTAACACTCGGATTATATATTGGTGGAGGACTCTAGGACTTAAAGTCCTTAACACTCAAATTATATATTGGTGAAGGACCCTAGAACTTAACGTTCTTAACACTCGGATTATATACTGGTGGAGGACCCTAGGACTAAAAGTCCTTAACACTCAAATATAAATTGGTGGAGTACCCAAGGATTTTGATCCTCAAAACTCATAGATTATGATATTGAAATATGGACAAGGAGGAGTCCTATACACTCATTGGTATATGGGTGGGTTGGGGTTTTGAGTCAAGAATATTGGCTATTACTATTTTCCCCAAATAAAACGGTGATCTACGGATCGGGTATTTTCCAAGTGTATATATATACTATTAAGTATTTCTTAACTTGGGGGAAAGGACTATTTATATAAGTATCACCCTACGTGTGGGTCTTATACTTGAAACACTAGTTATTCTATATTTAGCCTGCTACTCGCTCGGTACTTGTACTGACCCCTTCGGGGGGGCCCACCATTTTCAGGTTGAGGCTAGGGCTTGCTACCTGCACCTTTCTACGGGTGACATCAAATCAAGGAAGACGTGGTTCGTGCTTCCTCGTTTTCTTTCAAATTACCAAACATTGCTCATGGATACTTTTATTTATTATAAACTACTTTTGGGTTTGCATGCCCATGTTATTGGCCGAATGTGGCCTATGAAGTACCGCTGAATATTTCCGCTATTCAATGGTTTAATTGTGATGTTTGTTATGTATGTTTACTATTGAGCATGGATGGATTGTTTTCTCGAACGCCTTGTATGATTAAGTGAGGTTGACCTGCGGGTGACGTCACTTGATTATACGGCGGTTGTACACGCGCTTAGATTGCGGTCTGGGGCGTGACAATTAAGTTGTATCAGAGCCATCTCAGTTCTAAACTATGTAATCAACCTCTCACGAGAGATTTTGCAAAAAGGAATTTTTACCGAAAACCATGAGCATTGTATTTTGACGTTCATAGAACTATTGTTACCTAAGTTGCAAGGTCTCTAATTGTTAAGATGGTACCATTAACAATTGGTATGGCAGTGACTTGGGCCAATACGTGTCTATAACGTTCTTCCGTCAACTGACATTGATAGGAGTCTAACGACTCGTCCAAATCTTATTTCAGAAATGGAGGGTAGGCGAATGGCAACGAGGAATAATCCGAGGGGGCAGGCACCAGTAACATCCATGAGGGGTAGTCGGGCTGCATCTCGGGGGAGAAGAGGAGGCCGAGTAGGCCGAGGGGGCCACCGGGCCCAAACAGTGAGCGACGACCACATAAGCTCGCTGTTTGAAACTAACACTGAGGACTATGACTCGACTTTTGTTCCCGGCACGGAGCATGAGGAGACCCCGTATGAAGGGGGTGACTTCCACACTGATGAGGAAGACAACGATGAGAGTGATGTCCGATTCGCTCAAATGGGCGAATTGCTTGAGTGGTATCAAAAAGAGAAACTAAGGAGAGACCTTAGGCGCCAAGCAAGGCACGGCTCTCGTGGTGGTTCGGTTCAAGGAAGCCGGGGAGCTTCAAGGGCCACTCCAGCGGCGTCACAAGGTGGGCGTGAAGGAGGGTTTTGTGTGAGAATCTCCAAGTACCTCGAGGAGGCTAGGGCCTTGGGGTGTAAATCCTTCGACGGCACCAGTGACATTACCGTTGCCGCCGATTGGATCAAGAAAGTGAGGGATGCATCAAGGGATATGCAGGTCACACCCGACGTGAAGTTGACTGTTGCTTCACGTTTTCTTGAAGGAATCGCTTCTACATGGTGGGAGAGTGTAGAAGGAAAGTACCGGAGGGCCATCACATGGGCGAACTTCGAGCAGGAGTTCTACGCCCAATACTACTCCGATTACGAGGTTAATGTCAAGCGTAGGGAGTACACCAACCTTAAACAGAAGGAGGGCGGTTCAGTCAAGCAATTGGAGCAAGATTTTAGAACCTTGGCTAGGTTCTTACCGGAATACACGGTCGATGAGGACCGCATGTCGGAACACTTTTGGGACGCCTTACTCCTAGACATCCGCGACCGAGCTACGTACTCTCGTCATATGACGTTTAGCGAGGTGGTGGAACAGGGCCTACTTGGGGAGGCTCAGTGGAATGAGAGGAAAGAAAGAGACGCCGAAGAGGCGAAAAAGAGAAAGTGGCATAGTTCGGGGCTACCCGAGTAATCACGAAAGAATAACCACGGTGTAGGTAGTGGTTCGTTCAAGACGCCGGCACCACCGGCAAAGAAGAACAGGGATGCTCGGTGGCACTCATCCTCCTCTCGAAATACGGGACCTCCTAGGTGTGCCAACTGTTTGAAGAATCACTTCGGGAAATGCCACGCACCCCCGAGGTGTTATCAGTGTGGGAATACAGGCCACATGAAGGCTAATTACCCACAATTGGGGGGAGGAGGAACTCCCGGGTCCGGAGGAGGTGCTTTGATGAGTAGAAACCGTATAGGGCCGTCAAACAGCGGCACGGGAAGAGGTGGTGCATCAACGAGCCATGCCGCGTCCGTTAACCAAGGCGGGGCCCAAGCAAGGGTCTACGTGATGACCGAGGCCGATGCTCGGGCAAACCCCGACTCCGTTGCAGGTAATCCCTTGCTAATGCTTGATAAAATGTGTGTATTAATGTGTTAGAAGTGATAGCGGGGTTGTACGGGCCGACCGGCGACCTTACCGGCCGGTTTCTAAGTAAAAGGAGCAAAAACTAAATGGAGAGGTTGCCCAGGGAGCAACCGGCGCCGGTTCCCAGCCAACCGGTATCGTTCTTAGCGTCCAAAACCCTACTGGCACCCACGCACGCGTGCGTGGGAAGGGACGCACGCGTGCGTCCCCCGTTTTTGGGTCAACCGGCGCCGTTCGTTGCGTTAAAACACTCCGTTACCCTACTGCCACGCACACGTGCGTGGGAAGGGACGCACGCGTGCGTACCCCATTTCTGACAAAAAGAAATTGGCCCAACCGGCGCCGGTTAGGCCCAGAACCGGCGCCGGCCCAGTACAACTTAAAAAAATTATTAGCTCGTTTTTGATTCGGTACTTCGGGTAGGGTGTCTTACATCATTTGTAAATGTAGGAACACTCTTGATCAATGGAAGAAACGCAAGAATTCTCATTTATACCGGGGCACAACGTTCTTTTGTGAGCGAAGCGTTTGCCGAAGGTCTTGGCGTGCCATTGATGCTGATGACTCAGACCTTGTTAGTCTCCACACCGTTAGGAGATGATGTGGAGAGGGACCATTATTATGAATCGTGTGAGGTAGAAGTGACGGGTCAACCTTTGACTTGTGATTTCGTACCTCTAAGTATGTTGGAGTTTGATGCGATCCCAGGGATGGATTGGCTCGAAAAGCATCATGCTAGAGTTTATTGCTACACCAAGGTCTTAGAGCTTGAGGATGATGAGGGAAACACCATACATTTCGAGGGAGATCAAGGGAGATCTCAAAGTTGTATCATATCCGTGATGAGAGCACGGAAGATGATGAAGAAAGGTTGCCACGCGTACCTTGCTTACGTGGTAGATGGGACCAAGAAGGAGGTCGACATCAACGATGTACGTGTTGTGTGTAAGTACCCGGACGTCTTCCCTAAAGACTTACCGGGGCTTCCACCCGATAGAGAGATCGAGTTCGTGATTGAAGTTGAGCCGGGAACTAAACCCATTTCGATTCCTCCTTATCGAATGGCACCGGCGGAACTTCAAGAGTTGAAAGTCCAATTACAGGAGTTATTGGATAACGGGTTCATTAGACCTAGTCATTCACTGTGGGGAGCACCGGTACTCTTCGTGAAGAAGAAAGATGGTACACTAAGAATGTGTATAGATTACCGAAAGTTGAACAAAGTCACAATCAAGAATAGGTATCCTTTACCGAGGATTGATGACTTGTTTGATCAACTGCGGGGGGCTATGGTGTTCTCTAAGATTGATTTAAGATCGGGCTATCATCAGTTGAAAATCAAGGAGAGTGACATACCTAAGAGTGCTTTTCACATTAGATATGGTCACTACGAGTTTCTTGTGATGTCATTTGGTTTAACCAATGCACCGGCGACATTCATGGACTTGATGAATCGTGTGTTCAGTGAGTACATAGATCAGTTCGTGATTGTATTCATTGATGACATCTTGATATACTCCAGGGACGAAGAAGAACATGCACATCACCTAAGGCTTGTGCTTGAAAGGCTAAGAGAGAAGCAACTCTTTGCCAAGTTCTCAAAATGTGAATTTTGGCTCAAAGAGATTGGCTTCCTCGGACATGTCATATCCGAATCGGGCGTTGCGGTGGACAATGCGAAGATAGAAGCTATCATCGATTGGGAACGACCCAAGAGTGTGAAAGAGATACGTAGTTTCTATGGCTTAGCGGGGCACTATCGTAAATTTGTGGAGAAATTCTCCGTGTTGGCGTCACCACTTACGAAGCTCACGAAGAAAGGGGTTAAGTTCGTATGGGACGACAAGTGTGAGAAAAGGTTTCTTGAGATAAAGAAGCAACTCACCGAGGCACCAGTTCTTGCTCTACCCATACAAGGGATAGGGTATGATATCTATAGTGATGCTAGCATCCAAGGGCTTGGATGTGTGCTGATGCAAAACGGGAAGGTAATTGCCTATGCCTCTAGGCAATTGAGGAAGCACGAGGAGAACTACCCTACCCATGACCTGAAGTTGGGAGCGGTAGTGTTTGCACTAAAGATTTGGAGGCATTATCTCTACGGGGAGACATGCCACATCTAAACCGATCATAAGAGCTTGAAGTATGTATTCACTCAGAAAGAGTTGAATATGAGGCAAAGGAGGTGGATGGAGTTGATCAAGGACTATGACTTGATCATCGACTATCACCCCGGGAAGGCCAATGTAGTGGCCGATGCACAGAGCAAGAAGGGTACGTCTGGGGTGTTACTCACATGCCTACGAGCGTTACGGGCACACGTGGAGCTGTCCTCGAGCGGGGCACTCATAGCGAGATTTGAGGTTAGACCTACGTTGTTGAGTTAGATAAGTAGAGGTCAAGGCATTGATGAGGAATGTCAGAAGGTCCGCGAATGGATCCTTGCGGGACCCGTTGAGGATTTTCGGGTACATGATGATGGCCTTTTATTGTTCAAAGATCGCGTATGCGTACCACATAATGAGGAACTCCGGAAATCCATACTCGAGGAAGCCCATTCTTAAGCCTATGTTATGCATCCAGGAGGTACAAAGATGTACTGAGACCTGAAGGAAAGTTATTGGTGGTCTGGTATGAAGAGAGACATCGCGGAGTATGTGAGCCGATGCCTTACTTGTCAACAAGTTAAGGCGGAGCATCAGCACCCGACGAGACTTTTGCAGCCACTTACCATTGCAGAATGGAAGTGGGAACATGTCACCATGGACTTTGTGGTAGGGTTACCACGGACGGTGAACAATTACGATGCAGTGTGTGTGGTGGTTGATAGGCTTACCAAAAGTGCACAATTCTTGCCTATCAACATCACTTATCCTCTTGAACGTTTGGCCAAGTTATACACGGAGGAGATTGTGAGGTTACACGAAGTTCCAATATCCATTGTCTCGGATAGGGACCCAAGATTCACATTTAGGTTTTGGCCAAAGTTCCAAGCATCATTGGGGACTAAACTAAAGTTTAGCACGACGTTTCACCCTCAGACGGATGGACAATCCGAGCGGGTGATACAAATTTTGGAAGACATGCTTAGGACGTGTGCTTTGGAGTTCCAGGGGAGTTGGGACAAACCTTAGGCACTAGTGGAGTTTGCCTATAACAACAGTTATCAGGCGAGTATTGGCATGCCTCCATACGAGGCATTGTATGGGAGGAAATGCAGGACGCCATTGTGTTGGGACGAGGTTGGCGAGGCCAAGCTCGAAGGTATAGAACTTGTCGAGATCACCAAGGCTAAGGTGAAGGTTATTCGAGATAGACTTAAGGCTGCCCAAGATCGGCAGAAGAGCTATGCCGATAAACGACGTAGGCCGTTAGAATTTGCAGTTGGTGATGAGGTGTTTCTAAGGATTTCTCCTTGGAAAGGTATCACCCGATTCATATCGAGGGGTAAGCTTAACCCCTGATACATTGGTCCGTTTGAAATTCTTGAGAGGGTTGGGGTTGTGGCTTATCGTCTAAAGTTATCACCTGAAATTGAAAAGATTTATGACGTGTTCCATGTATCGATGCTCCGAAGTATGTACGAGATCCGTCACATATTCTTGAGAGACCACCGGTAGAGATCCGAAAGGACTTACAATACGCAGTGGAACCGGTGAAGATAGTGGGTCAACAGGTAAAGAAGCTTAGGAACAAGGAGATTCCTATAGTGAAGGTACTTTGGAGGAGTGATCGAGTCGAAGAAGAAACCTGGGAGACCGAGGTCTCAATGAGGGAGCAGTACCCGTTTCTTTTCGATTAGACACGTGATTTCGGGGACGAAATCCCAAATAAGGGGGGGTGAACTTGTAACACCGTCCCCAAATGTATTTACTTTTTAGTAAATCATGTAATAAATCTTGAATATTGATTTATGAATTTACGTGGTTGTAAATTTTTGGTTATTTCTTTCGCGTGAATAGTGAACTGCACGTGGGGCCCACACCGGGAGCGGGGATTGTCCGGTAAACCCGGGACCACATATTATATTCATCTTGGTCTAGATAATATTTATATGATGGTATATATATTTTAGTTGGGCCATAGAAAGGGCTTAGGGTTGACCCGTCGGTCAAACGAAGCCCCATTACCGGTATTGGTAATTTACCGGATAATAGTCCGAATTGAATTTCGGAGACTTCTAAATTAAAGTTGGGGAATCTACAATTATTCTAAAGGTCCATAGTGATTGAAATCACACAATATATTTTATTTGGCCCGATAAAATAAAATATACTCCCTCCGTCCCTAAATTATCTTCAAACTTTCCTTTTTCGTCCGTCCCAAAATTATCTCCTCTTCCCTCTTTTAGCAAAAAATTTGTGGTTCACAACCATTCTTACACATTCTTACACATTTCTCTCTCCTCTGCACAACTCTCCACCACACAAATCCCACTATCTTAATAAATGTGCCCAGCCGAAAAGGGAGAAAGATTAGGGACGGAGGGAGTAATTAAAAGAGTCCGAAAAATACAACTTTCGGGACCGATTGTGCATTTCAGGACACAACGGGATGACCTCCCACATGAGTGGGGGCCACCCCACGTTTTTATGAGCTGGTATAGACAAGTAAAGGGGCTGGTTGACTTGTAAGGGAAGAGGGTAAGGTGATGAGCATCAAAGGTACACCCATGGACCCCATTTCTCCCCACTCATTGTCCAAGCAAGACAAAAGAGCCAACTCCAACCCCCCTCATCCCATTATTTCGGCCAGAGCATCAAAGAAAAGAGATAGAGAGCTCCAAGATCATACTCCATTGTTTTAGCTCAAGCTCAAGCAAGAGTGGTTCAAAAGGGGAGTTTTAAGAGGGAGAAAGGGAGGAAAAACTTGGATAATTAAGGTAATGACCTTATACTAACATTTCCTCTATTTTTTATTTATCATATGATTTATATATCATATGGAGGACTCCTAGAATCATTCTACACATTTAGAAGTGTAGAATGGGGGGTTGGAAGGTAGTTCTAAGTCCAAGAACGGACTTAGAAGCCAAAACGACCGGTTCGCCGAAAAATAACCTTTTAGGGGTTATTTGTGTTGATATGAGTTTTGTAATGATAAAACCATGTTAGGAGCTTGACTAAAGTGGTTCTAGATTTCGCCGGAGTTTCGCCGAAGTTCGTCGGAGTCTCGTCGGAGTTCAACTAAGAAGAGTAGAATCTTCCCAAAGCTCATTTGAGGTGAGTGTATGGCTTAATATCTTATAACTTTTGGGTTAATTATGAGATTACCTAAATAAATGTTATATGTATTCATAATGATGTTTAAAGGATGTTTAAACATGTGATTAGCCAAAATGATTAGGCTTGTATGAAATGAATAATTTGAATATACATGGAGTATGATGTGAGAATTTCTATGAAATTACATGCTATGTATTAAAGGGTAAAGGAAGCCTAGAATGAATATTATTGACTTAATATACATGATGATTGAGTTGATATGTACAAGGTTTGAAATGACGGTCAACGAAAACGTTGACCGATGGATAATGGATTAATTAATACCAGTTGGTATTAGTTAATTACAAACTTATATAAACGCATGGCTTGCATGAGTTGAGATACATAAGCTTTATGGATTGATTTAGCTATGAATGAATAAATATGATATAGACTCTATCTAGGTTGATAGGAGCTTGATCATAGGATTATATATTGGTGGAGGACCCTAGGACTTAAAGTCCTTAACACTCAAATTATATGTTGGTGGAGGACCCTAGGACTTAAATTTTCTTAACACTCAAATTATATATTGGTGGAGGACCCTAGAACTTAAAGTTCTTAACACTCAAATTATATATTGGTGGAGGACCCTAGGACTTAAAGTCCTTAACACTCAAATTATATATTGGTGGAGGACCCTAGAACTTAACGTTCTTAACACTCGGATAATATATTGGTGGAGGACCCTAGGACTAAAAGTCCTTAACACTCAAATATAAATTGGTGGAGTACCCAAGGATTTTGATCCTCAAAACTCATAGATTATGATATTGAAATATGGACAAGGAGGAGTCCTATACACTCATAGGTATATGGGTGGGTTGGGGTTTTTAGTCAAGAATATTGGCTATTACTATTTCCCCCAAATAAAACGGTGATCTACGGATCGGGTATTTTCCAAGTGTATATATATACTATTAAGTATTTCTTAACTTGGGGGAAAGGGACTATTTAGATAAGTATCACCCTACATTTGGGTCTTATACTTGAAACGCTAGTTATTCTATATTTAGCCTGCTACTCGCTCGGTACTTGTACTGACCCCTTCGGGTGGGCCCACCATTTTCAGGTTGAGGCTAGAGCTTGCTACCTGCACCTTTCTACGGGTGACATCAAATCAAGGAAGACGTGGTTCGTGCTTCCTCGTTTTCTTTCAAATTACCAAACATTGCTCATGGATACTTTTATTTATTATAAACTACTTTTGGGTTTGCATGCCCATGTTATTGGCCGAATGTGGCCTATGAAGTACCGCTGAATATTTCCGCTATTCAATGGTTTACCTGTGATGTTTGTTATGTATGTTTACTACTGAGCGTGGATGGATTGTTTTCTCGAACGCCTTGTATGATTAAGTGAGGTTGACCTGCGGGTGACATCACTTGATTATACGGCGGTTGTACACGCACTTAGATTGCGGTCTGGGGCGTGACAGGAGGGGCCTACTGATGGAGTAGTTTCCCCCTTTTTGGCATCATGAGGGATGTAGCTTTCTTCAAAAAGTTCTTCAATTTCAGCATCAATGTCTTCACTTCCTCTTCTTGCAGGGTTGAGACTATAGACCTCAATGGAGAGTGCTTTGATGTAGTTGTTGATGTCCATAAGGTTTGTCTTTACTTCGTCCTTGACTTCTGTTTCCAGGTTTTGAAGCTTTTGTTTTGTGTTTTGTAAGTCTTGACTAGCTTCTGGAAGTCATTGCCTTGCTTCCAAAATGTTTCTTGAGTGGCCTTTTGGAGAACTTGGAAGTTGTGAGCAATGTCCTTTGTTAGTTGCTCATAAGCTTGAGCATGAGCCTGCTGGCCGGTCTACTAGGAATTTCTGAGAGAGCTTTAACATGGCAGGGAACTCCCCGTTCATCAGCTTTTTGATGTATTCCTCGTGCTCTTGTATCCTTCAGAGAGTCTGCTCAAGGTTGGACGGTAATGAAGGGAGAGAAGGTACCTGGGAAGAGGACTCTGTTGCCGGTTGGGAGGCAGCTGCTAGCTCTTGCTCCCACAGTTGCCTTAGAGAAACCAGTATCTGGTTCTCCAACTCTCTATCTTGTGCACGTAGGTCTGCAAGCTCCTTGTGTATGGCTTCAGTCTGAGCCGGCTGCTGGGAGAGTTGAATGTTTAGTTGTGCCTTTTGCTCAGAATTGAAGACCTGCTGAATCATCAAATTGCTCTTGATGTGGTAGTGGACTTCTGCAAATCGCATCTCTAGGAGTTTGTCAAAATACCTTTGCATCTTGATCAATCTTTTGTGTAGTCTGACCTCGGCATTGCTAATGAATTTGGTTGTAGCTCTTCTTTCTTGAATGAAGACCTCTGCCATTGTAGGATTATTGTCTTCTTCTTCAATTTGAGGTTCTTGGTTGAGGTCAAATTGTGGAGTAGCCTGCTTTGAGATGGCAATTGGCTGCTCTTGAGCTTCTGTGTTTGCTACTGCTTCCATGGCTTTGCAAGTTTCACCACCTCCTTGAGTTTCCATCATGGATTTGGCTAGTACTCCTCTTAAGATGTCATCACTAGAGGAAGATAAGGTGATGCTATGTTTACCTTTGGAGTTAGGAGGTCCGTTTGGATCATCATCATCATCATCGCTGACGTCTTCAATTGCCATCTTGGTAGTGAGCTGCTTCTTCTTTGTTGCATATGCTTGATTGATCTTGTGGAGATTGACTGCAGTTGCAAGATCCTCTATGCCCAGCCACTCTAGTGCAAAGTCTTCTTCCTCAATGAAGGTGGATAGGGTTTCTGCTTGCTCCAGGATTCGAGAGAGCTTCCATTTTCTCCAAGCCTTCACTCTGGCAAAGTCTGTGTAATACTTGAGATTTAATTTAAATGGATTAATAGTACTACTCATACCAACAAGGTGCATCTCCTTTTAAGGGAGCTCATTAGCCAAGAACTCCAAAGTTAAGCGTGCTTGCACGGGAGTAGTCTTGAGATGGGTGACCCCCTGGGAAGTTTCTCAGGGCGTGCACGAGTGAGGACAAAGTGCGCGGAAAAGGCTAGTGGCGGTTTGTGAGGACAGTACTAGAGGTCTGAAGGGTATCTATGAGTAACTACCTCATACCCTACGGGGCGGGGTGTTACGAATGGTATCAAAGCAACCCTGCGATAGTGTGTTGACCCGTTGGATTCGAGTGGGCACTTAGCGGGGGAGGATTCTGGGATTTGATTGAGATTGAGATTGGTTTATGGGCGCAACGAGGACGTTGCGTTCCTAAGTGGGGGTGATTGTAATACTTGAGATTTAATTTAAACGAATTAATAGTACTACTCATACCAACAAGGTGCATCTCCTTTTAAGGAAGCTCATTAGCCAAGAACTCCAAAGTTAAGCATGCTTGCACGGGAGTAGTCTTGGGATGGGTGACCCCCTGAGAAGTTTCTCAGGGCGCGCACGATTGAGGACAAAGTGCGCGGAAAAGGCTAGTGGCGGTTTGTGAGGACAGTACTAGAGGTCAGAAGTAACTACCTCGGGGCCTACAGGGTCGGGGTGTTACAGTCTGTATCCAGTTGCTCTAAAGGTGTGAGAACTGGTGAGCTGTCTGTCGGGGAAGAATGAGGCACCTGCTCGTCTATTTGAGCCGCCTGCCCTTGGGTTTGAGCCAGCTGCTCTTCTAGTTGAGCCACCTGCTTTTCTGTTGGAGCCGGCTGCTCGATGTTGGCCTGCATGTTGTCTTCATGCCTTAGCCTAGGCATGAGGACAGATAGTGGTGTGGATGACTTGTTGCTATCTTCCTCTTGGATGATGGTGAGAGGAGAGACTGTAGCTTCCAGCTCTTCTTGTATATTTCTGGTTTCTGAGATGGGTGGTATTCTGGATCTCTTTGATTGGATTTCTTCACATTCTGATCTGAACCACTTGGCCGTTTTTGTCTTGATTCTGTTGAAGGTGGTTCGGATTTGCTCGGTGGATTGCATAGTATCATCCTCATGTGGAATGTCTGGAGCTCCTGCCTTTGAAGTTTGGAATAAAATCTTTCTCCAGTTTGGTGGTTCCTTAGTGGTTCCCCGGATCCCTTTCTTCTTCAAGAGTTCTGCTATCAGAAACCCATATCCTACTCATGGGAAGGTGTGGTCCTATCTTCTTTCTTCGTGTGATTTATTGGCATACTCTTGAAGTTGGTTGTAGATGTACCTTGACCAATTGTGTGGGGATCCTGAGATTATCGCAGCCAGTGGCACTGCTCTTTTAGCGTTGATCTCATCCAGTGCTGTGCTTTTGGTGTCAATGCACTTGTAGAGGATGTAGAGTAGGAGAGAGTATTCATGAACCATCATCTTCTTCTTGACCTTGAGAGTTTTGGTGTTTTGTGCACTTGGGATGAAGACCTCTTCTTTGAAGTTCTCTTCGTCGAAGTTCAAGTCTTCTATGGTTGGGGCCTCATCTCCAGGTAGGGAGAACAGTACTCTGATGTCCCCTTCTTCAATTTCTACTGGCCTTCCCTTGATGTCGGATTTTAGGGTCTTTTGTTCAAAATTGGGGTAGAATTCTGCCACCACTTCAGGATAGAAGTGAGTGTAGGGATAGGTTGCCATTTTCATGAGCCCCGTTTGTAAGGAATAAATGTATTTAGATTTTGATGATGCTAGGTTTATTAGAATTTGAAAGTACCCCATTAGAAATTGTGTATTAGAATTTCTTTTGTAAGTTTTAGCTTAGTCTGCCTGCCAGAGTTCCATCTTGCCTCTACCAGAGTTGCTCCCAGAGTTGCTCACCAGAGAAGCCATCAGAAACTGGTTATCAGGAAGATACCAGAGTTAGCAACAGAGACGGACTTTAGAGATTGGACCAGAGAACCTCTTCAGACTCTGCTAAATCCACCAGATTCCGGAAGCCCTTCCAACGGTCGTTAAACTAACGGGAAATCCCCTAACGGTTACAAACCTTTCAACGGAAGCATGGCACTGTACACGCATTAAATGCACATTTAATGTTGTACGTACGAAGAGATATTTAAAGCTGATGATTGACCATGCGAGTATCTTTACGCCCCCAAAATAGCAAGTCGGAGGACCAAACGGTCAAGTCAACAGTACATGCATTTAATGAAGCTGTCTTCTACACTCCAACGGGAAGACTGCTCCCAGTATAAAAGATACAATCTGAAGAACTAAGAAAAATAACTTTGCCACAATATCTGCCGAACGAACTTACTAAAAGCCTTCTTGTGATTCAAACTCCATTCCTAACAAGAAAAGGCCACAGTTGGAAGATAAACTTTCCTATCCTTCATCCAACTAGCAAAAGGCAAAGTTACTCAGTTCTTCAACACTTCGAGAGCTTCATATACTCATCTTTTGTGAAGAAGCAACGTTGGAGAAAACTGATTCTATATCAAACACTTCTTGAAAAAGAAGGGACGTCTCAAATTAGCTGGAGTAAGTGAAGTGGGGATACTTCAAGAAACTCAGTGAAACAAGACCAGCCATCAGGAAGCAGGACTGCATCCCGGGTGGCAACTAGACTTGAAGAAGACGAGGAGTGCTTCTTAAGTTCTAGGGACTAAGGCGTTGTAAACTGTTGCTTTTGCAAGCTTAGTGGAACAGTGGACTAGAGGAACGAGTTGTTCCTTGAACCACTATAAAAACCCCGGTGTCATTTACTTTCAGCTTTTATTTTCTGCACTTAAGATTCTACTGACTAACTCTTCAGGTTGAAATCTGTGTCCAGCAGATCTCCCTTCAGAGTTATCAGAAAGGCATTTTGCCTTAGCTTTCTTCTAGAGGCTACCCGGACAGAAACTTATCCGCTGCCTGGTCTAGTTCTGCCATCAGAACTTGACCATCTCTGTCACCAGATTTTGACCATCTCTGATAAGTCAGACTTGACTAAGAGAAAAGTTTAAATTCCTGAACAGTCTATTCACCCCCCTCTAGACTGTTCCCATTACAAACGGGACTAACAAGTGGTATCAGAGCCTCCTTGTTCTTGTAATCTTTTAGGTTACTTACTAAACAAGAGATCCACTTGTTTTAGCCTCTTTAATCTCATATTATGGATAACACTCTTTCAAAGAATCTTATGTTCTCAGTAACAAAGTTTGATGACTGGAGGATCCGCATGAAAGCTCACCTCTGCGCACTCCATGACGAAATGTGCGAAGTTCTTGATGCAGGACCTTTCACAGAGTTCACCAAGGTCAACCCTGAATACATCACTGGTAGTGGTCAACCCCAGATGATCACCAAACTACGCCATGAATGGTCTAATGAAGAAAGGAGAAAGTACAACCTTGATAACATTGCCAAGGATATCCTCTATAAAGCCATTGATGACAAGTACTTCACAAGGATCAAAAAGTGCAAATCTGCCAAGGAAATCTAGGATACTCTTACACTGATAGGAGCTGGAGATGAGCAAGAAAAGGACAACAAACTTACTATTGCCATGAAGAAGTTTGAAGATTTCAAACTTCTACCCAAAGAATGCATAGCTGAGATGTATGCACGCTTGCTCACCCTCACTGCTGAGATATCAGAACTTGGGAAGGAACTTACTCCCAAGGAGATCAATTTGAAGGTTCTCAGAGGTTTACCTTAACCATGGAAGATGAAGGTCACTGCCATGAGAGATAGCAAGGACCTCAGAACCTACAGCACTGAGAAACTCATCTCTGATCTCAAGTCTTATGAGTTTGAGATGAATGAAGAAGAGAAAGAAGAGGTTGAGGACAGAACAACTACTGCCCTCACTGTCAGCACCTCTCAGGTAAATAATTTTGACCCTTCTATTCTTTTAACTGACGAGTATATGGCGGCTTTTGCTAGGAAGTTCAGGAAATTCCTGAAGCCGAAGGATAGCAGAAGTCCACTCACTAGCAGAAAGCCACACCAGAAGTCCAAACCATCAGAAAGTAGTGGAGAGCTTCTCTGCTACAACTGCAGACAACCAGGGCACTTCAAAGTCAATTGTCCACACCCCATAGTCTCCAAAAGGCAAGGCCAGGAAGGAGAAAAGAAATACGAGCACCGAAGAAGGAAAGCACTCATCACTGAACAACCAGAGAAGGACCCCCTCTCTGAGACAGAGTCCAGCTCGGAATCAGAATCTGATGAAGCATTCTGTTGCCTGGACACAGAAACTGAAGACCTATGCCTTATGGGTCAATCTGATGATGAGGTATCTTCTACTTCCAACTCTAGTTTTTCTTCGGTAGGCAGAGCCTTTGATTCTGATTCAATGTCAGAATTTTGGGAAGAGTTTCAAGCCATACAAACCACTTATTCTTCTGTTAAAGAAGAAAACAGTAAGCTTAAGGTTGAAATCCTTGACTTAAGAAAGGAGGTTGAGATCAAAATCAATCTTCTAATTAAGGAAAGAGATCAGCTGGAAGCTGAAAATGTTTCTCTTCTAAAGAGAATAAGAGAGATAGAGCCTCTTGAGATTAAGTACAAAGCTTACCAGAAGGCCCAGTCTTCCATGGAAAAGATTGTACTTGACCAACAAATTGGCACTGGTTTTGGTCTTAGTTATGGCTCAACAGAATCAGGTGAGCCTTCTGTAATGCCTAGCACCAGAGTTGCTAAAGCAGACAAGGTCATAGTGCCACTGGTTTCTAGCCCCATTTGTCAGGCTGGTGTATCTGGCACCAAGGTTATTCATGAGAAAGTCAGACCAGAAAAGGAAAAGATAAAGGTTCAACAGAAACCCATTTTAAAAATTAATGAACCTGGCAGAAAGCCTAACAACAGAAAAGGTTTTCAGAATATCAAAAATCAAAGACTAATCCATAACAGACAAACTCATGATAATCGTGTCAGAGATGATCACCAGAAAGGCAGATATCAAGAGAAAGTTAACTTTAGGCAGAAAAGGTTGACTGGTCAACTTAAGAAGCCCAAAGTTAATCGCTCCTCTGATCTTGATAGTATATGGGACTTCTACCCAACTCAAAAGGCTATGCAGAAGTATGTAAACCGGAAGCATGATCCTCACAAGCATCTGCCCAAAGTGAATCACACTTCCGTTTACTATGACTACCAGGTGGACAATGGGTACCACCCACCAAGGTTTCACTTGATGAGACCAAAGTGGTACCGGCTGCCAAGATTGCATGACCCCTAGGACCCAACATTGCTTGGGTACCTAAATCTTCCTTTTAATTTTGTAGGAACTGTGTGCTGGAGCCATCTCTGACCAAGATTGGTACATTGATAGTGGATGCTCCAGGCACATGACAGGTGACAAGAGTTGCCTAACAGAGTTCCAGAAAGTCAAAGGGCCTAGAGTTACCTTTGGAGGTAATAATAAAGATGGCCAGACAAAAGGAAGAGGGAAGCTGATAAAGAACCAGATAATCATAGATGATGTCTCCTATGTCAAAGGACTGAAATTCAACTTGCTGAGTGCTAGCCAATTCTGTGACAAAGGCTACACAGTTGAATTCTCCAAAGAAGGATGCTCTGTCAAGCATGAGACAACTAAAGAAGTGGTTCTAACAGCAACAAGGAAGAAAAACATCTATGTAGTTGATTGGTCAACCGCAAAAGATGGAATTTGCCTGATAGCCAAAGGAGATTCAAAACTCAGTTGGGAATGGCACAAGAAACTGAGCCACTTGAATTTCAAAACAATCAACAAACTGGCAAGGGATCACATTGTTGAAGGTCTACCCAACCTTGTATACAAAAAGGAGAACTTGTGCAGTGCATGCCAGAAAGGAAAACAAGTGAAGAACTCATTCAGACCCATTGCTGGAAACCTATCTACTGGTCCTCTGAATCTAATCCACATGGATTTATTTGGACCAGTGGAAACTCCAAGTGTTGGTGGCAAGAGATACACCTTAGTCATGGTGGATGACTACTCCAGATTCACATGGACTATTTTTCTGATCAAGAAAAATGAAACTCTGCAGAAACTGCCATCTCTGCTAAAGCTACTACAGAATGAGCAGAATCAGAAAGTCAAAGCCATTAGATCAGACAGAGGAACAGAGTTCGTCAACAAAGTCATACAGGAATTCTGTGACCAGAATGGTACAATGCATCAACTCTCTGCAGCCAGAACTCCTCAGCAGAATGGAGTTGCAGAAAGAAGAAATAGAACCTTGAAGGAAGCTGCAAGGACAATGATTGCTGAATCAGGTCTACCTTACAGATACTGGGCTGAAGCAATCAATACTGCATGCTACACCCAGAACAGGAGCATGATTCACAAAACTCATCAGAAAACTCCTTATGAATTATGGAAAGGACGAAAACCCAACATCAGCTACTTTCATGCATTTGGATGCAAATGCTATATACTCAACAATGGGAAGGATCACCTCAAGGTGTTTCAAGAAAAAGCTGATGAAGGAACATTCTTAGGCTACTCTGGCACCAGCAAAGCCTACAGAATACTCAACAAAAGAACTCTACTTGTTGAAGAATCGATTCATGTCAAGTTTGATGATCTCAACTCTGTTGAGAGCATAACTGAAAACTTGGAGAAAGCGAATCTCGAAGAATCTCCAGAACTGGATCCACCAGAGACGGATATATCAGAGTTGCTAACTAACTCTGCCATACCAATGCATCATCAGAATCCCATCCTACAAGGAAAGGATAGTGATGAAGAATCAGAAGAAGAACAAGAGAATCCAAGACAACCCCTATCTGAACCTGATTTAACTTGGTTAAGAGATCATCCTCCTAATCAAGTAATTGGACAAATCAGAAGTGGAGTCCAGACCAGATCTGCTACATCAAGGAGAGAAGCAATGATTACCTGCTACATATCTCAAATGGAACCTATGACTGTGGAGGAAGCTCTTGCAGACTCAGACTAGATCAATGCTATGCAAGAAGAGCTCACTCAGTTTGAAAGGAACAAAGTGTGGGAACTTGTTCCTAGGCCAAAGCACCACAATGTCATTGGAACCAAATGGGTATTCAAGAACAAAGCAGATGAAGACGGTAACATTGTAAGGAATAAAGCTAGGCTGGTAGCCAAGGGATACTGCCAAGAAGAAGGAATAGATTTTGATGAGACCTTTGCACCAGTTGCCAGACTTGAAGCCATCAGAATCTTCCTAGCCTATGCTGCCTTCAACAACATCAAGGTCTACCAGATGGATGTAAAGAGTGCATTTCTGAATGGAAACCTTGAAGAGGAAGTTTATGTGGAACAACCACCAGGTTTTGTCATTCCTACTCAATCTTCTTGTGTCTACAAGCTTAAAAAGGCCCTCTATGGTCTTAAGCAAGCTCCCAGAGCCTGGTATGACACATTGTCCCTCTTCCTGGTAAACCATGGGTTTACTAAAGGAAAGGTTGACAAAACTCTATTTCAAATCTCTGTTGCTAATCATATTCTGCTAGTACAAATATATGTTGATGACATTATATTTGGTAGTACTAATCCAGAACTGTGCAAAAAAAATTTTCAAGTGATGCAGAGTCAATTTGAAATGAGTATGATGGGAGAACTCAGTTACTTCCTAGGACTTCAAGTCAAACAAATTCCAGAAGGGATCTTTACAAGGGAAGTACACCAGAGATCTGATCAAGAAGTTTGGAGTGGAAGGCAAATCATCAGTGAAGATTCCCATGAACACTTCACAAGGGATTGGTCCAGATGATGAAGGAAAAGATGTGGATGCAACTACATACAGAGGAATCATAGGATCTCTGTTGTATCTAACTGCAAGCAGACCAGACATCTCGTTCTCTGTTGGAATCTGTGCCAGATACCAATCAAAGCCCAAGGAAAGCCATCTAAGTGTTGCAAAGAGAATCATCAGATACATCAAAGGAAATCCAAATGCAGGCTTATGGTATCCCAAAGCAGGTAACTTTGAACTAATTGGTTATTCTGACTCAGATTTTGCAGGTTGCAGACTAGACAGAAAGAGCACCTCTGGTCACTGCCAATTACTAGGAGGAAGGCTTGTTTCCTGGTTTAGCAAGAAGCAGAACTCCATCTCAACCAGTACAGCTGAAGCTGAGTACATTGCAGCTGGGAGTTGCTGTGCTCAGTTACTCTGGATGAAGCAACAACTGAAGGACTATGGAATTCAAGCCAAGGAGATCAAGCTGTTGTGTGACAACACTAGTGCCATTGCTATCACTCAGAATCCAGTTCTTCACTCCAGGACAAAGCACATTGAGATCAGACATCACTTCATCAGAGATCATGTTGAGAAGAAGCATATCTGTATGGAGCATGTACCTGCAGAGGATCAACTTGCAGACATCCTAACCAAGCCTTTACCTGAGGCAAGGTTTAACAAGCTAAGGGAAGAATTGGGAATGATGGATGATCTTCCCAGAGATGCATGAACCAGAGATTCACTGAACCAGAACTGCTTACTTCTGCATCAGAAACTCAGACCAGAGAACTCATATCTCTGTTCATCAGAATCTCACATCAGAGAACCTCCCCTTCTCTGACCAGAGATCCCTATCAGAAGGACAACAGATATGGATGTGGACTTTGCAATATTTCGAGGTACGGGCAAGACCTAATTAATTGAGACGGTCTTTTACCAAAATACCCCTGATCGTTACTCTTCTAACGGAAACGTTTTCCGCCCGCATTTCATTAAATGCTACCTCGAAACTGCCAATATACCAAACGTCCACTACTCCTAACCCCCTTTATATCCACCGTCTTCAACCTAAATCCCTACTGCAACTTCATCTCTCTTAAACTGCTCTAGCATTCAAAGCTTTCAGATCCTAAAAACTTTCCAATCCCCAGAACTTTTCTTAACCGTCACTCAGAATGAACTTCCTGAGCATCAACGACCTTTCTAAGGAAGAAGCAAAAACTCTCATCGCCAACGTTGTCTCAGGCATGAAGGTTGACATGTCATCCCTACCCCTCCTGGCAGAAAACCAGAAGAGGATGACCAAGATCATCCAAGGGATGACTGATTCACAACTGTCTAAGGTTGTTTCTCATCCCTATGAGCACTTCAGCATCAAGGATGTAGCTGAGTTGTATCTCAACGCCACCATCTCCAAGACCGGAGTTCATTCCTCAGTACAGGGTCAACGCATCTTCTTGAATGCAGATGCTCTTGACTCAGTGGAAGTCTCCACTGAAGGCTTTGTTCAGACATACTGTCGTCCGGAGGCTGCCGGACTGGATAAACTCTACATGAAGAAGTTCCTGTTGAAGAAGGACTTTGAGAAGCTT
Source organism: Cuscuta europaea (assembly GCA_945859875.1). Classification (NCBI taxonomy): domain Eukaryota; kingdom Viridiplantae; phylum Streptophyta; class Magnoliopsida; order Solanales; family Convolvulaceae; genus Cuscuta; species Cuscuta europaea. Next base: position 13,324,910 of record CAMAPE010000029.1, on the reverse strand, counting down.
GTCAGCATTCTGCACCGGTGCTTGTGGTGCAAAACTGCTTCAACTGATGAGATGAACACAAGCAATGCCAAGGCAATCTTTGCAGTTCACCATGGCATGAATATCAATTGGGGCGAGGTAACTTTTGGCTCTCTAACTGAATTCATCAAGAAGAAAGACTCTGAAACAGGTCTTTTTTCAACCAAGATGGGACATGGCCTTCTCATCTCTGCCATTCTCGCTGCCAAAGGAGTTCAACTCAGGGATCCCATCCAGTTGATCACTCCAAGACTATCTTTCTTACAGCCTCACCAAAATTCAATATTGCCATCTCTTCTGAGCTTAAGAGAGAGGAAAGGCTGGAGAAGAAAAGGGAAGAATAGGCTGCTAAGGCCAAACCTGCCTCCAAGAAAGTTACCAAAAAGCCCAAACAACCTGAGCAGTCACAAGTTGTAAGGGAAGTCAGACAGAAGAAGAAAAGTGACAATCTGTCACTACCAGAGGAGGAAACAGCAGAAGAGGTTGCACCAGAGTTGCCCTCCCCAAAGGCAACCAGGAAATCTGCTGCCAGAAAACAGAAGCAGAAAAGAAGAAGAAAGTTGGTTGTGTAGAGTGGGGACTCTGACAACTCAAGCACTCAACCTAGACAGAAGAAGAGGAAGACTAAGGTCATCTCACCTGCCAAGGACTCAACACTTCAGGGGGAACTTGCACCAGAATCTGGCACTCTACCAGAGACTTACCCAGAATCTGCACCAGAGTTGCCAAACTCTGCTCTCTCACCAGAGCGTGAAGCCTCACCAGAGATGGACCAAGAAACCGACTTCAACATCATTCTGCAAAAGCAGTTTGACAGAGTCCTAGCTTGGAGAAGATGGAGAATGGGACCTCTTCAACAAATCATCCAATACTTTGATGCCTATGAAGAAGAAGAAGCTGCTGTTCTTCACTGGGTAGGCACAGATGATGTGTCAAAATGCTTCAATCTTACCTTTCTGATTTCTGTCCTACAAAAGAAGAAAGACAGATATCAAGGTAAAGCTCCAACATCTGACCTTTCTCCAGAAAGGCATGTCAAAGCCTTGGAAGAAGAAGAAATGGAAGCATTTGATACTTGGCTGATGGAGAAGAAGAGAAAAGAATCAATGATCAAATTTCGCCATAGTGCTCTTGAGGAAGGAGAACCATCCACTGTGAATGACATTGCTCTGACTATGGAAAATCTGATCAAGGAGTGGAGAGAATCCGTGTTCTCTGAGATTGTTCTTGAGGTAATTCCTACACCTCCTCCTTCCCCTCCCCAATCTCCTATTACTCTACCCTCACCCTCCAAATCTCTATCTAAACCTTTATCCCCACCTCACCAGAAAACCCCTTCACCAGAACAGAAAACCTCACCCTCCACCAGAACACCATCTCACCAGAAACCCAACTCCAGACCCTCTTCACCCTGCAAACAACCCTCATTTACCAGAAATCGATCACCTTCACCCCCTCCATCTCCCTCACAACAACCTACTCCTCAACCCATAATTCCTTTTCCCCAAAACTCACCTCCTCAGAACCCCTTACCAACATCCAAATCTGCCTCACCTCAGAGATCCTCACATCACTCTGCAGCCTCTACACCAAAGAAGAAACCTATCTTCAGGGTTCCCTCCTCATCTAGTGACAATGATGGATTCCTCACCTCCTCCATTGCTGCTGATGAAACCTCCAAAAGGAGAAGGACACCCCCCAGAGTTCCTTCCCCTCCACCATCCAACAGAGCTCCTCCGTTACCAAAAGGCAGAGGATTGGAAATGCCTGGATTTACACCTGAAGAACCCCAAATCCCCTTCAACCAGTTTGTGAAATCTGCTGAAGCATTTGGTGGTATATTGGTTTATGATCTGAGCAAGATTATTGAATTAAATGACAAACAACATGAAGAACTCACCCATACCAATCTGCAAATCACTATAGGATTTCAACATCTGTCAGATAAAGTTACTGCACTAACAGAGAATCTGCACAACTTCATGCATTCGTCTACCTCGAGGATTGATTCTGTCTCCAGAGATGTTAGTGGTCTCAACTCTGTTCTCCACTCTCACTCTCAAGCTCTGCTTGCCCAGAACCAGACAATCAACAAGATCTCAGAATCTCTTCACATTCTTCAGAAATCTGCTGATAGTTCCTCCCAGAAACTCAACATCTTACACTCCCTCTGCAAGGAACATCAAGAGCAAGGCCTAGCTCTTCTCAAATCTGACAAAGAAAGGTACCAGAAGATGGTGCTCCTAGAGGTCAGCACCAGGGATCTTCAATCTGCAGTAGACAAGCAACAAAGCCTGATTGAAGGACTTGCCTCTGTCACTCAAACTCTGCCAGAAACCCTGGATGAAATCAGAGATGCTCAAGCCTCTGAGTTCTCCAAGATTGAACTTCTCCTTGGTGATCTTTGTGATGCCAAAAAGGGGGAAGATACCAGAGAAGAAGAAGGACCCAACACCAGAGCTCTCTCTATCAGAGAACCCTCCTCTGTTGATCCTACTCCTTATTTTGATGCAACTAGAAAGAAAAGGCTAGCTGCTACAGGCACCAGACCCCCACCTCCTCCTCCTAGAAGCTCAAAGAAAAAGACTTCATCCTTTTCACTTAATGACTGGATGAAGAGTGGTATGTCAAGACCAGACAGAGTCCAATTTGAACAGATGAGGAAACTGATGACTCCTCTTCAAAGAGAGAATCTGTTCATGGACAGTGATGGACTTGTCCAGATCAACCATGGTGGTTCGATCCAAGAAGCTGAGATGTGGTACGAAATGAAGATTCTGAATGGCAAGAATTCTGCAGAAGCTGTCAGAAACTATTTGGATTGCAAACTTGCACCCCATTGGGCTGACTATCAGAATCCGAGGGAACTAGCCTCAATCAGAGCAAAGGTAAATGCTGAACTAGAAAGGATTGACAGAGCAGGACCACAGGTAGATGAAGAAGATCTCTAAATTCTCTACCTCTGACTCTGTAATGCTTTACTTTCTCTAACAGTTTAATAAGATACCAACTCTGCCCCTCTTTTTGCGTGGCTTATTCAACTATCTGTTCTTATTTACTTTCTTGTGTATATTCTGTTATCGTACTTGATTATTGCTATCTGATTGTACCGCGTACTCTTACTATCTTCCTATGCTAAGTTGCCCACCAAGATTTTAATGAAAAGTTTTTTTTAACTTTATTTTTTTTTTTGGTGAAACGCACTTCTCTGGAAATAGTTAAAGGGTTTTGGCATCATCAAAAAGGGGGAAATTGTAAGGAATAAATGTATTTAGATTTTGATGATGCTAGGTTTATTAGAATTTGAAAGTACCCCATTAGAAATTGTGTATTAGAATTTCTTTTGTAAGTTTTAGCTTAGTCTGCCTGCCAGAGTTCCATCTTGCCTCTACCAGAGTTGCTCCCAGAGTTGCTCACCAGAGAAGCCATCAGAAACTGGTTATCAGGAAGATACCAGAGTTAGCAACAGAGACGGACTTTAGAGATTGGACCAGAGAACCTCTTCAGACTCTGCTAAATCCACCAGATTCCGAAAGCCCTTCCAACGGTCGTTAAACTAACGGGAAATCCCCTAACGGTTACAAACCTTTCAACGGAAGCATGGCACTGTACACGCATTAAATGCACATTTAATGTTGTACGTACGAAGAGATATTTAAAGCTGATGATTGACCATGCGAGTATCTTTACGCCCCCAAAATAGCAAGTCGGAGGACCAAACGGTCAAGTCAACAGTACATGCATTTAATGAAGCTGTCTTCTACACTCCAACGGGAAGACTGCTCCCAGTATAAAAGATACACTCTGAAGAACTAAGAAAAATAACTTTGCCACAATATCTGCCGAACGAACTTACTAAAAGCCTTCTTGAGATTCAAACTCCATTCCTAACAAGAAAAGGCCACAGTTGGAAGATAAACTTTCCTATCCTTCATCCAACTAGCAAAAGGCAAAGTTACTCAGTTCTTCAACACTTCGAGAGCTTCATATACTCATCTTTTGTGAAGAAGCAACGTTGGAGAAAACTGATTCTATATCAAACACTTCTTGAAAAAGAAGGGACGTCTCAAATTAGCTGGAGTAAGTGAAGTGGGGATACTTCAAGAAACTCAGTGAAACGAGACCAGCCATCAGGAAGCAGGACTGCATCCCGGGTGGCAACTAGACTTGAAGAAGACGAGGAGTGCTTCTTAAGTTCTAGGGACTAAGGCGTTGTAAACTGTTGCTTTTGCAAGCTTAGTGGAACAGTGGACTAGAGGAACGAGTTGTTCCTTGAACCACTATAAAAACCCCGGTGTCATTTACTTTCAGCTTTTATTTTCTGCACTTAAGATTCTACTGACTAACTCTTCAGGTTGGAATCTGTGTCCAGCAGATCTCCCTTCAGAGTTATCAGAAAGGCATTTTGCCTTAGCTTTCTTCTAGAGGCTACCCGGACAGAAACTTATCCGCTGCCTGGTCTAGTTCTGCCATCAGAACTTGACCATCTCTGTCACCAGATTTTGACCATCTCTGATAAGTCAGACTTGACTAAGAGAAAAGTTTAAATTCCTGAACAGTCTATTCACCCCCCCCCCCCCCCTCTAGACTGTTCCCATTACAAACGGGACCAACACCGTTGTCTCCAGTTTCCTTAACAGCTCTCTCATTAGATCACTTTTTAGTACCCAATTTTGATGAGATTTTGATGATGCCACTATACTTAGCACGTGTACATTATATCTCATTTTAGTCTAGTATTAATGTGACAAAGTAAATGTACAATTTTTGAGACTAATGAAATATTACCGGTAAAGTAAAAATGCAATAAGGTAATTTTTATTTACCTTAATAGGATATTTAAATCCTACCGGCATATTTCATTTAGCTCAAAAGTTATTAATGTCAGGGGTCCGGAGCATTGAAGACGCACACAAAGAGATATTTCAGCGAAGGCAAATAAAGACAGATACATGGACCTACAGCATGGGCGCACAGTCTGAAGCCTAAAAAGAAATCTACAGTGGCTAGGCGGGCAAAACAAACAGAACCCATACGCTCCGAAGAAGAAAATAAACAACAAGTTGTTTATCTTCTGCGAACAAAATTCAACGCACAAGATGGATCTATCCTAACCAACGGATAAGATCAATTGACCGGAGAGCCTATAAATATAGGCAGAAACGAAAGTTTCTAACCAAGCCTGAGCATCCTAAGTAGAGAGATATTTCTCTGAGCAAAAAGTGTTGTTCTATTCACGACTCTCTGCTTAGACTCTTGCTTCACTAAACTTCTTAGTATCAAGCATTCATTGTCAAAATCCTAGAAGTTTAGTTCCTAGTTGGAGGTTAGAACTTTCTTGTAAACCAATCAGATTATTGTTGTCATCACTTCAGGAGGACAGTTGTTCCTGGCGTGAGTGTGGTTGGATAGGTCAGGAGTACCTTTTGATCCCCACTGGATCAATTGAGAAAAACCTAAAGGATTGAGTAGCTTGGAGTGGTGTTGTACTCCTCGTGAAACACCTTCAATCTAGGCCAGAGTTGTCAAGGCTAGATTGGCACTAAGTGTATTGGGCTTAATACATTAGTGAAATCCATTTGAAATAGGATGGGACTGGATGTAGGAGGATTACACCACCTCTGAACCAGGATATATTGTGTGTTGATTTACTTTCAGTCAACAAAGCACACACTGAACACTTCTCACATAAAGATTGGAGTTTGCCAGCAGCATCCTAAGCAGTTGTCTTAATTGACCCAACTGCTTATCCTACTGCTTAATTACTCACTCTCTTTGAGATACAAGAGCTTCACAATATCACAACAAAAGGGTCTGTTTCATTAAGTTTTCAGGAAATACCACTTAAGGCATGGTAGTTGCCTCAACAGTCTCCTAAGCTTCACAATATCACAACAAAAGGGTCTGCTTATCCTACTGCTTAATTACTCACTCTCTTTGAGATACAAGAGCTTCACAATTTCCTGTGAACATCTTGACATTACTAGACCTTTACATCTTTATCTCTAAGAAGTCTGTTCAAAATAATCTCTGTGATTCAGGGTGATAACCCAACAGGTACCTCTACAGTTCCCTCACTATCACCCAACTGCCTAAGACCACTGCCTAAGTAAAACCCTCTACTTACTTGGCCCAAAGCACATCTTCAGAAAGCCCACATCATCCTGAGCAACGCCATATAATCAAACCTTCCATACCTTCACCATTACTTCAGCAGGTGCCTCAGCAGTTCCCTGGTTTCCACTCAACTGCTGAGATAACTGCTTTCATTTAAGGTTGATTATCAATCCACCTCAGTACATCATCAGGAAGCTCTTCCCACTCCCAGAAAGATTCTGAATGAACCCTCATCATACTTCAAGTATTTGGTAAGCAGACGACTAAGCAGTTCCCTGCTTCCTAGCCAACTGCCTAGCCAACTGCTCACCAATAAGCAAAGACTTCATCCATCACAGAAAGTTGTTACACATTACATAAAGGGTAAAGACTTCCGCTGTGCATCTATTAATCTCTCAAAAGATTATGGATCAACTCTTCTAGAGGGAAATATTTGTAAAGGTCGAAAAGATTTAAAAGTCTATTCACCCCCCCCCCCCCCCCTCTAGACTTTTACCTTTTCCGGGACCATCAAGTGGTATCAGAGAGGAGTGTTCTTAGAGTCAGTTTCTGGCTAATTTGAACTAAAGATCCAAACCACTAAACTTCCCAAACACTTTCTGAAATGGACAAACGGTTGGCTACAGATTCTGTGTCTAACCAAAACATATATGATGACTGGAGAACCAAGGATGTCTGGGATGAGCTCTCAATGATTCAATCAGTTGATGATCAAGAAGGCTCAAGTGATGAAAGCAGTTCATCAGGAGATGAAGAAGAGACTCTGATTTGTCTCTATGGAATGCACCATGTTGAAAACTTCTCCGATGACTGCTCTATGGCCAGAACTGCAAGCAATGATAACGATGAGGTATTATCTAGTTCTTCAAACAGCTCTGTTCAATCTAGCTGTTCAAGTGTTGATATGGAAGCTCTACTCCTTCAATTTGAAATTTTCAAAAGGATCACCTTCTTTTAATGAACGAAAACTGTAGACTTCAAGCTAATCTAATAGTAGCCCAAGCTCAAATGGGTGAAGTGATAAAAAGAAATGATTTTCTTGAACTCGAAAACTTCAGTTTAAAAGAAAGGTTGAGCTCCCTCACTACCCCTATAAGTGAGGAAATCCATCACACCTGGAAGAACACAGGATTGGGATTCACACCCTTATCCAAGCCATTTGAAGACTCTCCTAAATACTCTCCTATCACAAAACCCACCCAGATCTACTAGACACAAGGAATTCAAATCACCAACCACCTCACTCCCAAACTCTGTCAAAGAAAAGGACTCAGTCCTCCTCCAGACCAAAATCCAAACTTCCCTACAAATTCAACTCCCTAAATAACCAACCAAATCAAAGAATTGGTTGGCAACCAATTACAAAGACCACCAACACATTTCCCAAAAAGCTGATCACTTCTAAAACTCATATTCCTTCTCCCCCACACACAAGGAATAATGAACACAAACATATAGCCTTTCCTCATGGACACACAAATCCAAACGGCTATAGACCCATCAGCTCAAATCCAAATGGTCCGAAATTGGTATGGATGCCCAAACGCATTCAAGGGAAGATGCCCACAAACTTGTGGGCTGTAACTCAAAACCGATGAAAACGGGAAGGTGCTGGAGTAGCCAACATTGAAAAGATTTATCTTCAAGCTACTCCATGCACATGATAGTTAGCAGGGGGCTACTATCAAGTTATGAGATCTGGAAGAAGGACCCAATTTTACAAATTGGGAATGAGAAGAAACCGGAGAAACAAAGGAGCTGGAAGATCCAAATCAAATGCGAGCTTTCAATCCAACCTAGGATTGAAGTTCAAACTCAAAAGGCACAAGCCAGCTCCAAGACAAGATTCACACTATGACATTCTCCATGGACATCTGCATAGATGCCCAAAACAAAGTTGTGCTAACTGGTAAAGGGATAAGAAGAAGCATGGTAATGATTGGAGGTTACAAAAGAAGGAATCTGCTCTCCAAAAGCAGGTTCATACATGAGTTAACAATGGCATCACATAATAGCCATCTAAAGCTCAAAAACCATCAAGTGGTACCATCAGGTGGTATCATCAAGTGAGATCTCCATCTCAATTACAGATAAGTAATTGAGGAAACCATGCAAGGGACTTTTCTTGAAGAAAACTGGAAAGGCTCTAAGCTGCCCTCCCAGAAAAGAAGATCAAAGACCACTGAACTCTGGAATCAGCAGTTGACTCATGTAAATAGACCACTGCCAGCAGAGGACTACAATGGAAGATCACTGCCAGCAGTTGACTCATGTAAGCAGACCACTGCCAGCAGAGGACTACAATGGGAGATCACTGCCAGCAGTTGAATCAATTCTAAATCAACTGTCCAGATGCTTCAGCTAAATTAAGCACAAATGCTTAAAAGATCCCAATCTTCACTCTACCAGATGGTAAAGGAGGATGAACAGGTATCTCAAATAAACCATATTGGTTGAACCTACATCCTCCTCAGAAAATTATTAATAACTGGAGAAGCCCTACTGAACTCTGATTGCACACATGCTATGAAAGAAGTACTCAAAGAACATTTCCTGAAAGCTTGTGTCCAGATCCTATCATCATGAAGTGATAGGAACAAAAAGGGTCTCCAAAAATGAAGGAAGGCATCATTGTTTAGGATAAGGCAAAACTTGTGGCAAAAGGGTACTACAAAGAAGGACTAGATTTTGATAAAACCCCTGCCCAAAGTTGCCCTAGTAACGTCTTACTATCAGAATGAGAGTTGCTTCTCTCTTCTATGGTTCACTGATAAGGTTCTCTGTTGAGGCTCTCTGTTGAGGTTCTCTGTTAAAATTCTCTGTTGATGTTCTCTGTTAAGGTTCTCTGATGAGGTTCTCTGTTGAAATTATCTCTGAGGAGGATCTCTGGTAACCCTTGAACAGAACACCCCAACCTCTGATAAAGCATTCTAATCTCAACAGAAGTACTCCAATAGTACTCAACGTATTCTGGGTCATTACAACATCACTATCCAACATCCTTAACAATGTGCTGCCCATAAGCAAATTCACATACTGGATGTGCCTTCCTCAAAATGGTCTACTAAGAAAAGGACTACGTGGAGCAGTCCCCTTGATTTGAAATTACTAGAGATGAAGCATACAAACTTAATCATTCTCTGGAGTCAGGCAAACTCCAAAAGAACGGTTAACAACACTCTCTAAACATTTTGTGAAAAATGGGTTCACAAAAGACAAAGTAGACAACATACTATTTAAAGCATGAATCCACAAAGTCTCCACATCAAACCAAGCAAGTGAGTGAAGCAAGACTCAATTCATCTTGACAAAAACTTGGGATGATAATCAAAGAAGAGGAATTGCCCCGTACCATTCAGGGGGAACTCAACTCATAAATTGAGGGGGAATTCCTAGGCATCTGCTGAGGGGGAACTCTAATCCCAACTCTTAATGGAAGTCACCTACTAAATCAGAATCAATTCAAAATCCGAGCAGTATGCTCAGCAGGTGACTGACTTTCAAATCAGCAGGTGACTGCCTATAAACCCACTGTTACATTCTCCAATACCAACCAGCCACCAGGAAGAAATAGAGGAGGTAGCATCTCTCTTACAACAGTTGCCTCCCCTTTGCCAAAATCCAAAAAGAAGCGGAGGACTCTTCCACATTTTTCGAATACCATCAACAACCCTGCTCTCATACTCTTCATGCTTTGATTCTGAGTCAAAGCAAGTGGCTCAAACAAGCAGGTGGCTCGCCCAAAAGGTTAGCAGGTCACTCAAATCAACAAGCAGAGACCGGTCAACGCTGAAAAGGCCAGCCGTAATCTCCAACGGCTATATTCCAACGGCTAGTTCCCGATAGCCTATAAATACTCCCTCCGTACAAACCCGTCACACTTTTACTTTGCATTCTCTTTCTTTTCAATTCTAAGCTCTCAACTCTCTCTTAATACTTTAAAAAGCCATCTTCTGCACTAACTCCTCACATACACACAATCTCCATACACAAATGGCCTCCCTTGTTCAAATCTCCAAAAACATATTCACCGGTTCCATACTAAACACTTCTAAGATTCTTGAGAAAGCAGAGAACAAGGATCTCATGAGGGAACTGCTCAGAAAGCTAGAAACAACAGGACTCATTAAAATGGCCACCTACCCTTACCCCTGTTTCTACCCTGAGATAGTAGCAGAGTTCTACATCAACTCCACACCTGAGACGCTGAAATCTGTAGTAATGGGGTTTGAGGTGGAGATAAAAGAGGAAGAGATAAAGGAACTGCTTTCTTTACCTGGGAACGAAGTCAGAGACATTAATGACGTCACCCTTGACGAACAAAACTTCAAAGACATGGTGTTCCTTCCAAAGGCTCAACATCTTAACACTCTCAAGGTGAAGAAGGGCATGCTGGTACCAGAATACTCTCTTCTGATGGACATCCTATATAAATGCATTGACAACAGAACCACTGCACTGGATGAAATTAACACACAAAGGGCACTTCCACTAGCAGCCATAATCTCTGGCTCCCCACACAACTGGTCACGATATGTCTACAAAGAACTTATCAAATATGTGAATAAGTCTCACAAGGGAAGAGGAAAGGATGGAAGTCTACCATTGCTGGGGTACGGATTCTTAATTGGGGAGCTTCTCAAGAAAAAGGGCATTATAGGCGAAATCAAAGAAGCAACCAACTGGAGGAAGTTTCTCCATCAAACCTCTAAAGCAGGGGCTCCAGAAATACAGAAGCAAGATGCTACTCTCCAATCTCATGAGCCTCTCCAAACTGAATTCACCAGAATCAAAACTAAGCTAGCCAAGAGACCAAGATCTGGTTGCAAAGAAATCCAGTCCAAAAGACCAAGGACAGCAACCAGAAATTTACAAGAAGAACTGGAAGAAGCGGCCTCACTCATACAGGAAGAAGAAGCAGTGCTCTCCCCTCTTGCCATCATTCACGAAGAAGAAGCAGTGGCCTCTCCATCACTAGCAATCAAGGAAACAGCAGAATCCTCTTCCAACTCTTCAAATGGAAGCAACAGCTCTGCTCTTCCTCTCTCGATACTTATTCCCAAAATCACACAACAAACAGAGAGAAGGAGTCAACAAAAGGAGCAGTTGGCTCTCCAAGAAGCAGAGCAGGGGACTCAACCAGAGCAGGTGGCTCCCATACAAATAGAGCAGGCCCCTCAACTCAGCGAGCAGGCGGCTCCCCCTGAAGATGAGCAGATACCTCAATCACCAGCAGTGGCCTCATTTGTCCAGACTCCCCTACAACGATTAGATGTTGAATTCACCAGGGTCAAGGCATGGAGAGCTTGGAAGCTATCACGAATCCTCCATCAAGCTGAAACCGTTTCACTCTTTATAGAGGAAGAAGACTTTGCGGTAGAATGGCTTGGTACAAGTGATATGGCAGAAGCAACCAAACTCCTCAAAATCAACCAAGTATATGCCCTAAAGAAAAATAAGCTGACTGCCAAGGAAGAGATTGAAGAATCAAGTGATGATAATGATGATGATGCTGACAATTCACCAAAAGGTCCTCCCAGCTCAAGAGGTAAACAAATCATTCACTCCTCCTCTTCCAGTGATCAAGAACTCAGAAGAGTCATGGAGAAATCAAGAATGGAAACGCAAGGAGGAGGGGAATCCTCCAAAGCTCCTAAAAAGCTAATAGTTGCCACCATCCGGCAGGGAACTGCCCTGTTAGATCTCAACTTAGAACCACATCGAGATACAGCTCCTGAGCAGCCTGCCACATCAAATGAGATCAAAGATCACATTCAGCATGATGGTGAAGAAGACACTCCAACACTGGCAGAGGTCTTCATCAACGAAAGAAGGGCAACCATCAAATTCGTAAGCAATGCTGAGGTTAGGTTGCACAAAAGGCTAATCAAAATGAAGAAACATTTTGATGAACTATTAGAGATGAGGTTTGCTGAAGTTCATTGCCATCTCAAAAGCAATCTCATGATTCAGCAAGTGTTCAACTCTGAACAAAAGGCACATTTGCAAATCCAACTAACCCAGCAACCTGCTCAAATGGATGCAATTCACAAAGAGCTTGAAGCCCTGAAGGCCAGGGATGAAGAGCTAGAAAATCAAATTGTGGAATCACTGAAGAAACTAAGCCAACAGGAGCTAGCAGTTGCCTCGGGCCAAATAGCTGCCTCCACACCAACAGCCGAAGTCTCTGCTCAGGTACCTGCTATTCCCAATCTTCCCCCCAACCTTGAGCAGGCCCTTCTAACAATACAGGCACATGAGGAGTTCATACAACACCTCAAGACCAAGGAGCTTCCTACCAGTCTCCAACTCTCACAAAAGTTGGTCACAAAGCAAGTTGAACAATCTGAGGTAATTGGTCAAACACGAACTGATGTTGCCAAACATCTCACTGACCTTCACCAAGCCACACAAGAGGCATTCCTAAAACATGGAAATGACCTTCAAAGACTGGGCCAGAATTTGGAGGCAACTAACCAAAGGGTTCAAAGGATCGAAAATGAAGTCAGAGATGAGGTGAGAACAGATCTGCTGGACGTCAACAACTACATCAAAGCATTATCTATCAAGGTATATGGCCTAGATCCATCAAAGAGAGCACAAGAAGAAATTGTTTCTAATCCAGAGATAGAAGCATTGTTCGATGAAAGCAAGACCCCTGCTCATGATGCCAAAAAGGGGGAAAGGACAACACAAGCAGGCCCCTCATCTAAAAGATCACTAGCAGCCAAGAAAGGAGCTGAAACCAGAATGAAGAACAAGCGGCTACAAGAGGAAATGGAAGTCCGTAGAAGAAAAGATAAAGAACCAAAGGCCAAGGAAGAGGCTAAGAAGAAATCAGAGGAAGACAAGAAAGAGTAAACTAGATTAACTAGTCCGAAAGAGACTCTAAACTATTGTACGCTAGAAATCAGAACAATGTACAAAACTTCAAAGAAAATCAATAAAAATGTTTGTGACTTGTGTTGTATAGTTTTGGCATCATCAAAAAGGGGGAAATTGTTAGTACCCAATTTTGATGAGATTTTGATGATGCCACTATACTTAGCACGTGTACATTGTATCTCATTTTAGTCTAGTATTAATGTGACAAAATAAATGTACAATTTTTTAGACTAATGAAATATTACCGGTAAAGTAAAAATGCAATAAGGTAATTTTTATTTACCTTAATAGGATATTTAAATCCTACCGGCATATTTCATTTAGCTCAAAAGTTATTAATGTCAGGGGTCCGGAGCATTGAAGACGCACACAAAGAGATATTTCAGCGAAGGCAAATAAAGACAGATACATGGACCTACAGCATGGGCGCACAGTCTGAAGCCTAAAAAGAAATCTACAGTGGCTAGGCGGGCAAAACAAACAGAACCCATACGCTCCGAAGAAGAAAATAAACAACGAGTTGTTTATCTTCTGCGAACAAAATTCAACGCACAAGATTGATCTATCCTAACCAACGGATAAGATCAATTGACCGGAGAGCCTATAAATATAGGCAGAAACGAAAGTTTCTAACCAAGCCTGAGCATCCTAAGTAGAGAGATATTTCTCTGAGCAAAAAGTGCTGTTCTATTCACGACTCTCTGCTTAGACTCTTGCTTCACTAAACTTCTTAGTATCAAGCATTCATTGTCAAAATCCTAGAAGTTTAGTTCCTAGTTGGAGGTTAGAACTTTCTTGTAAACCAATCAGATTATTGTTGTCAACACTTCAGGAGGACAGTTGTTCCTGGCCTGAGTGTGGTTAGATAGGTCAGGAGTACCTTTTGATCCCCACTGGATCAATTGAGAAAAACCTAAAGGATTGAGTAGCTTGGAGTGGTGTTGTACTCCTCGTGAAACACCTTCAATCTAGGCCAGAGTTGTTAAGGCTAGATTGGCACTAAGTGTATTGGGCTTAATACATTAGTGAAATCCATTTGAAATAGGATGGGACTGGATGTAGGAGGATTACACCACCTCTGAACCAGGATATATTGTGTGTTGATTTACTTTCAGTGAACAAAGCACACACTGAACACTTCTCACATAAAGATTGGAGTTTGCCAGCAGCATCCTAAGCAGTTGTCTTAATTGACCCAACTGCTTATCCTACTGCTTAATTACTCACTCTCTTTGAGATACAAGAGCTTCACAATATCACAACAAAAGGGTCTGTTTCATTAAGTTTTCAGGAAATACCACTTAAGGCATGGCAGTTGCCTCAACAGTCTTCTAAGGACTACACAACTGCTGAGCCCACTGCTCACACAAAAGTATTTCCTGTGAACATCTTGACATTACTAGACCTTTACATCTTTATCTCTAACAAGTCTGTTCAAAATAATCTCTGTGATTCAGGGTGATAACCCAGCAGGTACCTCTACAGTTCCCTCACTATCACCCAACTGCCTAAGACCACTGCCTAAGTAAAACCCTCTACTTACTTGGCCCAAAGCACATCTTCAGAAAGCCCACATCATCCTGAGCAACGCCATATAATCAAACCTTCCATACCTTCACCATTACTTCAGCAGGTGCCTCAGCAGTTCCCTGGTTTCCACCCAACTGCTGAGACAACTGCTTTCATTTAAGGTTGATTATCAATCCACCTCAGTACATCATCAGGAAGCTCTTCCCACTCCCAGAAAGATTCTGAATGAACCCTCATCATACTTCAAGTATTTGGTAAGCAGACGACTAAGCAGTTCCTTGCTTCCTAGCCAACTGCCTAGCCAACTGCTCACCAATAAGCAAAGACTTCATCCATCACAGAAAGTTATTACACATTACATAAAGGGTAAAGACTTCCGCAGTGCATCTATTAATCTCTCAAAAGATTATGGATCAACTCTTCTAGAGGGAAACATTTGTAAAGGTCGAAAAGATTTAAAAGTCTATTCACCCCCCCCTCTAGACTTTTACCCTATCCGGGACCATCATCACTATTGTTGTCTTTGATCATGGCAACGTTAGTGTTGAACATGGATCCGGTGTAGATGGACTTTGAGATTTGGATGAGTGAGGCCATTTCTGATTTTGATTAGGTTGGTGGATTAGGAAGGTGTGGTGAAGGTGAGGTGGTAGTCTGAGTGCTTTTGAGAGTTTTGAGAGCGCTTGAGAATTTAGAAACGAGGTTAGAAAGACATTGCAAGTAAAAAGTGTGAAGGAGTTGTACGGAGGATGTATTTATAGTCTATCGGAAACTAGCCAACAGGATATAGCTGTTGGAGAATACGGCTGGTCACTCTTGGCATTAACTGCTAGTTTCTGTGTTCATACTGATAACAGGGGGATCAAACTTGGGTAAGTTTTTGGTGATTTTTTAGAGCGAATTTTACCTTTTTGGAATCATTGATATGAGAGGATCAAGATGACATAGGCCAAGTGCTGAGATTCCATGTATTTTTGTCAGAAATTGAGCCTACTAATGTGCTGAGGCAGGCATCTGCTGGCAGGCACCTGCTGCCCTGTGGCAAGCACCTGCTCGAATTTTATGAACTAGTGTTTTTACCTCCATTTCACCTTTCTTGTTTCTCTCTTCTCCTTTTTGTTTGAAATATATAATGCAAGTTCTCACAAGTCTCAAGAAAAATGTAGCAGTGGGCTGAAGGCAGTTACCTGCTGAGCTCACTGCTGCTAGGGGCAGTCACCTGTAAGGAATATTTGTAATTAGATTTTGATGATGCTATATTAATTAGGACTTTAGAGTACCCCTCTTTAGATTTAATGTATTAGAATTTTTCCTTGTAAAATTGTTTAGTATAGTCGACTGGCAGAAGGCCTCCAGAGCAGAAAGCCTCTAGAGCAGAAAGCCTCCAGAACAGAAGCCCTCCTGACAGAAGACCTTTGGTTCTCTGCTTCAGAACAGAAGATCTTTGGGTCTCTGCTAGACTTTATTCAGACAGAAACCCTCCTGGTTCTCTGTTGGATATTTCTTCAACATAAACCCTCAAGAGTCTCTGGTAACTTTCTCCAACAGAAGTGCTCAAGACCTTCTCTGATCAACTCTCTGCTAAACACACCAGAAGGCCTGACACTTAGAAGAATTTCACCAAGCCGGTAAACCAACTGAAAGATTCCTTCAACGGCTAGGAGTCGTGAACGGAAAAGCTACAGTACGCGCATTAGATGCACATTTAATGCCTCCCGTACTCTGTAGAGTAAATACAGATGATTGGCCGCAATGTCAGGATAGCTTTATCCCAAAATAGTAACCTGCCAACTTTGCTGGGTCCTACTGGTCAAGTTAACTGCTCGCTCATTTAATGCATTTGTCCTCCTTCTCCTCCAACGGGAAGACAACCTCAGTATAAAAGATACACTACGAAGAACAACCGGATAACTTTGCTACAACAGTGCGCATACAAAACATTCAAACGCTAAAAACGCAAAAAGCCTCCTTGAGATTAAATCTTCATTATCTTCTACAAGAGAAGGCAGACGTTGGAAAGCTTCCTACTTCCAACTCATGCAAAGTTCTTGTCGTTCTTCAATTCTTCAAGCACTTCATATACAAACCTTTTGTAACGAAGCAAGTTGGAGGAACCCCTGTTTTTAACATAAACTCTTCTTTCACAAGAAGGACGTCCAAGTACCTGGAGCAGTGAAGTGGTGATACTTCCGGGAAAGCTCAGTGAAAGGCTGTTCTGCCAACAGAACAGGCTATTCTGTTTAATCTGGTACTTAGCTTGAAAAAGTTAAAAACCAATACAGTCTATTCACCCCCCCTAGACTGTATCTAGTACAACCGGGACCAACAAGTGGTATCAGAGCCTCCTTGTTCTAATAATCTCTTAGGTTATTTGCTGAACAAAGATCCACTTGTTTTTTCTGTTTACCTCATTTTTAATCTGATATAATGGATCACTCCCTTTCCAAGAATCTTATGTTCTCAGATCTTAAGTTTGATGACTGGAGGATCCGAATGAAGGCACATCTCTGTGCTCTGCATGATGAGATGTGGGAAGTACTTGACATTGGGGTTTTCAAAAGCTTCCAGAAGGTCAACCCAGAGCATGCTATTGACAACACCAGACCTCAGATGATCAATAAGGTCAAATCTGAGTGGACTACTGAAGAAAGAAGGAAGTACAATATGGACAACATTGCTAAAGATATTCTTTACAAGTCCATCGATGATAGGTACTTCAACAGGATAAAGAAGTGCAAGACCGCCAAGGAAATCTGGGATACTCTTGAGCTCATTGGAGTTGGTGATGAGCAAGAAAAGGACAAGAAGCTGACTATAGCCAACAAGAAGTTTGATGACTTCAAGCTTCTTCCTGGTGAAAGCATCTCCAAGATGTATGACAGGCTCCTCACTCTCACTGGAGAGATCTCTGAGCTTGGCAAGGAACTTACCACCAAGGAGATCAACCTCAAGGTGTTGAGAGGATTGCCCTCAGCATGGAAGATGAAGGTGGTTGTTGTCCAAGCCAGCAAGGATGTGAAGACTTATCCCACTGATAAGCTCATTTCAGATCTCAAAGCCCATGAGTTTGAAATGATTGAAGAAAAGGAAGATGTACCAGAAGAAAGGACCACCACAACCCTCACTGCCAGCACATCAAAGGTAAATGATTTTGACCCTTCAGTACTTTTATCTGACGAATATATGGCTGCTTTTGCTAGGAGATTCAAGAAGTTTATGAAGAATCCCAAAGATGGAAGAAGTCCATCATCCAGCAGAAAGCCCTTCCAGAAGGTGAAAACAACACAACAGAGAGCGGTGGTGAGCTTCTCTGTTACAACTGCAGACAGCCTGGACATTTCAAGGCAGAGTGTCCACATCCAAGAGTGTCCAAGAGACAAGGGCATGATGGAGAAAAGAAGAAATATGAAGACAATACCAGAAGGAGGAAAGCACTCGTGACAGAACAGCTCGAGAAAGATCCTCTGTCTGAGACAGAATCCAGTTCTGACTCTGACTCTGATGAGGCCTTCTGTTGCCTTGATACTGAGACAGAAGACTTATGCCTCATGGCTCATTCTGATGATGAGGTAACCTCTATTTCTGCATCTAGTTTTTCTTCGGTAGGCTTAGCTTTTGATTCTGATTCAATGTCAGAATTTTGGGAAGAGTTTAAGGCCATCCAAGCCACTTATTCCTTTGTCACAGAAGAAAATAGTAAGCTGAAGGTTGAGATTCTTGACTTAAGAAAGGAGCATGAGATCAAAATCAATCTTCTAATTAAGGAGAGAGATCAGCTGGAAGCTGAAAATGTTTCTCTTCTCAAGAGAATAAGAGAAATTGAGCCTCTTGAGATTAAGTACAAAGCTTACCAGAAGGCCCAGTCTTCCATGGAAAAGATTTTGCTTGATAAACAAATTGGCATTGGCTTTGGTCTTGGTTATGGCTCAACAGAATCAGGCGAGCCTTCTGTAATGCCTAGCACCAGTGTTGCTAAGGCAGACAAGGTCATAGTGCCACTGATCTCTAGCCCCATCTGCCAAGCTGGTGTATCTGGCACCAAGGTTGTTTATGAGGAAGTCAGACCAGAAAAAGGGAAGATAAAGGTTCAACAGAAACCCCCTTTGAAAAATAATGAACCTGGCAGAAAACCTAACAACAGAAAGGGTTTTCAGAATAACAAAAATGAAAGACCATTCATTAACAGACAACCTCATGATAATCATGCCAGAAATGACCACCAGAAGGGCAGATATCAAGAGAGAGTTAACTTTAGGCAGAAGAGGTTGGCTGGTCAACTTCAAAAGCCCAGAGCTAACCGTCCCTCTGCTCTTGATAGTATATGGGACTTCTTTCCAACAAAGAAAGCTATGCAAAAGTACGTAAACAGGAAGCATGACCCTCACAAGCATCTGCCAAAAGTGAATCACACTTCAGTTTACTATAACTACCAGGTAGACAATGGGTACCATCCACCAAGGTTTCACCTGATGAGACCAAAATGGTACCAACTACCCAGACTCCATGACCCCCCCCAGGACCCAACATTGCTTGGGTACCTAAACCTTTCTTTTGATCTTGCAGGAACTGTGTGCTGGAGCTATCTCAGAGCAAGAATGGTTTATTGATAGTGGATGCTCCAGGCACATGACAGGTGACAGAAGTTGTCTAACAGAGTTCCAGAAATGCAAAGGACCTAGAGTTACCTTTGGAGGTAATGAAAAAGAAGGTCAAACAAAAGGAAGAGGGAAGCTGATCAAGAACCAGATAGTCATTGATGATGTCTCATATGTCAAAGGCCTTAAGTTCAACTTGCTGAGTGCTAGCCAATTCTGTGACAAAGGCTACACTGTTGAATTCACAAAGGACTTCTACTATGTGAAGCATGAGACAACAAAAGAAGTGGTTCTTACAGCATCAAGGAAGAAGAACATCTATGTGGTTGATTGGAAAACTTCAAAGGATGGAGTTTGCCTGATAGCCAAGGGAGATTCAAAACTAAGCTGGGACTGGCACAAGAAGCTTAGCCATTTGAACTTCAAAACAATCAACAAACTGGCAAGAGAACACATTGTTGATGGACTGCCAGACATAGTTCACAAGAAAGAGACCCTCTGCAGTGCATGCCAGAAGGGAAAGCAACAGAAGAACTCTTTCAAACCCATTGTTGGAGATCTTTCCACCAGTCCTTTAAATTTGATTCACATGGATTTATTTGGACCTGTTGAGACTCCAAGTGTTGCTGGCAAGAAGTACACCCTAGTCATGGTTGATGACTACTCCAGATATACATGGACTATCTTTCTGTCAAAGAAGAATGAAACTCTTCAGAAGTTGCCATCTCTGTTAAAGCAACTTCAGACTGAGAAGAACTTGAAGGTTAAGACAATCAGGTCTGACAGAGGAACTGAATTTGTCAACCAAGTCATAAAGGACTTCGGTGATCAAAATGCAACCTTTCATCAACTCTCTGCCGCCAGAACCCCTCAACAGAATGGCGTGGCAGAAAGGAGGAACAGAACATTAAAAGAAGCTGCAAGGACAATGATTGCAGAATCTGGACTACCTATGAGATACTGGGCTGAAGCAATCAACAGTGCATGCTATACCCAGAACAGAAGTATGATCAATAAAAATCACCAGAAGACCCCTTATGAGCTTTGGAAAGGCAGAAAACCTAACATCAGTTACTTTCATGTATTTGGATGCAAATTCTACATTCTTAACAATGGAAAGGAGCATCTTAAAGTCTTTCAAGAGAAAGCTGATGAAGGTATAGTCATAGGCTATTCAAACACCAGTAAAGCCTATAGAGTACTCGACAGAAGAACTCTACATGTTGAAGAATCTATACATGTAAAGTTTGATGATAGCACCTCTGTTAAAGAAATAACAAAGACCCTCAAAGAAGTCAACATAGAGGGCAGAACACCTGAACCAACAGAAGAGGTAGCAGATAATCCTGCATTCCCAACACCTGCACCAAACCCCCTTCTGTTGGATGAAGATGAAGATTCAGAAGATGAAGAACCAGAGAGACCCAGACAACAACTTACAGAGCCTGATCTGACATGGTTAAGAGATCATCCTCCTAACCAAGTAATTGGACATATCAGAAGTGGTGTGCAGACCAGATCAGCATCAACAAGGAGAGAAGCAATGCTTGCCTGCTACATATCTCAGATGGAACCCATGACTGTAGAAGAAGCTCTTGAAGACTCAGATTGGATCAATGCAATGCAAGAAGAGCTTACTCAATTTGAAAGGAACAAAGTATGGGAACTTGTTCCTAGGCCAAAGCACCAGAATGTTATTGGAACCAAATGGGTATTCAAGAACAAAGCTGATGAAGATGGAAACATTGTAAGGAATAAAGCAAGGCTGGTAGCTAAGGGTTACTACCAAGAAGAAGGAATAGATTTTGATGAGACTTTTGCACCAGTTGCCAGACTGGAAGCCATCAGAATATTTCTAGCCTCTGCTGCCTACAACAACATCAAGGTCTACCAGATGGATGTCAAGAGTGCATTTCTGAATGGAGATCTTGAAGAAGAGGTTTATGTGGAACAACCACCAGGTTTTGTCATTCCTACTCACTCCTCCTGTGTCTACAAGCTTTAAAAGGCCCTTTATGGTCTTAAGGAAGCTCCCAGAGCATGGTATGACACACTGTCCCTATTCCTAGTGAACCATGGGTTTACTAAGGGAAAGGTTGACAAAACTCTATTTCTACTCTCTGTTGCTAATCATATTCTGTTAGTACAAATATATGTTGATGATATTATATTTGGTAGTACTAATTCAGAACTATGCAAGAAATTTTCTCAAGTGATGCAGAGTCTAATTGAAATGAGTATGATGGGAGAACTCAGCTACTTCCTAGGACTACAAGTCAAACAGGTTCCAGAAGGAATCTTTATCAACCAAGGAAAGTACACAAGAGACCTGATCAAGAAATTTGGAGTGGAAGGCAAATCCTCAGTAAAGATCCCCATGAACACCTCTCAAGGAATTGGTCCGGATGATGAAGGCAAAGATGTTGATGCAACTACCTACAGAGAAATCATAGGATCTCTGCTGTATCTGACTGCAAACAGACCAGATATCTCATTCTCTGTTGGAATCTGTGCCAGATACCAATCAAAGCCGAAGGAGAGCCATCTTAGTGCTGCAAAGAGAATCATCAGATATATCAAAGGAAATCCAAATGCAGGCCTATAGTATCCAAAGGGAGGTAACTTTGAACTAACTAGTTACTCTGACTCAGATTTTGCAGGTTGCAGATTAGACAGGAAGAGCACCTCTAGTCACTGCCAGATGCTAGGAGGAAGGCTTGTTTCATGGTTTAGCAAGAAGCAAAATTCAATCTCAACAAGTACAGCAAAAGCTCAGTACATTGCAGCTGGGAGTTGCTGTGCTCAGCTACTGTGGATGAAGCAACAGTTGAAGGACTATGGCATTCAAGCAAAGTAGATCGAACTGCTATGTGACAACACCAGTGCCATTGCCATCACTCAGAATCCAGTTCTTCACTCCAGGACAAAGCATATTGAGACCAGACATCACTTCATCAGATATCATGTTGAAAAGAAGCACATATGTATGGAGCATGTGTCAACAGAAGACCAGCTTGCAGACATTCTGACAAAGCCTCTGCCTGAGGCTAGATTCAACAAACTGAGAGAGGAATTGGGAATGATGGATGAAATTCCAAGAGAAAGTTGAAAAGGAAGGCCTTCTGTTACAAACTCTCTGCTAACAGAATACCTGTTGCAGAACCCCTTCTGTTCTCTACACTAAACAGAACACCTGCTGTTGACCCCTTCTGTTCTCTATCCTGAACAGAGAACCTCCGTTCCTGACAGAACACCTCAGCAACAGAAACCCCCCTTCTTACCCTCAGAAAACCTTACCTGTAACAGAAGGTTGTGGAGTTAGAAATATTTTGAAAAATCGGGTGACCTAGTAACTTATTAAAGGTCTTTTACCCTTTTACCCTTAAAACGGTATTACAGCCGCAAAATATTTACTGCGCCCCCATTTTCATTTATTGGTACCTCGAAACCGCCAATAATCTCAAACGTCCACTAACCCGAACCCATATATTCCCGTCTCTCAAACCTTAACCGTTACTGCTCCCAATACTCTCAAACTCTCAAACCTCCATAGCTCTCAAGCTTTCGAAACTCTTTTTTCTGCTCTAATGGCTCCCATCAGCTTCAACGCTCTCCCAAAGGATCAACAGGAAACCCTAACCAAGAATGTTCTCACAGGGATGAAATGCGAGCTCTTCGCACTCCCAAGACTGGCTGAGGATGAGTCACTGATGGAGAGGATTGTAGAATGCATCAACGACTCCCAACTGGCAAAGGTTATCACTTACAACTACACCCAGTACAGTTGTATTGAAGTGGTTGAGTTCTATCTCAACGCTGATTATGAAGGCTAGGTCATCACCTCCACTGTTAACGGAGAGCAAGTCACCATTGATGTTGGGGCCATCAATAGTCTTTTCCGTATTGTGGCTTTCAATGAATCCAGCGGTTTCTTTGACCTAGAAGATGCTGACCTCACTGCTGAGGAATTCGCCATGAACTATGGCAGACCTGGTGCCAACCTTCCAAAGTTGACAGGGAAGAAACACTCTCTGAAAAGGGACATTGAGCTCCTAGTGAACATTCTTCACAGGTGTGTTTGGTGCAGATACACATCCATTGATGAATTCACCATCTCTCAAGCCAAAGCCATCTACGCTGTGCTGCACAAGGCAAACATCAACTGGGGCCAAGTGATTGTCAGGTCCATGATAGAGTTTGTCGAGGTGGCAAAGAGGAAGAGCAAGGACACATGCACCTACTCTAGGAAGGTAGGTCATGCCCTCCTCATCTCTGAGCTCCTAGTACGGGGAACTGGACTCAGGAAGCCAATTCCGGTAGATCACTCCAAGGTGATCTTTCTGTCAACTACCAGCAACAGAGAAGCAGCTATAAGAGCTGAAGTCAAAAGGTTAGCCAAACTGGACCTTAACAGACAGAAGCTCCAACAGAGACCCTCCCAACAGAATACCTCCAGCAGCTCTGAGGAAGAACCTCTGGTGAGAAAAGCTGTGAAGAAAGCAGTTGTCAAGAAAGCTGAACCAGAGAAGGTCAAGAAGGCGTTGACCAGAAAACCTAACCCAAAGAGGAAGAAATCCTCTTCTGAATCCGGATCATCTACCTCTTCTGCACCCCCAGTCTCTAAGAAACTGAAGGTCAGAACTCTTATCCCCAAGGTTGCCTCAGAAACTCAGGGGGAACAAGAAGAACCTGCTCTACCCCTTCTGGCCAAGAACTCTCTATGGCAAGGGAAGAAAATTATTTTCGAGTCTAGGGACTCTGAGGGTGAGTCAGTGGAAAAGGATGCCACAACTCAGGGGGAATCTGAGACTTCTGTCAAATCTGCCCACATGACAGAAGACCATGAAGCTGCTCACTCTCCAGAACACCTAACACCTCTCATTCCAGAACCTCAGACAGACTACAGAACAGCTCTTGACAAACAGTTTGAGCGTGTGCTAGCTTAGAGAAGCTGGAGGATGGGGCCTCTACAGAAGATTATTCAATACTTCGACCATTATGAATCTGAGGAGGCAGAGGTACTCAACTGGGTAGGCACAGATGATGTATCTAAGTGCTTTGCCATGAATTTTCTCATCTCTGTCCTTGAGAAGAAGAAGGCCAACTACAAGGGCAAGGCTGTCCTCATCTCTACTCCCTCTGAAGAACCAGTGAAACCCCTTGCAGATGCAGAGGTTGATGCTTTTGAGGCCCGGATGTTTGCCAAGAAGGCAAAGGAATCTGTTGTTCCCTACTCTACCCCAGGGGAACCCTCTGTACCAAAAACAGATGGCCAAGCAATGATGGACCTCATTTCAGAATGGAGAACATCTCTGATGGAAGAGCACGTACTTGAGGTAATTCCTTCTTCTCCCTCTGTACTTATTCCAACAGAATCCCTGATTCCCAAATCTCCCCCTGTGCATATACTCCCAATCCCCCAACAGAATACCTCTTCACACCATCAGAAACCCTCATCTGAACAGAAAACCCCCACTCCCCAAAAATCCCCAACCCCCAAATCTAAACCTTCTTCACCCTGCAAACCGTTCTCTTCCTCAAAGAACACATCCCTTCCCCTCCCCCATCTCCTCAACGCCAAGTTATTCAAACCCAACCCCAACAGATGATCTCCTCATCTCACCCACCTCAACAGAAATCCCCTTCACCTCCCAAGTCTGAACATCAGGATACCCCTCAAGCTTCTCTTCCAGCGCAACAACCCCTAACTTAACTAAAACATGTCTGGTTCCTAAGAGATTCTGATCTTACAACCATCTCCCCCATCTCTGCACCTCAAGGATACTCTAGGCATTCTACTGCCACCAATCCCTCTTTCCGGATAAAGAAAAAGGTGATCAGGAACAGAATCCCAATCTACTCCTCCTACGAAGACTCCTCTGACATGGAGGGCTTCATTGTTAGCAAGTCCTATCAAGCTACCTCAAAGAGACAGAAGACCCCCCCTCTGACTCAACTCGAGCATGAACTGCTTGTCCAATCCCTCTCCTCTGTCCAAGAACATCACCTTTTGCCTAAGGGAAGATGTTTAGAGCTGCCTCATTCTGCTGGACAAGAGAATCAGATACCCTTCAATGACTTTGTAGCTGCAGCAGAGGACTTTGGAGGTCAGATGTAGAAGGCATGAACAAACTCATATTGATAAATGATAAACATTATGAGGGTCTGCAACATGTGGATGACAATGTTAAATCCGGCTTCAAACACATGTCTGCTACTTTGACAAATGTTCTTCAGGACTTCATGACTTCATCAAATCTCAAGATTGATGTTGTCTCTACTGAAGTGGATACTATCAAGACTGTCATATCATCCATGAAACAGACCTTGAACTCCCAACATACCACCCTTACAACCCTTTCCCAGGCAGTTGCATCTCTTCAGAAATCTGATTCTGTACTTCATGCAAAGTTACAAAAGCTCAACTCACTCTGCAAAGACCATTCTACTCAAGGACAGCTTCTTCTGGTTGCAGACAAAGAACGTTATCAGAAGATGGTACTCTTAGAAGCCAGCAACAAAGATGTCCTCTCTGCCATCCAGAAACAACAAGGGCTGATTGAAGGCCTCACATCCGTTACTCAAACCTTGCCAGAAACTCTTGAACAGATTGCCTCTACACAAGCCACGGAATTCCAGAAACTCTCCCTACTGCTTGGTGATCTAGATGATGCCAAAAAGGGGGAAGAAGATCCTCATATGTCCAAACCTAGGACCACCAGAGCCTCATCATCTGTTGAACCAGATGTGGATCCCCCTCCTTATTTTGAAGCTGCCCTCCAGAAGAAAAGGCTAGCTGGTATCCCTAGACCTCCATCTCCACAGAAGAAAGGCACTAAGAAGAAGAAAGCTCTGAGCTTTAAAGAATGGAGACTGGGAGGATCTCAGGTGATGACCAAAACCCAATTTGAGGAAATGAAGCAGAAGATGACCTCTACACAGCAACAGAACCTTTATCTGGATCATGATGGTCATGTAAAGGTTAGACATGGTGGATCTCTGGAGGAGGCAGAATTCTGGTACCATAACAGCATTCTTCCAGGAAAAGATATTCATGAAGGTGTTCTTAGCTACCTAGACTGCAAGCTCTCACCCGTTTGGGCTTCTTACCAGAGATCTGGAAATCTCATTGGGATCAGAGAAGAGGTGAATGCAGAGTTAAAAAGGCTACAAGGATTGGATGAACAAGCAAGAGCTGAAGCTGCAAGGGCTATTATGTAATCGGATATCCTTGTAATCTGCCATTAATAAAAGAACATCTCTGCCTCACACTTTGTAAGGCTATTCCTTCATTTCTGTCTCTGCTTTTTGTTTTTGCTCTCTGATTACTCTTATCTGCTATCTGAATGTACTGTACTCTTACTATTTTCCTATGCCAAGTTGCCCACCAAGATTTTAATGAAAGTTTTAAACTTTAATTCTTTATGGTGAAGGCACTTCTCTGGAAATAGTTAAAGGGTTTTGGCATCATCAAAAGGGGGAAATTGTAAGGAATATTTGTAATTAGATTTTGATGATGCTATATTAATTAGGACTTTAGAGTATCCCTCTTTAGATTTAATGTATTAGAATATTTTCTTGTAAAATTCTTTAGTATAGTCGACTGGCAGAAGGCCTCCAGAGCAGAAAGCCTCCAGAACAGAAGACCTCCTGACAGAAGACCTTTGGTTCTCTGCTTCAGAACAGAAGACCTCTGGGTCTCTGCTAGACTTTATTCAGACAGAAACCCTCCTGGTTCTCTGTTGGATATTTCTTCAACAGAAACCCTCAAGAGTCTCTAGTAACTTCTCCAACAGAAGTGCTCAAGACCTTCTCTGATCAACTCTCTGCTAAAGACACCAGAAGGCCTGACACTTAGAAGAATTTCACCAAGCCGGTAAACCAACTGAAAGATTCCTTCAACGGCTAGGAGTCTTGAACGGAAAAGCTACAGTACGCGCATTAAATGCACATTTAATGCCTCCCGTACTCTGTAGAGTAAATGCAGATGATTGGCCGCAATGTCAGGATAGCTTTATCCCAAAATAGTAACCCGCCAACATTGCTGGGTCCTACTGGTCAAGTCAACTGCTCGCTCATTTAATGCATTTGTCCTCCTTCTCCTCCAACAGGAAGACAACCTCAGTATAAAAGATACACTACGAAGAACAACCGGATAACTTTGCTACAACAGTGCGCATACAAAACATTCAAACGCTAAAAACGCAAAAAGCCTCCTTGAGATTAAATCTTCATTATCTTCTACAAGAGAAGGCAGACGTTGGAAAGCTTCCTACTTCCAACTCAAGCAAAGTTATTGTCGTTCTTCAATTCTTCAAGCACTTCATATACAAACCTTTTGTAACAAAGCAAGTTGGAGGAACCCCTGTTTTTAACAGAAACTCTTCTTTCACAAGAAGGACGTCCAAGTACCTGGAGCAGTGAAGTGGTGATACTTCCGGGAAAGCTCAGTGAAAGGACCAGTCTTAAGGAAGCCAGAAGTGCATCCAAGGAGACATCTACACTTGAAGAAGACGTGGAGAGCTTCTTAAGTGATAGGACTAAGACGTTGTAAACGGTCGTCTTTACAAGCTTAGTGGAACAGTGGACTAGAGGAACAAGTTGTTCCTTGAACCACTATAAAAAGCCCTGGTGTCATTTACTTACTGCATTTTATTTATCGTTTTTATTTGAACTATTTAACTCCAAAGACTTGGTATCTGTGTTCAGCAGAACTTGTCTTGTGAGTTAACAGAAGGCCTACTGCCATTGCTTCTCTGAGGCTAAACTAACAGAACCCCCTACCAGAATCCCATCCGTTGTCAGTCTGTTCTGCCAACAGAACAGGCTATTCTGTTAAATCTGGTACTTAGCTTGAAAAAGTTAAAAACCAATACAGTCTATTCACCCCCCCCCCCTCTCTAGACTGTATCCAGTACAACCGGGACCAACATCACTTGCTGAGCCTACTGCTTGAATTTGACTCCTTCTTGATGTTTGAAAGTTTGAGATTGACTTTCTTGATGCTTCATTCCTTGTGGATTTAAGTAACATTCCTTTAGCAGGTGGCTACCTGTGAGTACAGCTTAAGAGTTCCCCCTCAGCAGGTGGCTGGGAATTCCCCCTTGATATAAGAATCAAGTTCCCCCTGAATAAGTGTAGGGTTATTCCTTCACTTGATCAATATCATCTAACATTCTAAGCTCTTTCCTTAGTGCATTGAATCTTGCTTCATTCAATGGCTTGGTGAAGATGTCAGCTAGCTGCTTTTCTGTGGGAATGTATTCTAACTTGATGGTCTTCTTCTCAAAATGTTCTCTGATGAAGTGGTACCTTATCTCAATATGTTTGGTTCTTGAGTGAAACACCAGATTATGAGTAATTGCAATAGCACTTGTGTTATCACACAGGATGCTTATTTCCTTTTTTTCTTCACCATAATCCTTCAGTTGTTGTTTCATCCATAGTATTTGGACACAACAGCTGCCTGCAGCTATGTATTCAGCTTCGGCAGTGCTAGTGACAATTGAATTTTGTTTCTTGCTGAACCAAGAGACAGGTCTTCCACCAATTAATTGACAAGTACCAGATGTACTTTTTTTTGTCAATCTTGCATCCAGCAAGGTCAGAGTCAGAGTAGCCATAGAGTTCAAAACCTCCATTTGTTGGGTACCATAATCCAGAGTTAGGATTACCTTTGAGATACCTCAATATATTCTTTGCTGCTAGGAAATGGCTTTCTTTAGGCTTTGATTGAAACCTTGCACACACTCCAACTGAGTAGGATATATCTGGCCTACTAGTAGTGAGATATAACAAGGAACCAATCAAGCCTCTATAGAGTGTAGGATCAACATCTTTCCCATCTTCATCTTGACTTAACCTTTGTGAGGTATTCATTAGAATCTTCACAGTAGATTTGTTTTCAACCTTGAATTTCTTCAATAGATCTCTTGTATACTTGGCTTGGTTGATGAAGATACCTTGTGGAGTTTGCTTCACTTGTAGGCCCAAGAAATAGTTCAACTCTCTCA
Source organism: Cuscuta europaea (assembly GCA_945859875.1). Lineage (NCBI taxonomy): Eukaryota > Viridiplantae > Streptophyta > Magnoliopsida > Solanales > Convolvulaceae > Cuscuta > Cuscuta europaea. The sequence continues at coordinate 13,295,752 of CAMAPE010000029.1, read as the reverse complement.
TCATGCTCATTTCAAATTTCTTTTGCATGAGAGTTGAGAATTTCTCACATAGTGCTTGATTTGAGCTTCCAAAGATTATGTCATCAACATAAATTTGAACAAGCAGTATGTTTGGATCTTCTTCAATTTTGAATAGTGTTTTGTCTACTTTGCTATTAGTGAACCCATTACTCACTAAATAGTCAGATAGAGTATCATACCATGCTCTTGGAGCTTGCTTGAATCCATAAAGGGCTTTATGCAATTTGTAGACTTGATCCTTCTCCCTATTGATTTCAAATCCAGGAGGTTGTTCCACGTAGACGTCTTCTTCTAGTAGACCGTTTAGAAAGGCACTCTTCACGTCCATTTGATAGACAGTGAATTGCTTATGGGCAGCATAAGCTAAGAATATTCTTATTGCTTCAAGTCTGGCAACAGGAGCAAAGGTTTCATCAAAATCTATCCCTTCTTCCTGGCAGTAGCCTTTGGCTACCAATATTGTCTTGTTCTTAACAATGGTGCCTTCCTCATTCATTTTGTTTCTGAATACCCATTTGGTCCCTATCACATGTTGATGATAGGGTCTGGACACAAGTTCCCATACATTATTTCTCTCAAACTGGTTGAGTTCCTCTTGCATAGCTTCTATCCAGTCTGAGTCAAGTAGGGCTTCTTCAAATTTCTTAGGCTTAGTTTGTGAGATGAAGCATGAGAACAGTGCTTCTCTTTGAATACATGACCTAGTACGAACCCCTTCATGGATGTTTCCAATAATTTGATGAGAGGGATGCTGCTTCAACCATCTTATGTCAGATGTTTGAAATTTTTGAGTTTGTTGCTCATCCTCCTCTTCTTCTTCACTATCTTCTGGTAGATCAGGATTATTAGGAACTTTGGACCTAGTGATTTGAATGGCAGGAACATATGTGAGGTTAATTTTGGATGAGTCACCTGTCGACAGTGGTCTGCCATTTGAGGCAACTGCTGGCAGTGAGATGCCGTTTTGAGTCAACTGCTGCTTCCAGAATTTTGTTGTCTGGTTGTTTATCATCTCTGGGAAGGCAACTTGGAGCCTTTCCAGTGTCTTTCTTTGTTTTAGATGGCTCACCTTCATTCATTTTGTGAGCAGTGGACTGGTTTTCAAAGACCACATGGATTGATTCTACTACAACCAGAGTTCTTTTGTGGAGGATTCAGAATGCCTTGCTTGTAGCTGAGTAGCCCAGGAAGATCCCTTCATCAGATTTGGGATCAAATGGCTTGAGATAATCTTTTCCATTGTTTAGAATGAAACATTTGCATCCAAACGTATGGAAATGACTAACATTTGGCTTCCTTTCCTTCCATAGTTCATATGGTGTCTTTTTGTGAGTCTTATGAATAAGACTTCTGTTCTGGGTGTAGCAGACGTTGTTGATTGCTTCTGCCCAAAATATTTTGGGCAACCGTGCTGCTTCTAGAATAGTTCTTCCTGCTTCCTTGAGAGTTTTGTTCCTTCTCTCAGCAACACCATTTTGTTGAGGTGCTCTTACTGCTGAGGTTTGGTGATGGATTCCATTTTCTTCACAGTACTGAATTATTACAGAGTTCAGAAATTCAGTACCTCTGTCTGACCTGATCTTCGGTATTGAAATACTTTTCTCATTCTGGATCAGTTTCATCAATTCAGGGATCTTGCTTTCTGTCTCATTCTTCTTCTTGAGGAATAGAGTCCAAGTGTATCTGGAGTAATCATCAACTATAACTAAGGTGTACCTTCTGCCACTTAAGCTTGTTGGTTCAACAGGTCCAAACAAGTCAAGATGCAGTAGGCTTAGAGGTTTAGTTGATGATTCTACTTCTTTGGATTTGAATGATACCTTTGTTTGTTTCCCCTTTTGACATGCATCGCATAAGTGGTCCTTCCTGAAGTTGATTTCTGGAAGTCCTTTCACCAATCCTTTTCTGGACAGTTTGTTGATGGTTTTGAAGTTGAGATGACTGAGTTTGTTGTGACATTCCCAACTTAAATTTGAATCTGCCTTTGTTACTAAACAGATCCCTTCCTTTGCTGAGTTCCGATCAACAACATACATGTCCTTTTTCCGCCTACCAGAGAGCACAACTTTATCATTTTTGACATCTTTAATCAAGCAGATGTCTTTGGAGAATGTCACATTATATCCATTGTCACACAGCTAGCTTGTGCTTATGAGATTGAACTTTAAACCCTTAACATAAGATATGTTTTGGATTGTGAGTCCATTGATTGATAAATCTCCAGCTCCTTTGGTTTCTCCTTTCTTTTCCACATTCTCAAAAGTAACTTTGGGTCCTTCTTCAGCAACATAGTTAGACAGTAGCCTCTTGCTTCCTGTCATGTGCTTGGAGCAGCCTGAGTCTATGTACCATATTTGTGAGTCAGCTGCTCCAGCACCTTCTTGTATTCATCAGTTTTGAGCAGTAGCCCACAAGTTAGTGGGCAACTTCCCTTGTACTAGTTTAGGCATCCAGGCCCATCTAGAACCATTTAAATTTAAGCAGATTGGTCTATAGCCATTTGAGGTATTGTAATCATGGGCGCTGGCTACATATTTATTAATCCTTTTCCTCTTGGATGTGGGAAAGGGATTATCTGCTCTTGGAGGGGTCTGCTTAATATTTTGACTGTGGTTGGTCTTATTGATTCGTTGCCAACAGGTTCTTGGGTTTTGATGGTTAGAGAGAGTTTGTTTATACAGGGATTTGGATTTTAATTTGGGAGCATGCTGGTTCCTTCCTTTGGGAATATGTTGGGAATGGGGCAGTTGGGTGGTTAATTTCTTTGGATTTGTTTGTTGACTAGTGGATGGAGAATTTTGATTGAGTCTGGTGGGGGATATGTAGCCGAGACCTATTCTCTTTCTATGTAAAATAACTTCAGCAGTAGGGTCACAAGTTTTACTATTCATGCTGGAGTTATTCATTTTGTTTTTCAGCTCTTTGTTCTCTTCTTCGAAGACTTTATTTTTTGTTAAGGCATCTAACAGCGTAGCATGAGTAGCCTTAATGTCTTGTTTTAATCTATCATTTTCAGAACTCAGGAGAACATGGTGATTTTGGACTTTTTGGAAGTTTTGTAGTAAAGATTCCAGTGTAATATTTGATGGTCCAAAATCACTAGAGCTATAGGAAGAGCAAGATGTTACCTCATCATCATTGAAGTGTTCGTCTGCCATGAAGCATCTGGGTGAGTAGCTTTTCTCACTTTCACTTGTGGAAGTTTCATTGAGCTGCCTGCTGCTTTCTCCAGTGATCCACCTGCTGCCATCTCTAGTAAACTGCCAAGCACCTAGGCAGGAGTAGTGCTTCTTCTGAGCTTTCAGATGAAGAGCTTTCATCACTCGAGCTGCTCTCTTCATCAGTTTGGGATTCCTCCTTCTTTTCACTTACAAAGGCTTGTCTCTTGCCCTTGAAGTCCTTCTTGTATCCACCTTTTTGGGCAGTTGCCCGCTGCCCTTGATATTTATGTGCCAAGGGAAGAGGGCACTCATTCTTATGATGTCCTGGTTGTGTACAGTTGTATCACAGGACTGTATCCTCATTAGTTTGAGGTCTCCCTTGTCTTCTGGAGGGCAGGTTGTATGGCTTCTTTGGGGAAGATCCCTCCTTCTTCATGAATCTTTTGAACTTCCTCACAAACATAGCAAATTGTTCATCTGTGAGGAGGTTGTTGAGGGATTTGTCATTGGATTTTGATGAGCTCGGTTCTGACACGAGAGCCAGTGTCTTTGGTTATTCTTCTTTTTCTGCCTTGATCTCTTTCATCTCAATCTCATAAGCTTTGAGATCACTAAAAAGCTTATTAGTTGAAAGACTCCGGAGATCTCTGCTATCTCTCATAGTAGTTACCTTCATATCCCACTTTATGGGCAGGCCTCTCAAGACCTTTAGAGATATTTCCTTTTGAGATAGCTCTCTCCCTAGGTCAGAGACCTCAGCCACTACTTTCAAAAATCTAGACTCCATCTCATGGATTGATTCATTGGGCAACATTTAAAAGTCCTCAAACGTTTTTAGGGCTATGGTCAGCTTATTGTCCTTCTCTTGTTCATCTCCTGCTCCAATTTTTGTGAGCTCATCCCAGACATCCTTGGCAGTTGCACATTTCCTTATTCTTGAAAATATGGTTTCATCTACTGATTTGAAAAAGATATCTTTGGCTATGTTGTCAGGATTGTTCCTCTTTCTATCTTCAGTGGTCCATTCCATTTTGAGCTTTGGAATGTAAACATCTTCTTGACCTTCTTGCAACCTGGATGATGTTGTGACCTTCATGATTTTGACAGGTCCATTCGTGATTACCTCCAGCATTTCATCATGAAGGGCACTGAGATGTGCCTTCATTCTACTTCCAATCATCAAATTTGTTCAGGTTGAATAAGAGATTCTTGGCAAGCTGACTGTCCATTTTTGGTAAGAAAGTTTTGTGGGGATAAAGTGGGTTGGATCTTTAGTTCGAATTAGCTAGAAACTGACTCTAGGAACCTGGCTCTGATACCACTTGATGGTCTCAGATAGAGGTAAAAGTCTAGAGGGGGGTGAATAGACTTTTAAAGCTTTTTCAACTTTAAAAAGTTTTCCCAACTAGATGAGTTGATCTATAATCTTTTAGGAGATTATAGATTCACAGCGGAAGTCTTAACCTCTATATGAGTATGAACTTTCTACCTTTGGATAAAGATTGGGCTTAAACAGTGAGCAGGTTGCTTAGCAGTTGGCTCGGTAGTTGGGTAAAAGTCAGGGAACTGCTAAGGCAACTGCTAAGGAAATATATAGCTTATGATGAAATTGATTATGGAGTCTTACTGAGGATAATGAGGGTAATCTGAAAATGCATAGAGCTGAGTGAAAATGAAAATGAATGATGAGCAGTGGTCTGCTATAGGAAACTGCCGAGGCACCTGTGGAGGTACCTGCTGACTGAACTGCTTAGTTGCAGGGCAACTGCTGACTAAAAGTTATTGGTGTGTGCTTTGTTGAATGTAAATAAATCAACACACAATATATCCTAGTTCAGAGGTGGTGTAATCCTCCTACGTCCAGTCACACCCTCTTTCAGATGGATTTCCACTAAAGTATTATGCTCAATACACTTAGTGCCCAATCTAGACTTTACAACTGAAATGGCCTATATTGAAAGGTGTTTCACAAGGAGTACACACCACTCCAAGTTACTCAATCCTTAGGTTTTTCTCTATTGATCCGGTGGGGATCAAAAGGTAATCTATCCTATCTAACTACACTTTAGGATTAGAACGACTGTTCTCCTAAGTGTTTACAACAATATATTTTTGTGATTTGTTTCAAGAGTTTCTAACCTCCAACTAGGAACTAAACTTCCAAAATTTAGCAATGATAACTTGTAACTTGGAAGTTTAGTGAAACATGAGTCCAAACAGAAGATAAAGTAAGGTCAGCACTTTCTCCTTTGCTAGATATCTCTTAAATGCTCAATGGGAGTTTTTCTCTACTTAGTATGCTCAAAGCTTGGTTAGAAACTCATGTTACGACCTATATTTATAGGCTTCTCTAGTTGATCAATCTTATCAGTTGGTTAAGATAAGTTGATATGTAGCGTTGAGTGAGTTGTACTTTTGTCTTCATGTGCTGGAGCATTTATTGAGGGTGTCTCCACTTATTGGCCGCTGAGAGATCACTTCAAGATCATTTTGGTGATTTGTTGTACGCGTTCCACGTTCCAGGCTCCATGTACTTGATTTAGCATTAACTGTCTATCAAGTTTTGTCTTCAGTGATTCATATGCAATGAATGTGGTTGTACGTACTTGGCCTTTTCACATTTAATTTTTGTGTCAAATAAATTATGCTGGTAGGATTTTAAATATCTTTTTTAAGGTAAAAAGAATTTTACCTTATTGCATTTTTTATTTCCAGTATAATTTCATTTATCACAAAGATTGTACATTTTGTTTTTTTAATCCCGTAGATAACCACATGCCGTGGTGGGAGTGCCGGGGAACACTACCCTAATTTATTAATAAAAGTTAAAGTTGAGGTTACAAGAAAACAAACGTACAAATGAAAGCAGAAGTGAAAATTTAAAAAAACAGGAAATTAACAGTTGAAGTTCTTAAAGGGGATCCCAACTGTAGATGAAATGGATCTGTTATATCTGTTGTGAAATTGAATTGCCTTTCAGAGATGGTGTTGATAGGTCTTTTCTTCCGGGCGAGAAGATTTGTAACGCTGGAGTGCCGCAGCAAGTTTTTGTGGAGAATCCAGGCTCGCATCTACTAGGTAAATGTAATAGTCGTCTTCATGTTGAGGATATTTGGATTGACTTCTTGTGATCATGGGGTGTGAAGAGTAGCCCACCTCGTAGAAGAGTCCTGGGCCTTCAGGTGTTCCGTTCAGAGGCTTCGTGCAATTGATTTTATTTTTCCTTGTCTTCACCTGTGTAAAGCCATTTTGTTCCTCATTCGGTGGAGGACCTGAAAGAGCAAGATTAGTAATAATAGGGGTGTCCTCAGATAAAATATCATCATCGGACATCGGCGGATCAGGTGTAGTACAATCCATGTGAGTTACAAAAGAGGGATCTGAACTAGGTTCTTCATTTCCCACTTCTGTTTCAGCAGGCGAAACGATTTCAGTATATGGCAAAATATCAACTAGGGCAACAAAGTTTGAGATATGTTCTGTTCCAGGGGCCTTGCAACCAGCCTCAACTAGAACAGATACATCCTCGGCATCAATATCAGTATGCTCGTTATCAATCTGTGCAACAAAATCATGAAGGAGAGCAACTGTGTTATCGTTTTTGAGTGAATCAACTAGGAATGAGGGACTCAAATCAACCTGGGCAACTAGTTCAGAGCAGTTTTGTGAAGTAACCCCATTCTCTATGTTCTCAAAAGGAACACCATTAGTATAGACAGCATAATTGGAGGGTGAGGGATCAGATACTTCTAGACAACCCTGGGCGTTACTCCCATTAACTGTAAGGTCAGCGGCATAAGGAGCAGCAAAACCAGGACGTTGAGCATCAGAAACTAGCACATCCCGCTTCACAGCATGTTCTGTTGCGTCAACATGAGTTGTTAAAGCATTAGTAGTAGGGGTATCTATACCGGGAGCCATTTCATGAGTATCAAAAGGGATTGCCAAACCAGAAAAACCAACAACACTATCTATAACCGGGGCAATCGCAAAAACATCAACAGGGTCACAATCAATTGCAGAAATCAGTGGTTTGAGGCCCAATTTTTTGGAAGCCCAAGGACATCCAGAGATGTTATGGCCGAATCTGGAACAAGATTGACAGAAAGCAGGTATTTTTTCGTAGAGGATGGACTGAAAAAAACCATTTTTTCCATTTCCTATCCAAATTTTATGGGGTAATTCTTGAGATATATCAATTTCAACACAGATTCTTGCTACTGAAGGTCTGGAGAAATTAGCAGTGGGTGCGTCTATTCGTATAGGTTTTCCCAGTAGCTTAGCTATGGAGTTAAGGGCTCTAATGTTATGTAAGTGGGTTGGAAGCCCTTCTAGGGCGACCCAGACAGGTGCAATCGGAGAGTCACGTTCAAAAGAAAAGGACGAAGTCCATCTTGTCACAACCATTTGGGATCCAAAAAAACCCAGGATCCTTTTTCCCAAAAATGATGGAAATCAATGGCTGAACTGAAATTCATCAGAATAGTATTCAATTTCAAAAGACCGATTGAGAAAGTTTTGGAAAATCTTAACGCCTTGAACGCACTGCGAAGCGATTTAAGAGGCAGACGGCTTGAGGGGAAAGTCCCAACAAGGGCAAAACGGAAAGGGGAAGATAGAACCTGTAAATCATCTTCTGAGAAGGAAACCGCTCGGACGTATTTGACAGTTCCGTAGTATCCCAAAGAGCCCGCATCGGAGAAAGAACAGTTTTGTGAGTGTGGGCGCTGGCTTGGGACTGGGTCTCTAACCACCGATGCAAAAGAGAGCTTCTTCTGGCTATCTGGCTATCTGTCACTAACAGACTGGCCCGGTTATCTAAGGGAACTACGGGGTAATTAATTAAATAGATTAGGGGAACACATTTAATGCATCAGATATGAAGGATTTTGTGGTTGAGGGACTTTCCATTCAAGGTGGAGCACATCACCCTCTTCACCTATTACCTTATAGTATAAATATTTTATATTTATTTCATTGTAAAGGGTTAGCAAACTTTCATACTTAGCAATAGACTTATGTCTAGTTCTTTTGTAATCTTCAACGTAGAATAGAAGGTCAGAGATCAACTCGGCAAGAGTGTGCTGTAATCATTCTAAGGGCTTGATAGAACTTGACCCACTTTGTTTATTATCTTCTTGCTCTTGCATCTATCTCATACCTGCTTTATACACTCATTACACAATCCATTAAAGAATCCGACGAACTTTGAACAAAAACTTCCCAAGCAATCTCTTGTGCTAGACAACACTTTCTACAACTCAAAATCAACACCTTGGGAAATATGGTTAGAGAGATCCCAGACTCTGTCTTCCGGTGAACCATCCAACAACAAATGGTCAAACCTTGTCGGGCAAGGAGATCTCACCAACCTGATCTTGCCCGGAAGCTCGCCAAGATCTACGCCTCTTGTGGATACTGACTAGGGAGAGCAAACCCGACCCGACCTGATTGACCAGATTTGATGTATCCGATTTTTTGTTGGGGTCGGAAAACCCGACCCGAAGTACCCAAACCTGATCCGATTCTTGCAACACGATACTTAAGCGAGTAGCGGGTAGGGTTATCGATTATGCTACTCGACCCGCCCGAAAAACCAAACTAACGTAGTATATATACTACCTTGAATTATTATGCATGTTCAAATATTTCAATTATTGTATGTCAATCACCGTATTTGTACAACTATAACTTTGAATGTTGTATTGTTATGACTTTGAATGATATTTTGACCAATTATCATTTTATTTATCACAATATAAAATATGTCAATTACCGTATATTATTATTTTACATGTTCAAATATGTCGATTACTGTATTTATACAACTATTACTTTGAATGTTATACTAGTATAATTTTGAATGATATTTTTATCAATTACCATTTTATTTATCACAATTTCAACAATAAAAAATTAAAATCCGAATGGACCCGAAAACCGTATCAACCTGGCCACAACCTGAATTTCTTCAACCGGAAGCAGTGGCGGACCCAGTAAGGGTCCCACGGGGTCCCGGGACCCCATGGACCTCCAAAAAATACCTATATATATTTGTATATATTTTATATAAAATTAAGTAATCAGTGTATTTATACAATCGAAACTGGTTTAGAACATGAATATAGATCCAGAGTAATGGTTGGAGGTTCAATCTAATAGTTTTACATGTGTAGAGGTCCAAGGATCAATTCCCCTAAGCATCCACTTTTTTGAAAATAAAATTATGGAACAACTTGCCCACCTATTGTTATCATGCATCTCTATTGCCCAACCTGTAATCTAATTTTTTCAACCTATGCCCAATTTTTTTCATAAGAAATAATACTACTATCAACCAGTATGTATCCTCAAATTTCAGCTTATCTTTTTTATAAACTAATTTCTTCATGAAACACGTAATTCTTGAATTCACACACTGAATTTGTAATAATTAAAATAAGCAAGTTAAAAACATTTTTTGGCGAGATGATTAAAGTTACCGTAGACCATCATCTTAGCCACTTTTTTATATGATTTTTTTCATATCTTATAGCATATAATTTAAATATCATTCTTTCCTAATATAGCAGATTCAGTCGCTTGAGCCATAATCGCATAATTTGGCTTGATGTGGTTTGATCTAAGACTAAAATCAATCCAATAACAAAGTCCTTAAAGTTACACAAATAAATTGGTAATTGTATTAAATTAAAATAGAAAAAAGCTAATGAATATATTTTAAATAAAAATCCAAATAAAATAATGCTAAGTAATTGGATCGAAATTTTCAAATGTAGGCTTTTTTTAATTTTGATTTCTCATATGCATGCCCATTTTTTTTAATTGATAGAGGACATTAACTTTATAAAATTTTAGTGCCCGTTTAGTGACTCTGTTTTTCGGCTTATCAGGCTTACCAACAGACTTTTTAACCAAACATGTAACTTTTGATTTTGTGAGCTGAATTGTGTAATAATAAGAAAAATAAAATTGAAGTTACTTTTCAGGCTGTAATGACTGAAGTTGTTGTAGATGACCATTTTATCTATTTTTTCATATCATTTCTTCTTTATTTTATTAATATAATATATTTTAAATTATTTTTTTCATAATCAGCAGAAATAGCCAATACAGTCACTTCAATCAGAACTTCATAAATTTAAGTAGAATCAACCGATTCGGCTGATTTCAGTGTTAACAAACGAGCTCTAATTGATAGTGGACATTTCTTTAAAATTTTGGAATATCTTTAAAATTGTCGTATACGTTAACTATGAAACGTTATGATATTTTAATATTTTACTTCTTATTTTTATTAATTTTTTATTAATTCGAGTTACAATACAGTAGGGACCCCGTGATTCTGAGTTTCTGGATCCGCCACTGACCGGAAGAAACCCAATAAATTTTTTGATAGGGTAGGGATTGATATTATCAATCAGATACCCGAAAGGGTTTGCCATTTTTGAACCCGACCCGTCTGAACCCGACCCGCCTGAACCCTATCTGCCTGAACACGCACGCCCCCGCGCGCGCACCCGCACACACACACGCCCACGTCCCCGTCCACGTCCCCACCCGCGCACACACACACACACACACACACACATATATACATACACACACACACACACACACACACATATATATATATATAGGGGTATTCATGTGCATCCAGCCACACCAGAGGGGTCGTCCGGTTGACGGCTTTTGGCGCCTTCCCGGTTGAATTTTTTGATTCAATTTTTAAGGCATGTTCTTCAACAAGTCTAGTTTATCCACACAAAAAAAAAATCAGCTAACAATTCAATCCGGAAGGTCATCAAATGATTTTATGAAGTTAACTGTGCAAAATTATGCATCAAAAAATTCCACTGGGAAGGCAGTCAAACGCCGTCGGCCAGACGGTGCTTCTCCTGCGGACGGAAGCACCAGAGCAGCCCTCTCGTTCAGACTTCAGATACTAGTCTCCAGCTCCAGTTCATTGTGCCAATCCGGAAGAACTCAGTTGTTTAGGGAAATTGATTTCTCTTATGAACAGTTCATGTGCCAGTGTGCCTTTTGACACGTATGGTTGAAAACCTATAGCTAGGGTGTTACCAAGAAATGGCCAGGTCTGAAGCATTCCTCAAAAGCAGTTTTTACAGGGCCGCTAATTCCATCTACCAAATTTTACCTTTCTGGAATACAGTATGTTTTAGTCATAACCATAACCAATGCCCCACTTGGTACAATACATGTGACTCGGGAAACAAATTCAAATCCTCAACAACTTGTTGATGGTTACTGGTCTGATGTGGTCCAATATGATTATATTAGTGACAAGTAATAAGTTTACTCAGAAAAAAATTAATAAGTTAAAAATAAAAAGTAGAAGAGGTCAAAGCCTATGTCTTCGAACATTCATTGACACTTGATAATTGAGACACTATTTCTTCTTGTGGGTGTAAAGTGTGAAACTGCGAACAATGTAGCGGCAGAAATATTTTGGTGATGGACAAAACACAACACAGCACAATCAAGTATGATAAAGGTATACACTAGTAGTTTGCTTTTGAAAGCAAATTAACTGCAGGCAACTCGCAGATAAGCGATTCAAACTCACATTGGTAATTATGGAAACAACCATCAGAAGATTCTACAGTCTCACCTTTTTGCTCTCCTGCCGATCTCTTTGACAGGTGGGATTCACTGAACATCTTCAATGCATCCTCCACAGCAGAAACAGGCTGTAGAGATTCTTGAAATTTGTGGAACTTCATTCTAATTTCCTCTGTTATCAACCTTTCTTGCAGTTCAGGTGGAAGGCATGCCAGAGTCCTTCATCAATTAGAGAGAGAGAGCTATATCAATTACACATGTTCATTGCAAGAAAATGAAGCCGGTTTCTCTTACTAACCCAATTACGCCTCTGAGCACACCCCATTTGTATCCTATGTATACTGATTCTATAAAACCAGCATTAAACCCTTTCTGTGCTGATGATTCTTTTCCAGCTATAAGGCCATCACGATATCCCATCTAATAATTAACTAGTCAAGATAGAAGTCATAGAACAGCAACTACTTTCGGCTATATACGTCTAATAACTTGGAAAGGATACATTATGGAACTGGTCATGCCTCCTCTTCCACTCCCTTTCCAAATCAGATGCATTGTCTGCTTCTTCAAAAGGATCACCACATGATGGTCCGTCATCGACGTGCCATAAGTCATCCTCATCATCATCTGGCATCAGCAATAAAAAGATTTATGAGAACTAGAATGATAAACTAGGTTATGATGTGGCAAACCTGTGTCACACTTTACACCCACAAGCATAAACAAGGTTTTTGTTAATTCTGAAGCGATAACCTAGATTTATGAGAACTAGATCGATAAACTAGGTTTTGGTGATGGACAAAGCCTAGATCTCATAAATATTTGCATTAATTTTGAAGCGGCGAACCTGTTTCCGCGTGGCTCCCACAATTTCTGACTTTTCGCGTTTATTTTTCTGATGATTCCTAAAAGCCAGAAGTTTTTTCTGACAAGTGACAGTTCAGAGATCCTAGACAGTTTACAATCTTCAACAGAAATGGGATCACAAGGGCTAATAGGAATCGTGTAATCATATGATGATTGTGATTTTGATTACCATGCCTTTACCCATAAGAGGACACAATTTTCATGAAGACCCAGGCAAAGAAATTTTGGGAAGGTGGGATATCTTAAAAGAAATTTCAATGGTCTTGGAATATTTTTTGAAGATAATTTCAATAGTCTTGACCAAATTTGAAGCTTTTTAATTTTTTGGTAGTTGATTGAAGATATCCAAAGGTGAAAGGTAGTGTGAACACTTGGTAAAACAGTTCGGAAAAAATTGCATTCAATAAAACAGTTGGAAAATAACTGTGTAAGGTCGACGATGGCAGGTCGAGTGGTTGAAACAAAAACTGTGTAAGGTTGGTGGTACAAAAGGATGTCCAGGTGATTAGATGAGACAATCACAATAGTTGGAGAGGCCAGATGATCTCATGAAATAAACTCCATTTAAAATCTAACATCTCACACTGTAATGACCATCCAAACAAAAAACTCAAGGATAACCCTTTCTAGAACCATCAACAAGCTAGGAAAAATGAACAGCTTGTAGCATTTAAGTCTGTTACTTCACTTACTTGTTAACAAAATATTGATTTCACATTTTTGCATTAATAAAAGTAATCAGTTTAATGCAAAAGATGATTCGTGTTAATGTCACCTGGACTGAAAGATGAGTGGATATCTACTTTGTCAATCTCAGCTGCTTTCCGATCCTGTTGTCTATTTGAATAAAGTGAAAAGAAAGATTAGAATCTTACTTATACTAGAGAAAAAGAACAAAGGGTTCATTCTTGGTCAGGGTATTGCAGCACCATAAAGACAAGTTTATTTACTGTCTACCTTTATTAGCGAACTAGAATTTAGAATATGTGATCTCATGCTCATTGCAATATAAAAATAAAAATATTTACAAATAGGGGTGGACTCGGGTCCGGGTCGGGTCCGGGCCGGGTCGGCGGTTCAAGAATGGTGGACCCGGGACCGGCCCGGGTAGCCACCGGGTCCGGTCCGGGTCCGGGCCTCCGGTTTGGATTTTTTTTTTTTTTTTTTTGCTTTCCTAACCCCCCCCCTCACCCCCCACCCTCCCAAACCCCCTCAACCCCATCCTACCCATCAAGCCCAACCCGGGTGGAACCCCAAAAATGAAAAAAAAAATTAAAAAAAATCAATTTGGCCCGGGCCCGGGCCCGACCCGGCCGGTTCACCAAAATTGAGACCCGAGCCCGGACCCGCCCTACCCCCCGGGCCTAGGCCTGACCCGGACCCGGACCCGAGAACCGGGCCGGTCCCGCACAGTAGCGGGCCGGTCCCGGTCCCGCACAGTAGCGGGCCGGGCCGGTCCACGGGCCGGGTGGCCCGACCCGAGTCCAACCATATTTACAAAGAAGCTTCCTGAACAAATGCAGTTATAAGCTTGTATCTATTGATCAGCAACTATAAATATTACTTGATGCTGAAAATGAAGTTAGTGGGAATATTCTCGCATCCGAATAAATGCCATTAAAAAATCAGTGCATTTTATATAAAGCAATATACTACTATTTATTTAATCAAAAAGCAAGAACTGGGGGTTGAATTTTCACAAACAGACTGGGAAAAAACACACATCATATCTGCTGAAGACATCCTTGCATCACCTTACTGGCCTGTTAAAAGCAAGGAAAGGCATTGTTAGTGGTTCCAATCAACGTCTACAGCAGATAGAAACGTAATTCATGTTTCTAGACAATTCATTTTTTTCTAATACAGGTCTTTAGCAAATGACCTGATGTAGTACTCTAGTAGGATGATTACAGTAATGATAGCAACTTAGAAAGTAGATATTTGGATATGCAAAATCAGAATTAAACCATTGCTGCAAGTGTTTGATGAGGCGAAAAACGAGCTAGCTTTTTTTATGAAACGGGCTAGCTTTTAATTTTTCAGGATATGCAGAGATACTAAGAGCATACTAATTGAAAGCATAACCACACACAGAAAAATGAAGCTCCCAATGATGCCCTAAAGACATAGGGGCAGAAAAATATCCAGATAAAAACATCCAGATGTTGAAACAAATAGAGGGGCATAAGGTACTTTAATGTTTTATGTTTATATTTTAGCAGTAGGGAGCTACTGTGAGAGGAATGGATCTCGCATTCTCGCAAGAAAGGAAACAACAACCCCCAATATTCAGTTAATCAATTTTACAATTCAGTACATCCGACCCCCCTTACCCAAACGTAGGTGGGAGCCTTTGCGACACTGGGGTAATGATGAAGATGATGAATGATGAAAGTCTAATTGCTTTTGGTTTGATGTCCTCGTATATGTTGAAATTTAATAATGATACCCTGCAGTAGCGCCAGAGCCAAGAATTTGATATAGAGAGAGTCAAAAATCAACAACTGATAACATATTTAAAAATAAAAGAATAACTCAAATACAAAATTAATAAATATTCAAATAGTAGTTATTGTTTAGCAATTATTAGAAACTCATCCGATTAACACGAATAAGTAATCAAAATAACACATCAAAACAGTAAACATATAAAATACAGTTGCAAAGTTAAGCAGTGAAGAAGTTTTAAATTTTTGTAGTGAATATTCACTCAAACTGTCAAATATTGTGATGTACATGGTCGAGAAGTTTTTCAGTCTGTACCCATCGTCTAGTAGCATAGCAACTTATTCTGCTGAAACTGATTTTGGCAACTGCCCAATAAGAGAATGATTACTTTAGCTTTTTATTCTGCTTTAGTTATTCAAAACTACTATTAAACACCCTTTCAGCTAATTTCAAACTCAATTGGCCATTTAAGCAAAAATAATTACCAAACACTTCCACTATATAAATTTTAGCAACTTCACCACTCACCAAAAAGGTGCCTAAGCTTTGGCTTGGGTCATAATTAGAGGGTACAATACCCGGATCCCGCTCATTTCCAACCGCTTCAAAAACAAATTACTCTTGAACGGAAGAAATATTTGAAGTATCAATGAAGTCATTTAAGTCTTGTCTATTTTATGTGCTTATAGTGTGCTTAAAAAACAAATGCAATGTTGTTTTTTCTCTTTTAGCTGTAGATTGTGTAGTGATACCTAATTAAATCGACAAAAATCAAAGAAAAACCCAGCATATTATTTTCAATCACATAATTTATATTAATACACTAATATGTTAAGAAAATCTATATATATCTATATAAAAACGGAAAAGTGTGGGGGAAGTTTGGGAGGGAATTTGGGCGGGATTAGCTCAATACGTTTGAAATGTTATATTGGTCATCTAAAGGATTAGCAAACAATAATGCAGTAATTATGACGGCTTGAGGCTGTTTATCTTCTCCATGAAAAGGTGTGTATGAATTTATGAAAGAATGTGTTTCACGTTGCTCAACATTTATGCATTGAATGTGCTATCACATTGTTCAACACGTGGACATTTAATGCTTCCTACCAAAATGTGGCTTTTCATATTCTAGCATAATGCTACCAGAATCTTTCTAATATAATTAAGAGCTAACTTTTCTACTCCTTACTGACATATAACGAAGCTGGCCAAACTGTTCATCCACAACAAAGCCCTGAGATCAACAGTTCTATAAAACCTTGCTTATACAAATAATTAGGGGTTCCACCTTTTTACAACTTCATCATTGCTTGCAGCCCAAAGAAATGGCTACAAAGAAGCAAAAACATGAAATCAACATTTCTGTAGGACGGTATAGAACCTTCAGATCTTTGCCTAACACAAACCATGATATTATTGTTCTCATAGTTATAGTAAGAAATCTGGTTTCTACACATGATTGGTGTTTAGATGTCCCAACTTTTGGTTTGTAGATTACTTCTTCAGACATGCATTGGGCATTAAGGTAAAATACACATGAAATCTATCACAGGTAAAGGTAAAATAAGATTCATACATTTAAACTTATAGAACTACTTTAATAATTTCAAATGTTTGTTTGTTATTATCAAAAACTATTACTGTGTCCATAGTTGTCGATGGCGCAATATGGCGCGCGCGCCATGCGCCATGAGGCGTGAAATACCCTATGCGCCATGAAAACGGGCTGTGGCGAGGTGTATACACATGGCGTTGCCATGTCTGCGCCTTCGCCATTCCTGCGCCTTCGCCATGGCGCTGCGACTGGTTTTTTAAAAAATGGGTCCACTTTTTGAGCTGTAAGTTGTGGAGTTTTGGGCCATAACAATCTATTTTAGCCCATAACAACAATAAAACTCTAACATAAACTTACTATTTTAGCCCATAATACTAACAACAACCCTAACTACAAATAAATAAACACAACAAAGTGATAACACGTGAGAAGTTAAAGCTGCTGCAACGGAAAAAAGCTCTGCGACAACCGAAAAGGCAAACGACAAGGGGGACTCTCGTTGACTACTTCCAACTACAAAAGGTACTACAACCTCTTTAATGCTGTGTATTAATGAAGAAAAGTTCAGTTTATAAGTTACAGTTTATCCAAAACTTTATATGAGTTGTAGCATTGTAAAATGAAGTTTTTACTTTAGAACTCAAAGTATTTAAACTGATAAATTGATACACTTTTATAAGTTAATTTAGTTTAAACTTTACAATTTAGACTTTAGTTCATTGATATTTTTGTTCTTAATTGTTATTATAAAGGTAACCGAAGAGGCAGAGCAAAGGATGTCTGTTGCCTTTGCTAAGGAGCTCTGTCAGAAAGTGAAAGAAAACAACAACAATGAATTGCGCTGCAACTACTGTGGGCACGTGACGAAAGGTGGAATTACAAGATTTAAACAACACTTGACCGGGAAGCACCGCAACACAACACAGTGTGAACGCATTCCCGCTGATAAGAAGGCTGAACTGCAGGCGTTAGTCTTGAAAGAATCTGCTGCTAACTTAGAAAAAAATGTGTGTGAACAAACCTTTCGAAGTACATACACAGTACAGCAGTCTGGTGGGTCAAGTGCAAATAGGGTGATTGGAGATGATGATGTTGAGATAACTGGTTCTCAGTCAAATGCAGAGGAAGGTCAATCTTGTTTTGAGTCGATTTATCGTCAAAGCTTTTGGAGGAGTGTTGCCTATGTTATGAAGATTTCATTGCCAGTAGTGAAGATATTGAGAATTACGGATGGAGAGTTGCCTCCAATGGGCTTTATTTATAAGGCTATGGAGAGAGCAAAATTGGGAATAAAAAACACATTGGGAGGTAAAGAAGAGAAATACATGCCTCTCTGGAAGATAATAGATAAGCGTTGGAATGAGAACCTGCATTCTCCATTACATGCAGCGGGGTATTATCTCAATCCTCAATTCTTCTACCCTAATTCACGGCAAATCCTCGGAGATGAAGAAGTATGAGATGGCTTTATAAAGTGTGTGGAGAAGATGTTGCCCACTAGCATTGGAGAGAGTGTAGAGTTCTCAACTGAGATATCAAACTATACAAATGGTAGAGGAAGTTTCGGAACTAAAATGGCAATGAAAAATAGGGACAAACAACCACCGGGTATGCAAACTGTAATCTGTCTTCTCTTTCTTATTTAAGTATTTTATTTACTTAAATTTGGTAATGAGGTAACCTACTGCCTACAAACTTATTTTAATTAACTTTCTGCTAGAACTAATTTTGTAGGTTTATAGATACTGGATTTAAACTTTCTGGAAACTGGAAAGTCCTAAACTGCAACCTACTATCCTACAACCTACTGTCTGGAATGGAAAGCTGAAATTTTAAATCCTGAAATCTGAGTATTGTTTTCTACATTATTAATTAGCATTTGGTTGGAATTTTTAAATATAGTTGACTGGTGGCTTTCAAATGGCTCCTCGTCTCCAACATTGCAACATCTTGCTGTTCGGATCCTTAGTTTAACTTGCAGTGCTTCTGGATGTGAACAAAACTGGAGTGCTTTTGAAAATGTGAGTTCATAAATCTGCCTTTCATATTTAATTCAACTATTTAAGTTATCCGTAGTTGATTTGTTATCTACTTGTTTTAGGTTCAAACCAAGAAAAGGACAAGGTTGCTGCCAAAAAAAATGAATGATTTGGTATACATTCGGCAGAATCAACGTCTTCAAGATCCAGCTTTCAAAAAAATGAAAGTATGTTTGGATGACATTGACGATTGCAATGAATGGATTGATGAAGCTGCTGAGCAAAATGACATGGAAAACTGGGATGTAGTGGAAGAAGTTGTTGGTGTTAATGAAGTAAATCACAACACAAGAGCAACAACATCAAGGGCATCAACACTTCAGCTGCACGACGAAGAGGAGACAGAGGAGGCGGAGGAAATGGAGGAAACAGACGAGGTTGCAGATCCCTCCGAGGATGAAATGAATGAGGATAGTGTGCCATTGCTATCAGATTCAGACCAAGATGATGAGGAGTCTGATGATTGATGATGATTATGCCATAATCATCAAACAAAAACAAGCTAACAAGCCTAAATCTTAACATATTTTGCATGACAGAAACTTTTTTTTTGAATATTATGTTTTTTGGAAGTACTTTGAACTATTTTATCATGTTTTGGTGGTTGGGTAAACTTGAGTTGATGAATTGCAGTATCTATTATTCGTTTTGAAGGTTTTTTTTGTCACGTGGCGACGCCATATTTGCGCCATCGCCATCGCCATCGCCATGGAAAATGGCCTGTGCACCATGGGTTGCGCCATGCGCCATGACAACTATGACTGTGTCAACTCGTGAATTGCTCTCTTATCGTCAAACACATTTTCTTTAGTTAAAACATACCGTTCTCATGAAAATTGTAGTTTAAACATATAAGAAACTAAAATGCGGAATGTATAAATCACATGCAGAATGTATAAATCACATTGAATATTCGAATGTAGAAATCACAGTAAATCCCAATAATCTTTTTATTTGTTGTTGTATTAAAGATTAATAATATCTCATTCTAAATTTTTATGTGCACATGACCGTACATATCACTCTAAATTTCACTGGTATTTTTCTTCCGCACAAGTGTGATATAATTAGCAATAAATCACCATGAATGTGAATTAGATTAAGCAGCATTAATAAATATCTAGATAAGTGGTTAAAATAATGCAATATGACGATTTTACTTTCCTTCTGTGTTTTTCTCAAATACTCCGTAAGACACTTATTGAACCACACTCTTTCTTTTGTCCTACTAATAAACCAGAGAAGAACTATCCAAATTAACTCCCAAACAAAGCAAAAAACATTACAGTCCTATCAAAACTCAATACCACAGTCTTAGTAATTGCATATATACCTCTTTGTGTTCTAAAAAATAAAAAATAAAATAGGGTTAATTATTTAAAGTTGATTCATTATGATCGAGTATGATGTAGTAATTAATCTTTTAATAAAAAACAGTAGTCACTTTATGAGCATCAACTTTGGTGTCAAAACAATCAAATAAGTAAAAATAAAAACAAAAGGCACAATAGAGAAGAATCTGTGTCAAAAATTAACAAAGATGTATAGTATCTTTATCTAGAAAAAAGGTTTCAAATTAATTTCAGTTTGATCATGTCGTAATATCAAAAAAGGTTTCAAATTAATTTCAGTTTGTTCATAATTTCCAAGTTAGAGTTGAGTTCTAATAAAAATTTAGCCAACATGTTAGCTTTAAGAAGGATTTGTGGCATTGTTGTTTTTGAATTGAAGTAAAAAAACAATCTTTCAGCATATCCCACATGCACATGCACATTTGAATCATGAAAGATGACTACTCTACATGCGTGCATATAACAGAAATGCAAAACTTTCCTTATTTTAAAAAACTCCACACCGCCATTCTCTTCTCTCTAGCTTTTATCTATTTTTGGGTTTGTATTCAGAAGAGAAATGTATTTCAAGAAAAAACTTCATTGAGATGCTTCCTTCATCCCTTTGTTAATATATTCCATGTCCCCATTACTATGCTTAAAACCAATTTCTGATATCTATCCTATGATGCTCACAATGCAAATTCAACAATAATTACTCATTAAATGTGTGTATAAGTCTTTGGGGTAAAATCTGTAATAAATACGGAGTATAAATTTGGATATACGAAATAGTTGGATAATCATCACAGTTTGTTTTTCACAAATCAATTCTAGTGTAATATGTTTTCTGAAGCAGCACGTTTAGATGCAAGCATTCCACATAATTAACAAGCAATTCCGGATCATATTACTCAAAGAATCACAATTTTTGAGTTCTTATATAATAAAATATAAATTTGAACGGAATTTTTTTCAAGCAAATGAATATGAAGTGTACGAACTAAATACATCTTTTTAAATGAAAAAGAAAGTATATTAAAGTACTTCAGAATTGCATGAAAAATAAATTAATTAAAGTCATTAAAATGTAGAACTTACCTATGAAAACTTTGTTGACGATTGGGCGTAGTAAAGGTGTTGAGAGTCGTCGGAGGCGTCGAATGTATATGATGACCGGTTGTCGGTGAGGACAACACAGTGGCGATCGGTCTATGAGCTTAATGGTGGCGACCGGCGAACATAGAGGGTGAAAGTGATGCCAAAAGAAGATGGAAAATGATGATCGGTTGACGCAGGGGCGAGTGCCAATGGCTATGGTTGTGGTCGAAGAAGATGTTGAGGCGGGTGTTGGTGAGACGATTACACCGTACAGATGCGGAGGTGAGGCGGTGGCTTTTGGGATGAGAATGTTACGCTAGGTTGGCGTGAAAGAAATTTGGGTTTGGAGAGTAATTCATGTACATTTTGGGCTTTGGATTGTGGACTTTTGGGCTGCATTTTGGTCTGGATTTGTCAATTATTAAAAATATTTTAAATAAAACATGGGTAGTATAGATATGAAATACATTCACATTAGATTGGAGTAAATTCAAGTAATGAATCAATACTAATAGTATTAATTCTAGCCATATAGAATTCTCCCCAGAGTGGTTATTACCAGATTAAGTAAACATGTTTTGGAAGCAAAAAATTTGACGGGATAAAGTGAAAGTGAAAATCTATGTTTAAAAAACTGACCCGATCAAGTCGGGTCAACCCGGACTGAAACTCGGTTCTGTTAGTTAAAACCCGGAAATGGTCAAAAACTGGAAAAATCGGTACAGACCCAGACCAGAAAACCCCGATTTGGATTGTCTTTTCCCCAAAAAAAACTTTTTAAAAAAAAAATTAAAGCATTTTAAACCAATAAATTACAATTTCAATACCCTAAAGAGAAATAATATGCAATATATTTATATACTATTTGTTTTTTTAACAATGAAAATCATATCAAATATGTGATCGGGTTGCTTTTCGGACTGGTTGTTTAACATAGGTTGAAAGGAGTTTTTTTTTTTGAAAGGAGGTGAAAAGGAGTTAAGAACAAGAATGTCCTTGAACTAGACGGTTTGAGGCTGTCTTTAAAGTTTCAAAGAACACAATTTCTTCTGATTGTCTAATATCCATTGACTCTAATATCGGTGGTTTGAAAATATTTATATGTCACAAAAATCGCAAAAGTATCAATGTAACAACAAATGTTGTATTTATGCAAGTATTTTGAAATTTGTAAAACATTTATAACTTTCATCCTTCAATATGCTTTTATTATTGTGGAAATCTTTTGTTTCTTAGATTTTGTTCTGTTCATTTATATTTACAATTATTACATTATGACAATCTAATTTATATGTGACAAATTATTAAATTACATGAATAATTCACATGGTTCAAAAACTTACTTTTTCATTAGAGTAATATATTTTCCCGTGCATCGCACGGGTAGAATACTAGTTAGTAACTAACAATCCATAACAATGCTTAATTTCAAATTTCACAAATGAAATCACACAATTAATCACTTATTCAAAAAATCGACAACAAATTCACACTTTACACAACTGTATTACGTAGTACTATAGTAGTAAGACGACAAATCAAAATATTAAATGAATTTGATAATATATATTCTGTATATTTTCTATAGTGACTTTGATGAATTTATTAGAAATTGAAAGATTACAACAACAACACTCTCAAAAGATATTGGGGTCGGCTAACATGAATCGATACATAAAATATTCAAAAAACATACCTAGCAGTGGTTTTATCCTAGGCAGGCTGCAGAATGGGAGACTAGCAAAGTGGCGGAGCAGGGAGCCGGGCAGCTGGCGGAGGCGGAGCAGGGCTGCACAGCATAAAACGCAGAGTCGCTAATCTTTTACTCTGTATATACCAGCAACCACCGGACCTATGTTTATTTTTATGGAAAAATTAGCAACAAACACTGATCCCAGCTTTCCTCACGAAATGTATGGGACTGTTTTGTGAGAAGGGCCTTCACCGTGCGCCCTGAAATGTACCTTAATTTTTTCAAAAATGGACAAATCTGTCCTGGGGATATTTACTTGAAGGTCACACACTTTTATTGATTCTTTTCATATTTTCATACTCTGTGTAACCTTATAGCTCGTTGGTTAACACCCAAATTTGTTGTATTGATTAATTTTAGGGAAATTTTCCGAAATAGTAGTAAAAATGTTTGAGAATTCCAAAATAGGAACGCCATGTTTTTATTTTCTAAATACGAGTAATTACTGCCTAGGAAGGATATAGCTTAGGCGTTCGGGGGGGGGGGGGGGGGGGGGGGGGATTTAATTAATAATGCGTGTTGCAAAAAAACATCTATTGTAACAACAAAATCAAAGACAAAAATAAATATTATAGGAATAAAAGTTTTCATTAAAGTCAAATTCAAAAACATCACAATTTTACAACTGTTCTCTACGGGTTTTACAACTGATCTCTACGGGATTACTAGTTACTACATGAATACTAATTAACTTAATAATTTGTTTATAAAAACAAATCACAATCAAATTCATACTACTAAAAATGATGCTTACAACTTTACAAGTAACAATCGAATTCATACTAAACAAGGTTGTAATTAGTCTTTTGGCAATCAAATTCATACTACACAAGGCTGTAATTTAGTTTTAAAATTGAATTAAATAATTAGATTAATAATAACAAACCACAAGCAAATCCATAATACTATAAATGATGGTTACAACTTTACAAGTAACAATCAAATTCATACTAAACAACCAAACAAGGCTGTAATTAGTCTTTTAAGTACTTTTAACAATCAAATCCATACTAAACACTAAAACAAGGCTGCAATTTAGTTTTTAAATCCCTTTCTTTTATAAGCATGAATATTGTTAGGGGTTTAATGGTCATGAAAAAATTGTTCGTGTCTCTTGATGCATTGGCCGATTGTACTCGATGTATATTTAGTCAAGCATATTGAGGTTATGGCAGACTAAAAGGAGACGGCGATCAGCTATGCCGTTAAACCCGAGTATGACTTCTGCAACTTAGCTTCACACGGGTTTGGGATAAACAAATACAGAGTACTACATAACTGCGCAATTAAACCTTCCTTTCCCTCTCGCCCTGATTCTGTCCGACCCTTCCTCTACTTCTTTTTCATTCACGGTCTTGCGCCTCAGCCATGGCCCATGGTTGTCAAACGGTTATTTCCTTTGGATACTGTCATCGATTATACGCCTAATCAGATTTGGCACCTGGTATTGAACAAATTTTAGATTTCTTCGCATCCTTTTGTAAGTTCATTACTCTCTCCTTGATTATGTTGCTTCTTTTATCTGTTTCTATTTTTCAATTTAAACTGCTATGTGTTTATGTTCCTTTATCATCCAAGCTTGCCATCCTTTCTCCTGTATTTCTTCACATCAGTGTGCTTATATTATTTGTTCATAGTTTGTATCCCTTTATTTTACTTCGCTTGCTACGAGTATGTGTTTGGTGAAATGTTCAAACGAAATCCTCTACTAACTAACTGTCTTTTACTTACAGTTGAAGGTTGTTTTGTTTGATTTTTCCTCTCCTTTTGGTTTGCTTACATGTGCTTAAATGTGCACATGGATTACATATGAAGCTGTAATCCTCCATCCTTTGAGACTATAGAGGAAGTTGGACAGAATCCAAAGACATTTTGTGCTAGCACTAAAGAAGAGATGCTTTGTTTCGGAGGAGGACGAGCCCTTATATCCGACATGATTGATGATAGTGTTCAGCTCGAGCAGTCTTTTAGGTATTATAATATAGAAGATAGTATATGTTATTGATTTTTTTGAAATCGTGTTTAACCTATCAGCAAGCCTCATTGTACTACCTCCTTCCCCAAACAACCTTGTTTCATGAAGGTGCATCTTTTTTGGTTTTGTTTAGGACAATTCTTGTAAATCATTTAAATTATTATTTGTTTGTTAAGAAAAAGCATACTTAACTTCTTTGAACACCTTTTTGTTCAATGATAATAATAACAATTACATAAGTTCAATAAACTTTTATGAAGTTTTGGAATAATATTTTGTTGGGACGAAGGTAAAAATTGGATTGTTTTGTTAATCTCTCACTATGTTTATAGGTGGTACACGTCCATGGCTGGATGAAAAGCCAACATGAAGGTTCTGATATCAAAGGTTTGGGAGGCTGAAGTGACTGTTGTGATGACGACCGAGTTTGGTCATTTGTCCCCCGACCAAGAAGCTAATACCTCACAACATTGTTGAAAAGAGTATTATGTTTTTCTTGCTTGAGGTAATTTTTTTCCAACTTCTGCATTGTTCTTAAGTATTTTGTCGCTGCGTATCTATCTCTCTGTATATGACCAGTTTTCTATAACTTTACAGATAAAAAATCTCATATACTTGATAGTTTATTCATGTTTCAGGGACTTCAATCTGGTGTAAGTGCCTTCAATTTGTTGAAATTAGTAGTCATTTTTCTATACCAATGGTGCATCATGTAAACTAAATGCCACCTCATTTAACATTGATGTATGCTTCGATATTTTTCTTTGAGGTCATCAATTAGTCATATACTTCTTCCAGCTAAATCACAAACTTTGTAATTAATAGATCATGTATTCCAAGGAACATCCTGATAACCGAATTTTTCTTTGAGCCCATTGAGACGCAGGCGAAGACCATGTTAACCGAATCAATGACCTGCACTTCTGTGTTTCAGTAATTCTGCTTGCAACCTTTAATAAAAACATGAGCCTTCATTAGTGTGTATTGTGTAGTTGCTTATGTATTCCATCCTTCCAGGTGTTGCAGCAAATACTAGGGACACTTTTAGTGAAAGGATCTTTGCAGAAGAAAAATACGAGTCAAGCATAGGTTTCTACTTCCACAATCCTATTTCAACAGCCTTTTAATCTTACAAAAATCATCACACAATCACATATGATAAATTTAGTTTGACAACATATTTTTGAGAAGAAGTTGGTTTTCTTGACTGTCGAAACAGTCGGCCAGTTTGTCCAATTGTGCTTAAGAAAATTTCAGAGGTTAGAGCTTCATTTTCTTGACTTGAAGTACAATGATGTTTTCTTATGAGAATTGAATAGATCAGAAAATACACCATAATACCATATAGCTGTTCCAAAGGGTCATGGCTTAACTTAGCTATGTTCCTTCTTTACTTCCTTGATTTAAGAAGTCAAAGATTGGTAAATTTCAATCTTCTAACTTGGTCCTAAATTGATGACTTTTAGCTGCTTCTGATCTATTTTAATGAGTTTGGACTGCTACTACTTTATTTGCTTTCTATGAATATTCTTCAAGAAAACGTGAAGAAGGTAACAAATAAGTTCTTTTACATACTTTTTTGATATGTTTATTAATTGTCTTCTGACTTTCAAGTTTGTTTCTTATTGAATAATTGGGAAAAATGGTCAAATAAGGCCTACTACTTCCTAAAACGTATTAAAAACGTATTAAAAACGTATCGTACAAGTATTCTTACTTTAAAAAGTTGATCAATTTGGTCATTTTGACTTGTAAATTTGTAATAGAAGGTTTTTTATATTAAAAAACTTTAAAAGATTGTTAAAATTTGAAGAAATATAGATAAAAATTGTGAAAAAAAAAAATTGAATGTCAAAGTCAACTTTTAAAAATTTTAAAACTAATTTTATATTCTATATCTCTTTAAATTTTTCCATATTTTCTATTTTCTATTTTTACATGTTTACTTTATTTTTTTAGTTTTCTGATTTTTTATTTTATTATTTAAAGTTTTTAAATTGTTTATTTATTTTTATATTTATGCTATTTTATATTTGTTATTACATTATTTTTCAAAATTATATGAATTTTATAAGATTTATCAATAGTCCTGATCATTTAAAACAAATGACCACTATAGGTAGTCAAAATGGCTTGATGATTGTATTTAACATGTTAAAGTTTAAAATAGTAGTCTTTTTTTATTTGCTTATTTTATTAGATAAAATCATATTCACGCCCACCAAACTACTATACACACATGTGGCTCACTCAAATATCAAATTGCCAATATAAATATCTATATGTTTTAATCCAATGAATTTCAACTTAAAGAATAAAAAGTGGGAAATTTTGTCTCAATTAATTTTGAAATGTGTCTTTTTTCAATACTTATACTTATGTCACTATATGTAAAGTAGATGGGTATGTTATTGAAAATTAAGTTTCCTATTAATTTGAATTTTACATTTTCAAGTTGTGTAGCTCATCCATATCACCTATTTTGTTCTACTTTTATGTTTTAGGCTGGAGCAGTGGTGGACCCAGGCATTAGAGCTTAGGGTATGCACATATATAGTACGTAGCGGTTTAAAAAAATTACAACACTACACTACACCGACAACACGACTTAACTTAATTATTATTACACCATGACTTTTCCTCCTCCATCTCATAAAACTTTACCATATTTGAATCTTTTCATTAATGAAATTAAACTTTGACCTCTATATATTTTTATTAGAAATTATTTATAATATAAAAATAATTATATTATAAAAGTATATGTAGAAAAACATTATACTCCGTACATCAAGATGTATCAACAATACAAAAGATATCTAAATGATGGATTATAGTAGTGAAAAATGAAATTTAAAAATCCTAAATGATTCGTATTCACTTTGTGATTCAATAAAGTGAAAAATAATATGGAGAAAAACACATGCAAATTTGCTAAAAAATACTGATGTAGAGAAAAAAGACGACTCATGCCCAATTACTTAAAAATAGCTTAAAAGGCTGAAATTGGTTGGAGGACAAAGCAAGAGGCTGAGGTGGGAGGCTCAATGCTCTGCTGGATTTTAGAGGGATTCAAAATTAAATTCAAATATTTGAGCTTAACTGGGCCTACAATGTAAGAACTAATGGTGTTAAAAAAATCAAATGATGCACCTTTTGAGGTGTAGCCTGTGCTAACCCTCGATATAGTATAGGTCCGCCCCTGGGCTGGAGTAATTGTTCATGTTTTGAACTAAGCGTTTTCCGCCTTAGAGGTAGGGTTGCCATCTTTACCATATTATGCATATATACCTATGTATTTATATGTTTATTGTTTTTGTTGTTTTCCTCTCAGTGTGTTTCCTCTTTTTGGGTGAACCAATCTATCTGGGTTTTTATGTGGGATTTCTACTTAGACATTTACACCGGTTGTATTAAGCGATTTAACAAGAAAAGAAGTACCTCTATATGATATTGATATTTGATTTTTCTAAATATATGTTCTAAATGGATGGTGGTGGCACCATAGAAGGTTTGTTTGTTATCTAATCTTGAAGTACCAATTGCATCCTCCTCATCACAACGAATGCGATGACATTGGGTTTTTCATTTTGCAGAAACCTTTTTTAGGCAACAAACTAAAAAAGATTCACGATATATATATTTTATTCATTAGGTTCCTTTATCAATTTCTAACATATTATGCATTCGAATAGTGTATTCGTATTACCCATATATTCACTCAACCTAACCTGATGAGTGAATATGCATATAATAGTCTTGGTCATTGACACGAAACTAGTTGAAATATAAACACAATAAAACTAAACAAATAAAAACTTGCCCTTCAGGAGTTAGGACTTAGGCAGTTTCGCAGGGCAGGAACTAAACCGCCGTGCGCCGTGAGGCCGTGACCCGCCGTCCGACTATCCGAGTGTTGAGCGCCCTCTGACGGTCCGTGCTGACAATTGACAGAGACTCGATGGACGATAAGTCGATCGGTCGCTGCCGACGCTGCGTGATACTGTGCTAAATTGCTAGGTTGGGATTTTGGGGTTTTGCACTTTTCCGATGCAGAACTATGTGAACTGCTACTCTTCCCCTCCGCCTGCGATCTTGGAGTTCATTTGGGATTTTCAGATTTTGGGCCATGTTTTAATTTGGGCTTGGCTAAAAGGAAGGCTGGGAGAGGAACTGGACGAACTACGGATTGGTGTATAATGAGGATGGGCCTAATTTAAAACATACTCCCTCCATCCCATACCAATTTTCCAATTTTCCTTTTTGGATCATTCCATTTTTTTGGGGAATTTTTCGGGAATAGACAAAAACTGAAAGTTATATCACTTTTTTTCACATTTATAAGTTTCTTTCAAAAATAGACTAATTAAATTTTTCCTTTCAAAAAAAGACCATATGCATAGAATCAAGCTACTGGGACCTAATATGTGAATATCGGCTCCCCCTCCAAAGGGTAAAATACACCGTACGGCCGGCTGTACGGTGCTCACCGTACAACTGTTTTTTTTTTGTAATTAAACCTCCGCGATTCAGCCCTGCAACTCGCGATTTAACCCTGCAACTCACCAACGAAGACGACGAAGGACGGCATATCGAAAGTCTGGTGCAACTCACGAACGCAGATCGCCGATAGTCAAGCTTCCAAGTGCAACTCACGAGTCACGACTGAGATTCTTAGCCGACGCAGAGACGGCTCTACCCCTGCGAGCGATTCCTATTCTTCACACTCTATTTTTCCGTCTCTGCTAATTATTGGTCTGCTACATGAGCTGTCACAGTTTTTTATACAAAATGAAATTATGAGCATAGTAGACATTTCGAATGAGTTTTATGATTGCTCATTTTGTAATTTATGTATACTCATTTGATATTTGCTTAATACTCATTTTAAATGAAATGAGTTTTATGTTAAACTCAAATGAGTATAACGCCCAAAAAGAATGAGCACACACAAATGAACCTTTTACTTATTTGATACTAACTTGTAAGTTATGTATGCTCATTTTAAAATGTTGAACATTTCAAATGTATCGTACTAAACGAAAAAATAATAAACCAAAAGTGATATATAAGGTTTGAAACAGAGATCACTGATTCTCAACGTTAGGCTCCTAATACTCAAAAGAACAGGATTGATGCTCATCAAAGTTGCATAAATGCTCATTTAGGAGAATCCGCGATTTTCACAAGAATTACAATTTTGCCACCGGCTGTACAGTGATCATTGTACAGCCGGCTGTACAGTATACGCGTTCCCTCCAAAGTGCTTGTAGGCTCCATCTCTACCCTCTTTGTTTAAACTTATACAAACACAAAAAATTAATCTAATTCTTGTTTTAAAATAGAAAAATAATGTAAAAATGATGAAGATAATCAAAAAATTAAAAAGTATGAAATATAAAATAAAAAAATAAATAAGTAATAATAAAAGTATGAAAATATTAAAGAATGCAAAGTAAAAAATTGAAGGTGGGAAATTGTAAATCAAATTCGACGGAGGAATTTCAATTCAAAAAATAAAACAGAATGCAAAAAAACATATAGAAAATTAACAAATGAAAAGAAAAGAAATTCAAATTTTTTAAATTGTGAGATTATTGTAAAAACTACAATTTTAAATTAAATGAATATATCAAAACTTAAAAATTAGTTTAAACTGTGAGAGCATTGTAGAAAATACAATTTTTGTTATGTAACTTTTTGAAATAGTGATCATAACTTTTATCAAAATATAAATTGTCAAAAAATAGAAAAAATCAAAAGTTTAACAAAAAGCTTTAAAATACGGTTTAATACCCTAAAACATATAAAATATAACAAAAAAATTATAAAATCAGGAGAAAGAGGTTTTGACATTATTAAAAATATGATAAGTAACTAGCAATGTTTATGGAAGACAGCTTCTAACAACCACACTATGTATACAATGTAAAAAATCTGAAATAAATAAATATAAAAAATTCAAATAATTCATAAATATCATATTAAAACTTTAAAAATACAATAAAAATAGAAATCGAAATTATTAATATTTTTTTAAAGTTATAAAATTTAATTAAACAAAAAAAAGTATAGAATATATAAAAAATCGAAAAACAAATTGAAGATTAAATTAAAATGTAAAAAATAGCATTTGATAATTGAAAAAAAAAATTAACCCAATAATTTTCAAAATAGTCACAAAATTTAATTATTATTATGCACTATTATTGTTAGTATGATTTTATTGTTAGTTTTTGTTACCTATTGTTTATTTGTGTTTCACTTTGTTGATAATTTTTAAATTTTTGTTTTTATTGTTTCTTTGTGTTTTTTTTTATGTTTCTTTATACTCGCAATTCAAATTTCTCATTTTAGATGGTTGTACATAAGTTTATATATGAATTTTTATTCTATATAAGTAGCAAAGTGAAGCATCATTTTAAATAAACGACAAAAATCAAAATCAAAACTATAAACATCAATAAACAACACGATGCAACAAAAAGAATCACAATGCAACAAAAAGCAACACAATGCAACAAAAAAGCAATACGATGCAACAAAAAGCAACACAACGCAACAAAAAGAAACAAAATAATAAAGCAATATGATGCAACAACAAACAACATAATGCAACAAAATATAACATGATGAAACAAAATGCAACACACTACAATTCACAAGTGTTCGATAAATAAATATACTGCAAGTTATTTGTAAGCATTTATTGTCAAAGCTATAATTAAATTTATACTAAAGTACAAGAAACTAATGAAGTCCGCCAATAATAATGTCATCTCTCCATTGTTTACTAGTTGTTTTTTATTTTAAAAAACTTACGAGATAATATTATTAAAAACAGAACAAGTGATAAAAAAAACTAATGTTACTATATAGAAGCTCATAAAATCAGTAGGGGGTGGGGTAATAATAACCGGCAGGTGGTACTCCCAAGCCATTTACTGAAGGCATTTCATAAGGCATCCTTGGTTTCTAACCAGGGGTAATGTATCCACCTAGGCTAGTGATTCTTCCTAGACTCGATTGCCCTTACATGCCCTCTCTAGAATAGAGCTGCCAGCCTGCCACACCATCTGTTCATGCACTAGAAACTGTTTTTTCTTCTCTGGATCTGCCATTTGCACATGAGAAGGGGGATGAACGTTCAAAGAAGCAGAAATGGATCTTGCCCAACTGCCTGGACAGTAGTACCATCAGGGACAAGAAGTGTCAACACTGGAGTTGTACTCAATATCATCCCTCCATCATAATGCCATTGTCTTAATAGTTTCTGCTGCAACACCTGATCATAGTGAAATTAAAAAATATATAAATTTGGCCAAGTAGCAACACTAATATATACAATCATGTGCTCTTCCCATATGACCCTATGCATATGACCACCTCACTCTTTATTCAAATATCTAGTATGTGCACATCCTTCTTTTGGGATATAATACCCGCTATAAAAGAGAGCATGCTGTAATGTCAGGATTCATATTATACTTGCTTCAAAAATGAGTAAGCTGAATACAAAACTTTAACAGTTTACCCTTTTGAATTGCTTTCACCACAAACATTACACTCAAGAAGATTGAATATCATTAAATTAGGGTTCATACACAGTTTTTCATTTATGAATACCCTGACATAGAAAAAGAACTAACACATGTACTTATAATGAAAATGATTTGATCAGTAAGGAAGGGTGAAGAGACCTGTATGAACAACTCGTTTATCTTCTCCAAATTTCAATTTAATCTTCAAAGGCACAACTAGAGAAAGGTCAAAATCAGTGTCTTAGTAAATCCATATTGTGACAGGGATAATATTGCGGGATCAATGATTCTGAAACATACTATTGGTACACATAATTTTTAAGAATGCAAAAATTGACAGTAAATAGAAAGAGATCCAAAAGTGGAGATTACTTACCTCAAAAGTAGAGTTTTCCTTTGTTACATTAGGAGCCGAAGCGGAATGAGAAATCAAGATGAAAGTAATTTGGTAGGTCATTCTCCGAAAGGCATTTGCAGAGCTGAGCAAGTTCAATTTTAGGCTATTCTGCTTTTCGTCCTCGCTGGTGAATGGAGGCTCTCAACTTGGTAGAACGCATTCTACGTCTCTACCGCCTAACCTAATCGGCAAGTGAGGTCGTCGGAAAAGCAATCTGACTTTGTCGCCTTTCTACTGTGTAATCTCCTTCTCTGCTCACTGCTCTGTACAGAAGACAGCTCGCTTCCCAGCCTGGAGACCACCGGCCTCATCATGGATGCCGGACAACTCTCTGGAAGACGGGCAACACATCGACGACAAATCCTAATCGCGGCTGTGAGCGCCCCATCGCCGGAAGTGTAGACCAGATTCGCAGATCCGATGGTGTGAATCTCCGAACTGAGATCTCACGGGCACCCAAGCTCTCCTCCGATTAACAAAATTTTGTTCAATTGAAAGTGATGCATGGTTGATGCGATGAAGGAACTCCCTGCATCTC
The DNA here is from genome assembly GCA_945859875.1 of Cuscuta europaea. Taxonomy (NCBI): domain Eukaryota; kingdom Viridiplantae; phylum Streptophyta; class Magnoliopsida; order Solanales; family Convolvulaceae; genus Cuscuta; species Cuscuta europaea. Next base: position 13,262,439 of record CAMAPE010000029.1, on the reverse strand, counting down.
TCGGACATTAGTGTTGGTGGAGGAGGTTGTGAGAATATGGCTTAAAGTGAAATTTTAAAACATAATTGAAAACAAGAAAGTTAAAAGTGAAAAAAGAAAGTAGGTAAAACATAAATGATATGTGGTGGGTAAAAGTGGTCTCTTCGGATAATTACTTCTCACTTATCATTTTTGGACAATTTGTGTGCATCACATTAATTTTTACATTTTTCTTACACAACTACAATCATACATTTCCGATTTACTCTCACATCCTTAATATGCGAGCTAAGTCGGGAAGAATTTTATGGGACATGGAGTACTAGTTTTAAAAAATTAAAAATTGAGGTTGACCTGGTCCCTTCCTGGCCCTAGGCCCAATCCTCCCGTGACTTAATGTCAAGCTTGGAAAATATTGTCATGACTAAAGTCTGCACTACCAAAAATGACAATAACTACTCCTATTTAGGAAATAAAAACATGATAGTTCTATTTTGGAATATATAGATGTTTCAGTCTTATTTAGAGTAATTTCCCTTAATCTTATTGAAATTTATGAACTCTGAATGAAACGGTTAGATTGGATGATTTTAATGATTAAAAAAAATTAAGATATACTAGTATGTATTAATAAAATAAAGAAAACATATATCAAAAACCGCTAAAATGGGCAAGGTCACCAGAAAAGCAACTACAACCTTATTTTTTCTTATTATTACACAATTCAGCGCGTCAAATCAAAAGTTACGTTTTTGATGAAAAACTGGCTGATAAATCGAAAAACAAGGTCACTAATGAACTCTTAATTTTTGCGTTACCTCACAATTATCTTTAGAACATACGTAGTACTAGTTCTTCTTATCTTAATATGATTAAGATTACAAACTCTAACTAACCGTGTATATATTTGAAACACTTCAAACCGTTTTTACAAAAATTTTGCTATTTTTTTTTTGAAAAATTGTTTTTTACTATTGTATGTCACAATGGGTGATAGAATTGAAGATTATTTTAAAGATAGTAATCTTTACTTTCACAATTATGAGATATTTAATTATATTAATTACTTCATATTAATCATTTCGTTTGCCCTAATATCTTTATCTCCACTTTTCTTTTTGATTTGTTTCATTAAGTTTCTGGCATATAATGTTTGATGATATTTGAATGGTCGTATATATTTTTCAAATATCAATTGTATCTTCTTACTAATATATTTAGTTTTGTTTAAATATTTATTAATATGAAGTACTGTCTATATTTTTATTTATTTAAGTTTTAAGTATTAAAAAGTAAATAGTCATAAATAACTTTTTGGATAGTGTATATATAGTGTAATAAATAATTTCACTTGAACTTGTTTCGGTCTTAGAACATACTTACATACGGAGTACTTTACTAGATTGACTTGGATAACAGTATTACATGTACGACACCTCTATTGGACTAGTCGTGTAGATCAAACCATATTAGAATTAAAAAATTTGAATGCATGGACATTTTAGACGTATTTGAAATTTTTTTATCATTATTTTTAAACTCTTATAATATATTTTATGACTAACAAAAAGCAATTATAGCTTAAGATGCATTTGTTACAAATCTAAAAAAAAATAAGTACTGCCATTTTTAAGACCATGCATATATAGGGGAGCCAAAGACTCACTTTTTAGTTTGAGAATATAATGGAATAAAGCAAAATGACTTACTAAATTATTTGCACTTCGTTATGAAGCAGTAATCAACCCATGCAATTTTCAATGTGATTGTCATCATGGATCCTTCGAAAACAATTTTTCTTTTTTACTCCGGGGGGAGGGGGGGTCTGGGGGAGGGGGACTGGGGGAGCTTGGAGTAATCAGGTCTGAAGCTCACTCCATTGAGCTTCAAACCCATATGAGATATGTGCCTAGCGGGATTCGAACTCGAGACCTCCCACTAAACACAGTAACCTCACAACCAGCTGGGCTGGATCCTACGAAAACAAAATTTGTGCTTTAGTACAGGGTAAGGTTGCATACATCCGACCCCCTCATCTCACCTTAGGTGGGAGCCTTTGCGGCACTGCGGCGATGTTGTTGTTGTATATATATATAAGGGCGAGTTGAAATACAAAGAGACCTTCTCATGCAAAGAAAGATTAAATCTTGTGCATTCAATTCCAGATCTCTAGTGGCTTAAAGTAAGCCAACAATGCACTGGATCCGTTAAGCAATTTCGTAAGCAAATCAATGTTTTTGTCATCGTGAAAAAATGCAACATAAACATGTAATAGTGCATTGCTTTTGAGCGAAAAGTGCAACCGTTCGCAAATAGCACGGGAACACCACCTTTTATTTGAACTATCCCCTATATATATATAGTTATAAATGTGAAAGCTGTTGAGATATTTTTAATGGAACATATTTCAACTTCAGACCAGAACAAACCTAAACAGACTATACTAGATTAGAAAGAACTTAAACAAAAGCTAAATCAGATTAGATTTTGCCAATGATAAAATACACATTCATCAGACATTTACCTCACACGCTTAAAAACCAAATACGAATAAAAATACTTTTTCAAAATTTTACATATGTAACTTTGATGTCATATGAAAGATCGTAATAAATATTTAATTTGATATATTTTTGTAAAAATCGGAGGCTGAGCACAAAGAAATAAATATATAATTTCATTACAAACAATTGTTTGCCATGTGGCAGTAAACTATTGGATTGAAAGTCAATTTTGAAGGTGATTCAAATTGATAATCTACAGTTTAGGGTATGTTTGCAAAAAATTAAAAATAAGTGATTTTGAGCTTTTGGCTTAAAAAGGATGAAAGAAGTGTTTTCAAGTAACAACTTCTCCTTAAATTAAATACTTAAAATCTAAAAGATAGAATATAATCTGCTTTTTACTTTTCCTATTACACAAAAACACATATTTTAACAAACACTACCAACTTTTGCTTTTTAAAATCAATTTTTCCCATACACTACCAACTTTTACTATTAATCTCTTTTTCAAAATCATTTTAAAAAGTGATTTTTAAAACAAAAGCAATTACAAACACTCCTTTATTGAGGGTGTGAACGGGCTATTCTAATTAGAAATTGAAGAGGGCAATATAGTCTTCCATGGTTACACTCAGTAAAGCTGAGGGTGTGCATAGTAAACCCCTTTATGAAAGTATTTATGTAAGGAAAAAGGTTCAAATAAGCTTTTGTACTATTTCTAAACCGTCACTTAAGCCCTTGTACTAAAAAAGTATCAATAAGTACGTCTATTTTTCAAATTGGATCAATTTGACCATTTAATCAGTTTTTGACCTGTAATAGCAGGTTTTTAATACTTAAAATTCTAAAAAAGATTAAAATTGGAAGTAATATATACAAAAATTGTGACAATTTTCAGAATATCAAATTCAATATTTTTTTAATTTTTAAAAATATTTGTGATGGAGTATATGGGTTTAGAACGCATGACCCACATACTCAGAAGAATAAGAGGAAGCACAGTTGTCATCAAGTGAGTCCTCCGTCGGCCGGGTCTCCGTCGTTCGGGGCCTCATCGGCCAGACCTCCGTCGGCCATAAATACTTTGAGTGCCTAGATTCCATAGTCAAATTACATACTTTGTATTCGACCCAGTAGTGGTCTCATTGTAAATGGGGCTCCCAAGCCTATGGGTTGGGAGCCCGACCCAAATTTTTCCTATAAATACTCCTACTGGGGTAGTTGTAGGGGGTTGACAAATATATTTTTGCACATTCATTGCACTTCTCTCTCTAGCTCTCACTTCTCTCTAGGAGTTAATACTCTATCATTTGGTGTTGTTGAAGGTAAATCCCGTAGATCCGAAAGCCCAACACGAACTTTGGATATATCAGGAATGGACCAGAATCAAAGTGTATAATCAAATATAAAATATGAACTCACTAATACTCAAAATCCCACTCGTATTAATTAACCTGTCTGATTACAAGGAAATTCCCGATCGGTAGGTCGGAATAATGCTTTAATACAAGAAATAAGAGCAATAATGTTATTCTAGAGCCTGAGTATTGAAATGTTAACCCTTACAATGATTTTAAACCTTCTATTTATAGTAATGGAGAGCATGGGCTGCTCTATGTTGATTGACTGTTGTTCCACCGACTTGATCACCCATGTTTCCACTTGCTGATGTCACAATCTGGCATTAATTGCACCTGGCCACTTGCTGGTTGTCCGTTGCTCGAACGGGATGTTGGACCATGCTGAAGACGCTGTCAAATTGGCCCAAGTATGATATATAGTCCGAACTCCGTTCGGTATATCTTCTTTCTGGGCCGGCCCTTACTTGGGCCGAACCTCGTTCGGCATGAATTCTTCACTGGATCTACTCATCATAGAGTGATGGGCTCGTTGTTTGGGCCGGGTATCTTGGGCCTTTTTAATCCGGGTATTGGACCTCTGGATCAATATCCCAACACAAGTCTGTTAGTCCCTGTTTTCTATAACAGCAATATAATATGGCATACAGATGAAAGATTAACAACAAAGATGAACACAGAAAGATCAAGCGTAAACCTTCTCTGATATACCGTGAACAGTTCGTACAAGAATGATAAGCGCTAAGGCTATTTTGAGCAGATACGAAAGTTAACCGCAAACCTGAGTCCTCCGCCCTCTTTTACAGGCGAGGCTCAGGTATGCGTAAAAAGGCTTCTCGCCTGAGTATGGGCCTAACACTTGGCCCATATTGAATACTATTCTAGCAGATATATTTAATCAGTGCAGAACAGAAATAGTAAACATCTAAATTATTACAGACAAAACAGACAAACTTGATTCACAATAAAATAGTCTTCAACAATCTCCCCCTTTGTGATCAAGTGCCGTCTTGCATTTATTTTTGAGATCTGAAGTAATGCTTTCTGAAATTTAGCACATGCTCATACTGTCTCAGCATTCTTCTCTTTTCAAGTTGCTCGTTGATGGGCTTTAGGATGGTCCACACCTTCTCGTATACTATGAGCTCTTCCTCGCTGGCGTCCGCAAGTCTTGGATCTATATTCTCCTTGATCTCCTGCAGCTTAGTCTGGATGATCTTTAGAGTCCCATCACAATACTTGTGAATGTCTTCTACCCACATGAGTCTTTTCTGTTCCTCGTGATTGAGATATATGATAGAGACTGGGTCCTTGAAGATATGATATGGTCTGTACTTTTTGAGCTCTGGACCGTACAGAGTTGGCTTTACCAGATTTGCTTTTCTGACATTGTTTTCCAGGGCCATCTGTAGATCATGGGCAGCATAGAATCTGATCTGTCTCAGCATAAATCGTTTGATCGCCTCATAACCTTCTTCGTGTGTCCTGTTTCGACTCAGTGAGAGATACCTACTTACCATGAACATTTGGTAGATATCCTCCATCTTCATCATTATAAAATCATTTTCCTGGCAGATGAATGTGCTGGAGTCTGTTCGTCGAACTTTGAAGCTGTAGAACGGGATGGTGTGATGATCTTCTCTGTGTATATCAAGGATAGCGTCAATAGGGTGGATGCTGGACTTCATGTCTCTTTCCAGTATTTGTCGTTGTTTTCCAGATGATCTGTGCATCAGCATGTGAAGATGTCCGCCAGCCAGTTTGCCCTTAAGGTGAGTCAAGCCACGGATCTTCAGTTCATCGAGCTGTTTGAGCTTGTCTGCGGTTCTCCAAATTCCCTTTCTGATTTCCTTTTGGAAGGGGGCATTTATTCTGATGTTTTCCCAGAGCTTTTCTTTTGGGGGCAACTTGCCTGCCGTTTGTCTGATGACAGATTCTAGCTCCCTGGGTATCTTTTTGTAGTCCTCCCCTTCTTTGAGTTCCTCTTCATCAAGGCGTATGATATCTTCTGCACATTTGGCCAGCAACTCTCTCAGCCACCAATTTCGCTGCATATCCTCTGTTTCAGCTTCGCATCTAAGATCATCCCACTCTGTCCACTTTCTCGGCAAAACGTCGTGTATCACAGCATCCTCGAGTGCATCATGAATGTCTTTGCCTTGGGGAATGAATGGGACTCTCAGCTGTGATGATCTTTCGTGTGAAGCACAACCGGGTTCACTAGGATTGCCCGTTGTCATCAGCTTAGAACTGAGTTCTGGCTGATGGCCTGACTTGATAGATGAATCAGAGATAGCATCGTCAGGACTTCCATCCCCTCCTCGGACGGTATCCTTTGGAGACACGCCTCGGGATGTTGTCATCGATTTCGAACTGTGTTCTGATCGATGGTCTGAGCTTTGTGATGTACCAGAGGTAACCACTACAGGACTTCCATCCCTTCCTCGGACAGTATCTCTAGGAGATAAGCCTCAGGATGTTTCATCTAGCTCGACCAGGCTAGAGAGTTGGGCTTGGTTGTGGCTCGAGGAAGGTGGTGGTTGGTTGGTGGGTTGGTTTGATGAGGTGTTTGGCTGGGGTTCATGGCTGGTAGAGGCTGCTTGCTCAAGTGTCCGAGGTCTCTTGTTTTCCCCCTCATGAGGTTCCGAATCATCGGGATCCTCATGGGAACGTTTGAGGCCCCGGGGACTGTCACGGCAAGTGCCGTATTGAGGGCGGTCGTGGTTGAGGAAAACCTGGAGAAGGTCACGTTCGAAGGGTGTAAGGTTGCAAGCGTCGACCTCCAGCAACCGAAGAAACAGGAGATCGGCGAGCTCAAGACGGGATAGGTGGAAGGGATTGGTCGAGGTAGGGGGTGATACTAGTTCTGTATCGTGGGTTCCCCGAGAGGGTGAAGGGCTAGGGGATTTGGTGGAGGTGACAGGGATGACTGGAGTGGGTTGAGGAATGGATTGAGAGGGTGAAGAATGAGGTTTGGGGTGGCTCTGTTCACTATGAACCGCTGGGGTTGTCTTGGAGTCATGTGCCCAAGCGGTGAATGCTTGTTGCACCCATGGTTTGATGGTGGACTCCATGTAGCGGTTCATGAGAACGGTAATGTCTTCGGGTGTAAGGGGTCCAGTTACGGGGGTTGTAACTGTTGTCATAGCATCAGTGAAGAGAGCTGATGTGTGGCCTGCGTTCAATGATGAAGTCATTTTTGGCGGAGCAGGGCTTCCGACCATCATCGTTTGCACTCCGGTCGTTGTATTCAGGGTGTGTGCACCTGTATGTGCTGTGAATGGTGTAGGTGTCCTAGAAAAATTTGAAAATGTGGGGAATGTGACACCTAGACTCGATGTGCGGAAAAAGGGGGTTGTGGCCTCGGGCGGTGGGCCACTAGAGCGCTCAACTGGTTCGGAGGGAACCAGGGAGGTGGGTGAGTCCCGTGTTGTTGAAACGTTAGCCTTTTGGGAGGCTAACGAGTGGCTGGGAGAGGGTGGTGCATGCGCAGTTGAGCCTGATGCTGCGGCTTCTACCCGGGAACCAAAAAGATTGGCCCCTGTACTTAAGGATTCGGCCCGGCTTATAGTGATGAAGGGAAGACAGTCGTCAAAGATGTGTAGGTCCTCCTCAGCGACCAAACTTTTTCTGACAGGACGCTGCTTCTTTGCCTTAGGTGAACGGGGAGCAGCAATCTTAGCTGTAACTGGCTCCTTCACTTGTTTGATGATGATAGTCTTGGGGCGGACAGCTATAAATGGAGCTGCATCCTCAGCGGTGATTTTCTTTGGAGGAGAATCAAGTGGCAGCTTCCCCTTTTGGATTAGAGCAAAGGTGTGCTCCACGTCGTCGATATCGTCGTCGTCATCATCATCGTTAGCATCATCATCATCCTTGGCCACGCTATTGGATGCCTCATCGTCAGCCTTTTTATGGGCCGGGCTGGACGACTCATTGGCAGGTTCCACAGCGTTTGTACGTGTGCCCTCAGCCGTCTGAGTCCTCTCGAGAGAATCGCCAGACTTCCCTTCATGGGGCACACGCGCCACTGGTTTTTGTGGCTTACGGGCCTTCTTTGGACCCTTACTTGCTCTCGGCTTAGGCCCCGGGGCAGGTCCAGCTGGGTTTGGCTGAACCATGGGGCCATCTCTCTGTAAGCTTTCTCTATACTGGACAACTGCGGAGTGTCGTGGATTGCCCAAGTCCAGCAGATAGTCTGGTATTGTCATCCCCACAGTGTCATGCTTGAAGCGCTTGAAGTACTGGAGCTTGGGGGCAGTGTACTGATCTTCATCTCTGCGCTTTGGAATCCCTGGGTGTGCGGTCATGTATTCATCAATGATGAGCACCAACCATCTGGCGTAGGGAATCGTCATGCCTGTTTTTCCGTCCTCTTTGTCTTGGACTTGAGTCACCAGCTCGATCCAGAATAGCTGTGCCATGTCATAATTTTTGTTGAAAACGATCCCATGGAAGAGTTGGAAAATCTGCAAGTTGCATTTGTCATGGCCAGCGTGCTTTGGAGATAGGCACTTGTTGACGAGGCCAAACAATGTCTTCCATGGGTATGGCAGGTTCATCAATTTGAAGTGAGACAGGAACGGCAATGGTGCATCATATCCCAATTTCTCCAACCCTTGCATCAGTTCAGTCTTTGAGGGAAGTGGGTCATAAGATTGGTGGACAGGCAGCTCCAGAGTGGTTCTGAGTGTGGACGACGTTAATGCCAGCCTTCTGTTGTGGAGCGTGGCACTGATACTAGATGCGTCCTTCTTGGAGGGCATGTGCATGGTCCCCCATAACTGCTGCAGATAGATTTCGAGGACCGTTATAGCTTTGGTGAGTGCCGTCCAGATGTAGTGCCCCTTAAGAATGATAGGGATAACTGGGTCACGGCACTTGAAGACGGCAAGGTCGAGCTGGTAGTTGTTGTCCTGTAGCCGAACCCACTTGTATTTGGAGAACAGCTGAGTATAGAGTGCATCCTCCTGGGAGGTATCTTGTTGAGTGCCTGACATATTTAGCTGAAAGAATAGCACACGTTAGCAAAAAATGAGTTTCCCCTTGGGGTTGATGATTTATGAGATGAGGAAAGGAGTTGTGGCACCAAGTTATAAAACTCGAGATCATGGACACGAGTTTACAAACTCGAGCCCATGAGCGCGAGTTTACAAACTCGAGCCCATGAACACGAGTTTGCAAACTTGAGGCCATGAGCGCGAGTTTGCAAACTCGAGCCCATGAACATGAGTTTACAAACTCGAGGCCATGAGCGCGAGTTTACAAACTCGAGCCCATGAGCGCGAGTTTACAAACTCGAGCCCATGAGCGCGAGTTTACAAACTCGAGCCCATGAGCGCGAGTTTACAAACTCGAGCCCATGAGCGCGAGTTTACAAACTCGAGCTCATGAGTGCGAGTTTACAAACTCGCGGTCTGTCCTCGAATTTGAAACGCCAGATTTTGAAGCCAAGCGTTTTAACTCGAGTTGCAGAACTCGTGTTCGCACGAAGAAGACGACATCCACCTGTTAAAGACACAAAATCATAATAAACATTCAACCAAGCTTTTTGAAAATTATATTTTGAGAAAAACGCGTTTTTGGTTATGGGACAGTTCGTGGTAGCGTTCGAAAACCAGAGTATGAGGAGAGAGATCTGGTGTGATGGGGAGATCGAGGCGAGGTGTTACCTAATGAGAGGGAGTTTGGGTTGATTTGCGAGAGGGAGTGAGTTTGGGAAGACGACGAAGAGAGAAGAAGAACTCGAGCTCTTGGTCTTTGCGAGAGGGAATGCGTAAGAAGTGAGGAGATGAAAAGGGTTTAAATACGCGAGTTTTTAGGAACGGGCCTGGAGAAAAGAAAATTATTTGGGCCAGGACAGGTAGCTGGGCCCGTTTGGCCTTAAGGGTGAAATGACCCATTTCTGATCAATGAAAGTACTCCCCCTCGCTAAAATCAAAACACACACTATTTTTGGGATTTTCAAATTTTCCCCCCTCGATGAATGCAACGCACACACACTATGTACATATGCAACTCACACACACTATTTTTGGGATTTTCAAATTTTCTCCCCCTCGATGAATGCAAACGCACACACACTATTTTTGTATTTTTCTCGGGTTTCTCCCCCTGGACACATGCAACACACACAAAACACAAAATGCAACTCACACATACTATTTACAGACACACGCACACACACTTTGTACAAGTCCTACACACGCACACCTTTTTACAGACCAGTGGAAACAAAATTACATTGGCTCGAGGTTCAACATGCCTAATTTGGAAACCAAAAACTGGAATCTCTTTTCATCCAGTGCCTTAGTAAACAAATCAGCCAGTTGAAGCTCGGAGCTTACAAAGTACATGTCAATATCCCCTTTTTCCACATGGTCTTTGATGAAATGATAGCGCATGTCGATGTGTTTGGTGCGGGAGTGATGAACCGGGTTGCTGGTGATGGCGATGGCACTCTGTGAGTCGCTGTAGATCGGGATATGGCAGAAAGTGTAACCGTAGTCCTTTAGCTGGGTCTTCATCCATAATATTTGTGAACAACAACTAGCAGCCGCGACGTATTCTGCCTCGGCCGTAGATGTTGACACACAGTTCTGTTTCTTGGAAGACCAGCAGACTAACTTATCGCCCAAGAACTGGACAGCTCCCGATGTACTTTTGCGGTCCATCCGGCAACCAGCAAAATCTGCGTCAGAGTACTCGACTAGGTCAAAACCTGAGTGCTTGGGATACCAAAGGCCTAGATTCACAGTGCCTTTGAGGTATCTCAGAATTCTTCGAACAGCGGTCAGATGGGATTCCTTTGGATTCGCCTGAAAGCGTGCACATAAGCATGTAGAGAAGACGATATCAGGCTTGCTAGACGTGAGATATAGCAACGATCCAATGATGGCCCTATAGTTTGTGGCATCGACTCGCTTCCCAGAGGGGTCTGAGTCCAGTTTATTGTTGGGGGACATAGGGGTCGTCATGGAAGATTTGCTATCGATGTTGAATCTCTTAAGCATTTCCAGAATATACTTGGACTGATTGATGAAAATGCCGTCAGAGAGTTGTCTTACTTGCAATCCTAGGAAGAAATTCAGCTCTCCCATCATGCTCATTTCAAACTTACTTTTCATCAGTTTCTCAAAATGTTTGCACAGATGTGGATTTGAGGAGGCGAAGATGATGTCATCAACATAGATCTGAATCAGGATGATGTCAGACTTCTGTCGCTTGATGAAAAGTGTGGTATCAATCTTCCCTTTTGAGAAACCTCAGTCAACCAGAAATTCGGTTAAGGCATCGTACCAAGCTCTGGGTGCCTGTTTCAGCCCATACAGAGCTTTCTTCAGCTTGTACACATGGTCGGGATATCTGGGATCTACAAATCCTTCGGGCTGAGTGACATAGACTTCTTCTTCCAAGACTCCATTCAGAAAGGCAGTCTTTACGTCCATTTGAAAGACGGTAAAGTTCTTGTGGGCCGCGTACGCAAGAAAAAGGCGGATGGCTTCAATTCTTGCTACGGGTGCAAACGTTTCATCATAGTCTATGCCCTCTTGCTGATTGTATCCTTTAGCGACCAGCCGTGCCTTGTTGCGTATCACTATGCCTTCTTCGTCCTTCTTGTTCTTGAACACCCATTTAGTGCCAATGATGGTTTTCTGAGGGGGTTTAGGCACGAGTGTCCACACTTCTAGTCTGTCAAACTGATTGAGCTCATCTTGCATGGCAATCACCCAATCTGGATCAGCGAGTGCCTCTGAGACTTTGGACGGTTCATTCTGGCTTAGAAAGCATGCATAGTGACATTCATTCATAGTAGCCAATCTCGTACACACACCTTGACCTGGATCACCAATTATTTGATCAGCGGGATGAGCTCTTGTCCATTTCCTCTCATGTGCCAGAGGAGCAGGAGTAATGATCGGTTGATCCGAGTCCTGGTAGGGGATTGGTGACTCTTGAGCGGCTGTAGTGTGCGGTGGAGATGACTCTGATGTGTTAGCAAAACCGTGATCATCCACTCCTCCGTGATTAGGTTGGGAGTTGACGGAGTAAATGGTTCATTATCTGGTCCGAGAAGGAGTGGAATTTCAGTAAAAGGAGTCGGTTGCTGTGGAATAGTTGACGATGAAGCTGGTGTGCATGGAGAAGATGAGGGTTGTGAATTCTCGTAGAAGTTCTGAAAGAGAGAATTGAGAATCACTCCTTCAGGTACAGGGTTTGGTTCAACTGTGTCAGAGTCCGCTGGTACAACAAGTGACGGGTCAGCCTGTAAGTGTTCCGTTGCGAAGTCAGCCATCTCATAGAATGTCACATTCACACTCTCAATGACCGTTCGCTTGTCTCTGAGATAGACTCTGTAAGCTTTGGACTGCTGTGAGTAGCCAATGAACACCCCTTCTTGGGCTTTTGCGTCTAGCTTACCTCTATCAGTTCTGTCATTCAGTACGAAGCACTTGCAGCCAAATATCTTGAAGAATGAGATATCCGGAGTCCGGTTGAAGAGGATTTCATATGGGGTCTTGTCGAAGCGTTTGTGGATAGATGTTCTGTTTTGGGTGTAACACGCAGTATTAATGGCCTCTGCCCACATAAAGTGAGGCCATCTTGATTGGATGAGCATGGTGCGTGCCGCTTCGACAAGGGTCCTGTTCTTTCTTTCAACCACTCCATTCTGTTGGGGAGTTTTGGCTGCTGCAAATTGCTGTGTGATACCGAGAGATTCATAGAACCCAGTGAGAGTTTGATTCTTGAACTCGGTACCGTTGTCAGTTCTGATGATTCGAACACTGTGCTGCAGCAGTTTCTGGACTGTTCTGACAAAGGTCATAATGATTTCTGCTGCCTCGTCCTTTTTATGAAGAAATTTTGTCCATGTGTACCTAGAGAAGTCATCAATGATCACCAGTGTGTATTTGCGTCCGTTGATGCTTTGGACTCTCATAGATCCACACAGATCCATGTGTATCAGTTGCAGCGGTAGAGTAGATGATGGGACTGGCTTTGACTTGTGGGAGCTTCGCGTCATTTTGCCCATTTTGCAGGCACTACAATGATTTTCAGCGGAAGACTTCAACGGAGGAAGCCCCTTCACAAGTTTCTTCGATGACAGGATGGACAGATTCTTGAAATTGAGATGGGAAAGACGTTTGTGCCAGAGGTTGTTTTGTTCTGTTGAAGCTTTGGACAGCAGACAGATGGAAGTTGTGGATTGAACGCTTTTCAGATCAATAGTGTACATGTTTGAGGTCCTGTAACACGTTAATAATGAGTTCCCTTCGCTGTCTAGAACACAGCATTGTTTGGCAAAGAACCTCACTTCCATCCCACTGTCACAGAATTGTCCTATGCTCAGAAAATTGTGTTTGAGCCCTTTGACAAATGAGACATCCTTGATGGTGACACTGGCACAGATGACATCCCCATATCCAAGAATAAGAGATGAGGCGTCGTTCCCGAATCTGACATTGCCTCCGTAGCAGTTGGTGTAGTTGCTCAAAAGGTGCTTTATTCCGGTCATGTGGGTTGAGCATCCTGAGTCTAAGTGCCACACATGACCGTCCTGCAAAACAATTAAACAGGTTTAGGTACCCATCTTGGAATGGGTCCTTCCTTATCAATGAAAAACAACCTTTTAAATTTTGCTTTGAGCTGTGATCCAAGGTCAGCAGTTCTTTCAACAAAAGATCTATCTCTTGTGGGCTTTCCGATAGCCAGATCTGCTTTTGCAGTGGGTCTGATTTTTGGAGCCCACTTAGCAGTTTCCATTTTAGTTCTGGTGGGTCTGAATTTGGGGACCCACCTCTCAGTTTCAGTTTGGATGGGTCTTCGTTTGAGGACCCACCTTTCAGTTTCAGGTTTGGTAGGTCTCATCTTGGGGACCCACCTTTCAGTTTCAGGTTTGGTAGGTCTCATCTTGGGGACCCACCTTTCAGTTTCAGGTTTGGTAGGTCTCATCTTGGGGACCCACCTTTCAGTTTCAGTTTTGGTGGGTCTTATATTGGGGACCCACCTTTCCGTTTTAGGTTTAGGAGGAGAGTAGACAGGTGCTTTGTGATTGAATGGTTGTTTCTTAAGTTTAGATTTGAAAATCTCCTCTTTAGAAAGCCGATTAAGATGTTTCCTTGAATGAACTCTAAGAGCATATTTCATATCAGGAATACAAAACGTTCCCTTAGAAGTTCCTTTCTTGGTTTCTCTTTCAGATTTGAGCTTTCTGAGAGGCTTTGATTTAACAACATTCGCATCACAGTCATAATTATGGGGGTCTGGAACAGAATAACCATAAGCAATAGTAGAATTATACATTGAGCCATGTTCAAAAGATGTCACAGAATTTTTCATCTTGGGACTCAAGACTGAACTACTAGAAGCTGAGTTTACATGGACAGACTTAGACTTAGTTTTGGAGTACAAAATGGAGCTGGATCTGGGACCAGGTTTATTCTCAAAGACTTTCTTCTTGCCAGCAGCTATTTCCTTTCTTTTTATCTCCCACTCTTCCTTCTCTTCTCCTCTTCTTTTCACTTCTTGTCCTGTGACAAAAGGAGAAGAGTGATGAGTGGCAGATTTTTCAGAAGATTTAGTTTTATCAGAAGAGGTTTGAGCAGTTTTTAAAACAGAATGATATTTTTTACTCAATTCATCAAATTTGCTTAACAGTTCTTGCCAATTGCTTTCAGAACTTTTCTTTTCAGTTTCAAAACGCTCTCTCTCATTGTCAAGGGTTTTCTGAAGATCCGCACATTTTTGGACCAACGGAGAGATGCATTTGTCCTGTCCGGACTTAAAAATTCCAGTTTTGGGAGTGGGACCCATTGGACATTCGAAATAAGGAACCCCTTTTGGGATATTAAACATGTCAAACCCCTCCTCGTTGTAGATTACTTTTTCTTTAGAAAGAGCTTTCTCAACCAGAGGAGTATAGTCAAAAGAAGTTTCAATTTTAGGATTACTCCTCTTCTCTTCTTCTTCTTTAGCGGTTTCTTCTTCACTTCCAAATTTCATTTTCTTTTCAATGTCTAGAGTTAAGTAAGTTGCATCATACAACTGGCGGCAGTCAACTTTCTTTAAATGACAAGGGTTCGGCAATCCAAGACCAGCTTTTGGGTTGTAATGCTGAAATTGTACCTGCCCAAGTCATGCCGAACTCCTATCGGACAATGGCGGGCTTTATCTGTCGTTGTAAAGACGTCGGTGCTTCGCCGACCTTAGATTTATTTCATCAATTTTTCAAAGTAGCCCCCCAACAAACTCATGGGTATCTAGCCGCTAGTTCCCGAATGGGCCACATTCTATTCAAAGGCAATCCAACCTCAATCAAGGGATGGAAAGATAGGTTTTTCTTCGTGTCTATCCCGGACGGGTTGATCCCTCATAAATGGAACGCCTTTCCCCGCAAGACTCCCGACCCAGTTCTCACTGAGGAAATCTATAAGGATGTACTCGCTGTGGAGAAGGACAAGTGTTGTGATATCATGACCTACCTGACTCCCGATCGGCTAGTTAAAGCCGGGATAGGTACTGCCCGTTCTCTTGGGTTTGCTTGTTTTGAGAATCAAGTGCCATGGTCCGGGCGGTCCTTCCCGTGCGAGAAACGTTCCCTTCTTTTTACTAGTTTCTCACATGCTAAGGCCACTCGGTACTAACATTTCCCTTTGTCATTTTTCAGCTCCCAATCCAGACGCTACTATGGATGACAGCCGTGTGCTTCTTTCTGGCGGGGTCGGGAAAAGGAAGAAGAAAATGAAGAAAAATCCAAAAGTTGATTCACCCACCACTACTGCTCCACAACCCGAACCTGCACCGGCCGTTCAGCAACCGGAGCCTATTCAGCGATTTTCTGGTCAGGATCATTATGATGCCATGATGATCGATGACCGCTTTGGTTCTGATCAGCTGCATCAGTTTTCCCAACACTTTGATTCCGTTCAGGGGGAAACCTCGAACGTAGGCGGGAATCATACCGACCATATCACTGGTCAGGTCGAACGGATCTCTTTATCGGATCCTGTTCATGAGGTGCTAGAGAGAGCTGGTTTTACCGCGAGCCAAATCTGGTCAACATCCTCCTGGTTTAACAATTTCTCCCTTCCCCAGTTACCGGTCGAGCAATCCGAAGAGTGTCTGGCCTTGACCGCACTGAAGGTATATTATCTTTTGCGCTTTGTTCTCATTTTATTCTCTGTAATCAGTACTAACTCTCGAACGGCGCTTTGTAGATGGGTTTATACACTTTGCAAATGCGGGAAGCCCGTCTGGCCAAGGAACGGGAATTAATCGTTGCTCAATCCTCTGCTGAGCAAACTGCTGCTGCTGCCATCACCTCCCTTGAGGCCGAACAGAAAGCTTTTGCGGAGCAAAAACAAAGGCTGGATACTGAGCTTGGTACCCTTCGGGTCCAACTTGCTGCTTCCCAAGCTAAGGTCATTGCTGCCGAGGCTGCACAAATCAAATTTGAGGAGATGCCTTCTAGCATCCCAGACGGCCCATATGAGGTGAATGTGGATCTATCCGCTGTCCGGGAAGAATTCTAGTATGGCGGAACTGTTACATGGGAGGATTTTCGACAAGAATTCTTTGCCCAGTACTACTCTGACTTCGAAGTAAACGCCAAGGTGAGGGAATACACTCTCCTAACCCAAGGTGGTAACATGACGGTGAAAGAACTTGAGAACAAGTTCAGAGACCTTGCTGATCACATACCGGAGTATGCTTGTGATGAAAACCGAATGGTGAATCATTTTGGGAGGCCTTGGACTTGGAGATACGCGACAGGGAAACTCAATTGCCCAACATGACTTTCAGCCAAGTGGTCGCCCAAGGGTTGAAAGGAGAAAAGCAATGGGAGGAGAGGAAGAAGAGAGATGCCGAAGAGGCTAAGAAAAGAAAGTGGGAAAGCCATGGCCCCCAAGGTCCCAACAAGAAGGGGAACCATGGGGGAGGTGGATCGTTCAGGGCACCGGCAGCACCATCCAAGGGAAACCCGGCCACGAGCGGACACTCCTCGGGCTCACAAGCCCCAACGACGCCCAGGTTCAGGAATTGCAACAGGAACCACGCCGGTAAGTGTCGTGATCCACCACGGTGCTACCAATGCGGGAGTACAGGGCATATTAAGCCAAACTGCCCTCAACTTGGTGGGGACCAGGGGTCAGGACCAAGCGGCGCTACCACGGCAAGTAGGAACCGGGCCGGAGCATCTCATGCCAGTGTGGGCCAGGGGAGCGAGCACGAGCAATGCGCCGTCCGTGAATCAAGGAAGAACTCAAGCTAGAGTTTATGCGATGACGGAGGCGGACACACGTGCTAACCCGGACTCCGTGGCGGGTAAGATCTTAAACTCATGATATTACTCCATTGTATGCAATAGGAGTGTTTGTAAGGTGCAAAATTTGTAACCCCGACGGTTTGGTCGGGATTGTTGGGAAAAGGGGAGGAAAAATCCCCGCCCTGGGCGAATGCCGCCCGGCATTTGACGAAAAACCGCCCGGCTTTCGTCAACATTTAATCAGGAAAATCCTCGAACCAAAAACCGGCCGGCTTTTGTAAAGACCGGCCGGCTTTCATAAATGCCTGACCTGGGAATTTTCTCGCAGCTGAAAGGCGCCCGGCTTTTGCGAAAGCCGCCCGACTTTCGTCGGGCCTAGGGATTCCTGCGCTGCTGAAACCCGGCCGGGTTTCGTATAAACCGCCGGCTTCGAAACCATTCCCTGAATAAAAACTACGGCGACGAAAACCGCCCGGCTTTCGTGATTAAATACTAAAAATTATTCTCGCAGTCGAAAACCGGCCGGCTTTCGTGAAAAGCGGCCGGCTTTCACCAGGGTCGGTCCCAGAACGGTTCTAAGGGTTAGAAACCGGGAATTTTCGGACGGGTGTCAAACGGACCCCACCCGAACCACGACCAACATACTCTACGACTTAAGAAACAAGCCTATTAATTAGATAGTGTGATATACATTACTTATGAATGTAGGAACACTAAAGATAAACGGGAGAGACGCAAGGATCCTTATTGATACCGGGGCGCAACGATCATTTGTGAGTGAGGCGTTCGCCAGCGGATTCGACGGACCACTTGCACCGATGACTCAAACCCTATTGGTGTCCACGCCTCTAGGGGATGATATCGAGAGAGATAGCCACTATCCATCGTGTGAGGTGGAGGTGGAGGGACAGAACTTGACGTGTGATTTCGTACCGCTGAGTATGATCGAGTTTGATGCAATCCTCGGGATGGATTAGCTTGAGAAACATCATGCTAGGGTCGATTGCTACACGAAGATTCTTGAACTCGAAGGCGGTGAAGGGTTGACCTTACGCTTCGAGGGAGATAGAGGCAAATCAAACAGTTGTATCATATCCGCCGTGAGGGCGAGGAATATGATGAGAAAGGGATGCCACGCATACCTAGCGTATGTGGTGGACAAAACCAAAGAAGAGATAGGCATCAATGATGTGAAAGTTGTGTGCAAGTATCCGGATGTCTTCCCAAAAGACTTGCCGGGACTTCCACCCGATAGGGAGATTGAGTTCGTGATCGAGGTCGAACCCGACACCAAACCAATCTCTATACCGCCATACAGAATGGCACCCGCTGAACTTAACGAGTTGAAAACCCAATTACAAGAGCTATTGGATAACGGTTTCATAAGGCCGAGTCACTCTCCGTGGGGAGCACCGGTCCTTTTCGTGAAAAAGAAAGATGGAACACTTCGAATGTGCATTGACTATCGTCAACTGAACAAGGTCACAATCAAGAATAGGTATCCCTTGCCCAGAATTGATGACTTGTTTGATCAGCTCCGAGGAGCGACGGTGTTTTCGAAGATTGACTTAAGGTCGGGGTACCACCAACTGAAAATAAAGGAAGATGACATACCGAAGAGTGCATTCCGCACAAGGTATGGTCATTTTGAGTTCCTAGTTATGTCGTTCGGGCTAACCAACGCCCCGGCGGCATTCATGGACATGATGAACCGTGTGTTCAATCAATACTTAGATCAATTCGTGATAGTATTCATTGACGATATTTTGATATACTCCAAGAGTGAGGAGGAGCATGAAGATCATTTGAGACTTGTACTTGAACGGCTAAGGGAAAAACAACTCTTTGTCAAGTTCTCTAAATGCGAGTTTTGGCTCAAGGAGATCGGGTTCCTCGGGCATGTCGTGTCAGGTTCGGGCATTGCGGTGGATAAAGCCAAGATAGAAGCCATTATGAATTGGGAGAGACCCAAAAACGTGAAAGAAATACGTAGTTTCCTCGGCTTAGCAGGATATTATCGTAAGTTTGTTGAAAACTTTTCTGTATTGGCGTCTCCATTGACAAAGCTCACAAAGAAAGGGGCCAAGTTCATATGGGACGACAATTGTGAGAAAGGGTTTCTCGAACTAAAGAAACGGCTTACAGAAGCACCAGTCCTCGCTCTACCCACACAAGGGATAGGGTACGACATATACAGTGACGCTAGCACCCAAGGGCTTGGATGTGTTCTAATGCAAAACGGTCGGGTGATTGCCTATGCTTCAAGGCAATTGAAGAAACACGAGGCAAACTACCCTACCCACGATCTAGAGTTGGGAGCGGTAGTGTTTGCACTGAAGATTTGGCGGCACTATCTCTATGGGGAGACGTGTCACATTTTCACCGATCATAAAAGCTTGAAGTATGTATTCACTCAAAAAGAGTTGAATATGAGACAAAGGGATGGATGGAGTTGATCAAGGACTATGACTTGATCATCGACTATCATCCCGGGAAGGCCAATGTAGTAGCCGATGCACTGAGCAGGAAGAGTACATTGGGGACGTTACTCGCGTGTCTACGCTCATTAAGGGCACAAGTGGAGGTGTCCACGAGTGGGGTCCTCATTGCTAGATTCGAGGTTAGGCCTACATTGCTGAGTGAGATCAGTAGATGTCAGGCCACTGACGAAGAATGTCAGAAGATCCGTGAACGGATCCTTGAGGGACCTGTTGAGAACTTTCGGGTACGTGATGACGGTCTTTTATTGTTTAAAGGCCGTGTATGCATACCAAGGAATGAGGAGCTCCAAAAGTCTATACTGGAGGAGGCTCATTCTTCGGCGTATGCCATGCATCCAGGAGGTACTAAAATGTACCGAGACTTGAAGGAAAGTTACTGGTGGTCGGGTATGAAGAGGGACATCGCAGAGTACGTGAGTCGGTGCCTTACTTGCCAACAAGTCAAGGCGGAACATCAGCACCCGGCGGGACTTTTGCAACCACTTACCATTCCAGAATGGAAGTGGGAGCACGTGACCATGGACTTCGTGGTGGGGCTACCACGAACAGTGAACAACTATGATGTAGTATGGGTAGTGGTTGATAGGCTCACCAAGAGTGCACACTTTTTGCCTATCAACATTACTTATCCTCTTGAAAGATTGGCAAAGCTATACACGGAGGAGATTGTGAGACTGCATGGAGTTCCGATATCCATTGTCTCGGATAGGGACCCACGTTTCACATCCCGATTTTGGCCAAAATTTCAAGCATCTTTGGGTACGAAGCTAAAGTTTAGCACAACCTTTCACCCACAGACGGATGGGCAATCCGAGAGGGTGATACAGATTCTGGAAGATATGCTTAGGGCATGTGCTCTGGAGTTCCAAGGGAGTTGGGACAAACATTTGGCTCTGGTCGAGTTCGCCTATAACAACAGTTATCAGGCGAGTATTGGCATGCCTCCATACGAGGCATTGTATGGGAGGAAATGTAGAACACCGTTGTGTTAGGACGAGGTTGGCGAAGCCAAGCTCGAGGGGATTGAACTTGTCGAAATCACCAAGGCTAAGGTGAAAGTCATTCAGGATAGACTCAAGGCTGCCCAAGATCGGAAAAAGAGTTATGCTGACAAACGACGCAGGCCATTGGAGTTTGAGGTCGGTGATAAGGTCTTTCTAAGGATTTCTCCTTGGAAAGGTATCATCAGATTTATATCGAGGGGAAAGCTTAACCCCCGATACATTGGCCCATTTGAAATCCTTGAAAGGATAGGGGCCGTGGCTTACCGTATCAAATTGACGCCAGAACTTGAGAAGATACACGACGTGTTCCATGTATCGATGCTCAAGAAATACGTGCGAGATCCGTCTCATATCCTTGAGAAACCACCGGTAGAGATACGTGAAGACCTACAATATGCGGTGGAACCGGTGAAAATTGTGGGTCAACAGGTAAAGAAACTGAGGAACAAGGAGATTCCTATGGTAAAGGTCCTTTGGAGGAGTGATCGAGTCGAAGAAGAAACCTGGGAGACTGAGATCTCAATGAGGGAGCAGTACCTTTCCTTTTCGATTAGACACGCGGATTTCGGGGACGAAATCCCAAATAAGGGGGGGGGGTGAACTTGTAACACCGTCCCCAAATGTATTTATCTTTAAGCGAATAATTTATTGAACCCTATGAAATTTTTAGTGAATTTACGAGGTTGTGAATTTGTATTAATTTTTTTCGCGTGAATAGTAAAATGCACGTGGGGCCCACATCGGGAGTGGGGACCGCCCGATATTATCGGGACCACATATTATATTCATCTGGGTCTAGAAAATATTTATAGATGGTGGATACTTCATTTGGGCCATGGAAAGGCCCAGAGTTGACCGATTGGTCAATAGAGGCCCAAATACCGGTATCGATAAATTTATCAGATAAAAGTTCGAAATTGGATTTTGGAGACTTATAAATTAAAGTTTTGGAATGCATATTCATTCTAAATGTTATAATGATTAAGAACACGTAATATATTTATTTAACCCGATAAAATAAAATATATCTAAAACAGTCCGGAAAATACAACTTTCGGGGCAAATTGTACACTTTGGGACAAATTAGGATGACCTCCCACATGGGTGGGGGCCACCCCACGAATTTGTCAACCCTTGGGGGCTGGATGAGTGCTAAGTTGGCTGAATAACAATTGATAGGATGGGGGAGACACCCTTTGACATTTAGTAGACCCCATCCCAAGCGCCTGAAAAAGAGTCGAGAGAGTATCTCTCCTGGCGATTTGGAATCCCAGCTTCTCTTTCTCCGTACAGCGCTATGAGCTCGATTCTTGGTTGTTTGATGTATTAATCTTGGATTCCTGTTAGATTCTTGGTCGGATTTCATCTCTGGGTGCAGGTCCGCATCTGGATTTTAATTTGGAGGACGCCCTTTAGCGTATTTCGCACTGGCTTCGTTTACTGTTCATACGACGGAAAATGCTCCTTTGGTCTGAGAAAATTGACGTTTGGTGTTCGGTCTTTAACAGCGATACCTGTGCTCGTTGTTTGTTGAAACTCTGAATATGCAGGCCCTGTTCTCCTGATTTTTTTGGTATTGATTTTAGGGATTTCCGTTGCTGATATGCGTCCGTCGTTTCTGGGTGTTTAAATTCGCAGAGTTGGGTTTTTCGTTTTTCTGGGGTTGTTTTGGTTCTCTGCGTATCAGATGGGAAGAAAGAAACATAATTCTGGCTCCCCCTCCACTGCGCAAATAACCAGGTCCTCACCCAGGTTTGCCTTGCTTGAGGGAATTGATGATGAGTTCCCCGAACTCACCTCGCTGAGTAACTCTGGGAAGCTGCCTCCTGGGAGTGAAACTGAGAGGGACATTGCGCTGGGAAAACAGGTGCTGGAGAAGGCCCCTAAACCTGTGAAGGCCCCTGCGCTGGTTAGGCAAGAAGTCAAGGCCCCTACGCAGGTTTCTTTCAAAGCCCCTGCTGCTGAAAATGTCAAGGCCCCTGTGAAAAATTCTGCTTTGCACCCTGCGCAAACCACTGTGATTCTTGCTGCCGTTTTAACAGTAGGACTTCCACCTGCAATTCCTACTGCACAGAAGCCAGCTGCTGTTTGGAAAATGGCCACTCACCCTGGACCAAATGATGAAACTTCTGCTCCCAAACCTGCTGGAAATAACCCAAAATGGGCAGATTTATTTAGAGACAACCGTGCCCTATCTAAAGGTATTAAATTAAAATACCTACCTTCTGAAAATGAAATTGTTGATTTGTCAAAGTGTGTATTACCGTCTATGGTCTCGTTGTGGGGCTTTTGCCTTGTTGGATGCTTCACAGGTAGATTCCCGGGGCTTAAAGCTATTTATGAGCTTGTGAATAGCTGGGGTGTGCACTGTACTTTGCAATCCCATAAAAAAGGGTGGGTGGTTTTTAAATTTAAGAATGAGCAGGATAGAACTAAGGTCTTTACCGAAGGACCTTATAATATCCTAGGCAGATTACTGTTTTTGAAATTACTTTCTGAGGATTTCACTTTTGATGATGAGGCATTCCTTAAGGTGCCTATTTGGGTAAAGTTTCCCAATTTACCCTTAAATCTATGGAATGAAGAGGCACTGAGCATGATTGCTTCTAAGGTGGGTGTTCCTATCACTACGGACAAGGTCACGCAAGAGATGACAAACTACAACTTTGCGAGAGTGTTGATTGAAGTGGATATCACCTTGGCACCTTGCCTCTCTTTGCCTATCCAGCTTCCATCGGGAAAGGTTTTTAAACAAGTTGTTGTTTACGAAACCTTTCCTATTTTCTGCTTTCATTGCAAATCTTATGATCATCACCCATTTATCTGCAATAAATTGGGATGGAATAAGGACAAAGGGAGGATTTCTAATGAGGTAAAGAAGGGGTTAAATGGTAAGGTGATTGCCCGTACTATTGGTGGAGGCAAGGATGAGGGGATGCCTAAACTGGATGTTGGAGGAGGGATTGTGGATGAGGTTGTAGCTATTTCTGAGCTGGCAGTTTCTGACCTGGGGAGTGACCCGACCGAGCTCCCATCCGGGGCACAGATTTTAATCCCAAACCCGCCCGGGTCTTCTCAAAACCCGCCCGGGTTTCAGAGGCAGCCTGCTCCTGATGCGTCTGCAGTTTCTTCTGGAGGTTCTGTTGATGCTGTGGTGACTGCTCTTGACCCTACAGCCATGGGTAGGTGTGTGAGGTTAGAAAGTGAGCTAAAAAAAGATGATGTGGTCTTCAAGTGCGATATCATTGATGCTAAAAAGTTAGAGTTGTTTGTTAAACCTTTTAAACACGTCCAAGCTAGTGTAACTAGAGTGGATAGGTTTCTTAGACTTACGGACGACTTGGACAAGAGGGGGCTAACATTCACTGATCACTGTATGGAGAGTTTGCCGGGATTTACTATGAAGAAAGGGGAGGTTTCTTTTGCTGCAAAGTTTACTAATCCTTTCCATGTTTTCTTTGGATGTTAAACTAGGTTTCCTTTCAAGGAACTAGTGTGATGTTTTTATGTTTTCTCCTTTGATACTGAGCTCGTTTTGCTGTTTTCTTGAACATTTTGTTTCTTGATGTTGTGGTATTCCGGTTCGGGATATGCACTGTTCTGTAACATTGACTTGTTATTTCTTTTGGGTGTTAATATATACTTACATTTCATCCAAAAAAATAGTAGACCCCATCCCTTCACTCATTTGTCTAAATGAGACGAAAACCACCCCTCTCACCTCACCACCTCCACCCACTCGTAGCAACACCCAAGGATAGCAAGGAGGAGCTCTGAAATTCATCATTTTCACACCCAAATTCGAGCTCAAGATAAAGGATCCAAAGAGGAGTGTTTGGAGAAGGAAAAAGGTGTAGGAAAGTGTGGAAATTGAGGTAATCACCTTGCCATAGCTTTCCCTTTATTCTTCTTCTACCATGAGGAATATTTATTATATGAAGAACCCTTGGGATGGTTCTCCATGTTCTAAGTATGGATTTATGGGTTGGAAAGTAGTTCTATGTCCAAGAACGGACTTAGAAGCCAAATCGACCGGTTTGCCGGAAAATAACCTTTTATAGGTTATTTGTGTTGATATGGGTTTTGTGATGATAAAACCTTGTTAGGAACTTGACTTAAAGTATTTTTGAGCTTCGCCGGAGTTTCGTCGGAGTTGGTCAAAGTTCGCCGGAGTTGGTCAAAGTTCACCGGAGTTGGTCAAAGTTCGCCGAAATTAGTCAAAGTTCAATCGAGAAGCGTAGAACGCGCTTAAGCTTAATTAAGGTGAGGATGACCGACTATGTTGCTTATAATCTTTGGGTTAATCTCATGGGATCTCCTAAGTGAATACAAATGTGATGTGCATGGGTTGTTAATGGTTAATAATGCCTAAATAAAACTACTATTGATTATAAGTATAGTATGCATGATATACATATTTATGAATAAATTGTGTATGTTTAGATGTGTCACGCCCCGGACCTAGCCGGACACATCAACAACCTGCCGCACAGTACGAATAGTCAACCGCAGTCCAACTCATCCATACTATACAAGGCGTCATGAATATCATTCACACATAGTACATCCACAAACAAACATAATGTAAATCATTCATTTAAAACAGCGGAAACAACATTACAAGTGTACAAGCCACACTCGGCAAACATGGGTATACAAACCCCCGAGATGTATATTCAGAAAATAATATCCATGAGCATTATTCATATTGTTTTCAAAACAAGAACGGAAGAAGCACGAATCAAGTCTTCTTCTCAGAAACTTCCCGAAACAGCGGCTGATAGTAGCAACCTTCAAGTTCTACCTGAAACTGTGAGGTGGCCTCCCCCGTGAAGGGGAGGTCAGTACTTGGAAGCATTTGACAAGTACAATGACAACTATACTAAGTATAATCGAAGTTTAAATCTCTGAGGCCCTCAATCTAGAGCATTATTACATTATAGTTAATCCGTTCATTTAGTATCAATTCATCATCATTTACTACGGTCTAGAGCCCAGCTCATAATCACCGTTATCTACTACGGTCTAGAGCCCCGCTCATAATCACCGTCATCTACCACGGTCTAGAGCCCAGCTCATAATCACCGTCATCTACTACGGTCTAGAGCCCAGCTCATAATCACCGTCATCTACATCGGTCCCGAGCCCGGCTCATACTCACCGATTCTTTATAATTCTCATTCTTAGGATCTAATTCATCCATTTCTCAACTAACATTTCCAACTAATATTTCAATGCTAGTTATTTATTTATTTCAATATAATTCTTCCTTCATGCATGATTGGCCTTAATATCAAGTATCACTTTCATACCTTCATGGCTTCTCCTCATGGTATCAAAGTATACTATCTCAAATGAAATTCATGGTTGGTACAACCATCATACACACATATTCATAACATCTAAACATACACAATTTATTCATAAATTTGTGTATCATGCATACTATACTTATAATCAATAGTAGTTTTATTTAGGCATTATTAACCATTAACAACCCTTGCACATCACATTTGTATTCACTTAGGAAATCCCATGAGATTAACCCAAAGATTATAAGCAACATAGTCGGTCATCCTCACCTTAATTAAGCTTAAGCGCGTTCTACGCTTCTCGATTGAACTTTGACTAATTTCGGCGAACTTTGACCAACTCCGACGAACTTTGACCAACTCCGACGAAACTCCGGCGAAGCTCAAAAATACTTTAAATCAAGTTCCTAACAAGGTTTTATCATCACAAAACCCATATCAACACAAATAACCTATAAAAGGTTATTTTCCGGCAAACCGGTCGATTTGGCTTCTAAGTCCGTTTTTGGACTTAGAATCACTTTCCAACCCATTATTCCACACTTAAATCATGTAGAACAATACTAAAGGTCTTTCATATGATATATATCTTATATTCTAGAAGAAAAACAAAGGAAAAGTTATGATAAGGTCATTATCTTAATTTTCACACTTTTTCCTAGCTTTTTCCTTCTTTAACTTCCTCCCAACTTTCTTGTTTGAGCTCTGCTCGAATTTTGCTATGAAAGATGAAGTTGTAGAGGTTCTTTCCTCCTTTCTCTTGATGCTGTCCGAACTAGTGAGGAGGGGGATGGGTAGGAATGCCCCTTTGTCTCTATTTGGGAAATGAGTGAAAGAGAGGAGGGCCACCATGATTTGTTTTGATGCCAAACATCTCAAATCAGTCCTCTCCCACCTCACCTCTCCTACTAGCCGACTCAAGCCTTGAATAATGTGGCTAAATTCGTGGGTTGGCCCCCACCCATGTGGGAGGTCAACCCTTTTTGTCCAGAAGTGTACAATCGGTCCCGAAAGTTGTATTTTCCGGACCGTTTTAAGTATATTTTATTTTATCGGGTCAAATAAAATATAACACTTGTTCACAATCCTTATGGGACCCTAGAATCAATATGCATTCCCCAACCTTAATTTAGAAGTCTCCGAAATCCCTTTTTGGGCTGTTATCTGATAAATTTGCCGATACCGATAATTTGGCCTTGTTTGACCAACCGGTCAACCCTGTGCCATTGCTATGGACCAATTAGGATATCCACCACCATATACATATTTTCTAGGCCCAGATGAATCTAATATGTGGTCCCGATAATATCGGGCGGTCCCCACTCCCGATGCGGGCCCCACGTGCATTTTACTATTCACGCGAAAAAATTAATTCGAATTCACAACCTCGTAAATTCACTAAAAATTCCATAGGGTTCAATAAATTATTCGCTTAAAGATAAATACATTTGGGGACGGTGTTACAAGTTCACCCCCCCCTTATTTGGGATTTCGTCCCCGAAATCCGCGTGTCTAGTCGAAAAGGAAAAGGTACTGCTCCCTCATTGAGACCTCAGTCTCCCAGGTTTCTTCTTCGACTCGATCACTCCTCCAAAGGACCTTTACCATAGGAATCTCCTTGTTCCTCAGTTTCTTTACCTGTTGACCCACGATCTTCACCGGTTCCACCGCATATTGTAGGTCTTCACATATCTCTACCGGTGGTTTCTCAAGGATATGAGACAGATCTCACACGTATTTCTTGAGCATCGATACATGGAACACGTCGTGTATCTTCTCAAGTTCTGGCGTCAATTTGATACGGTAAGCCACGGCCCCTATCCTTTCAAGGATTTCAAATGGGCCAACGTATCGGGGGTTAAGCTTTCCCCTCGATATAAATCTGATGATACCTTTCCAAGGAGAAATCTTTAGAAAGACCTTATCACCGACCTCAAACTCCAATGGCCTGCGTCGTTTGTCAGCATAACTCTTTTGCCGATCTTGGGCAGCCTTGAGTCTATCCTGAATGACTTTCACCTTAGCCTTGGTGATTTCGACAAGTTCAATCCCCTCGAGCTTGGCTTCGCCAACCTCGTCCCAACACAACGGTGTTCTACATTTCCTCCCATACAATGCCTCGAATGGAGGCATGCCAATACTCGCCTGATAACTGTTGTTATAGGCGAACTCGACCAGAGCCAAATGCTTGTCCCAACTCCCTTGGAACTCCAGATCACATGCCCTAAGCATATCTTCCAGAATCTGTATCACCCTCTCGGATTGCCCATCCGTCTGTGGGTGAAAGGTTGTGCTAAACTTTAGCTTCGTACCCAAAGATGCTTGAAATTTTGGCCAAAATCGGGATGTGAAACGTGGGTCCCTATCCGAGACAATGGATATCGGAACTCCATGCAGTCTCACAATCTCCTCCGTGTATAGCTTTGCCAATCTTTCAAGAGGATAAGTAATGTTGATAGGCAAAAAGTGTGCACTCTTGGTGAGCCTATCAACCACTACCCATACTGCATCATAGTTGTTCACTGTTCGTGGTAGCCCCACCACGAAGTCCATGGTCACGTGCTCCCACTTCCATTCTGGAATGGTAAGTGGTTGCAAAAGTCCCGCCGGGTGCTGATGTTCCGCCTTGACTTGTTGGCAAGTAAGGCACCGACTCACGTACTCTGCGATGTCCCTCTTCATACCCGACCACCAGTAACTTTCCTTCAAGTCTCGGTACATTTTAGTACCTCCTGGATGCATGGCATACGCCGAAGAATGAGCCTCCTCCAGTATAGACTTTTGGAGCTCCTCATTCCTTGGTATGCATACACGACCTTTAAACAATAAAAGACCGTCATCACGTACCCGAAAGTTCTCAACAGGTCCCTCAAGGATCCGTTCACGGATCTTCTGACATTCTTCATCAGTGGCCTGACATCTACTGATCTCACTCAGCAATGTAGGCCTAATCTCGAATCTAGCAATGAGGACCCCACTCGTGGACACCTCCACTTGTGCCCTTAATGAGCGTAGACACGCGAGTAACGTCCCCGATGTACTCTTCCTGCTCAGTGCATCGGCTACTACATTGGCCTTCCCGGGATGATAGTCGATGATCAAGTCATAGTCCTTGATCAACTCCATCCATCTCCTTTGTCTCATATTCAACTCTTTTTGAGTGAATACATACTTCAAGCTTTTATGATCGGTGAAAATGTGACACGTCTCCCCATAGAGATAATGCCGCCAAATCTTCAGTGCAAACACTACCGCTCCCAACTCTAGATCGTGGGTAGGGTAGTTTGCCTCGTGTTTCTTCAATTGCCTTGAAGCATAGGCAATCACCCGACCGTTTTGCATTAGAACACATCCAAGCCCTTGGATGCTAGCGTCACTGTATATGTCGTACCCTATCCCTTGTGTGGGTAGAGCGAGGACTGGTGCTTCTGTAAGCCGTTTCTTTAGTTCGAGAAACCCTTTCTCACAATTGTCGTCCCATATGAACTTGGCCCCTTTCTTTGTGAGCTTTGTCAATGGAGACGCCAATACAGAAAATTTTTCAACAAACTTACGATAATATCCTGCTAAGCCGAGGAAACTACGTATTTCCTTCACGTTTTTGGGTCTCTCCCAATTCTTAATGGCTTCTATCTTAGCTTTATCCACCGCAATGCCCGAACCTGACACGACATGCCCGAGAAACCCGATCTCTTTGAGCCAAAACTCGCATTTAGAGAACTTGGCAAAGAGTTGTTTTCCCTTAGCCGTTCAAGTACAAGTCTCAAATGATCTTCATGCTCCTCCTCACTCTTGGAGTATATCAAAATATCGTCAATGAATACTATCACGAATTGATCTAAGTATTAACTGAACACACGGTTCATCATGTCCATGAATGCCGCCGGGGCGTTGGTTAGCCCGAACGACATAACTAGGCACTCGAAATGACCATACCTT
This sequence comes from Cuscuta europaea, assembly GCA_945859875.1. Lineage (NCBI taxonomy): Eukaryota > Viridiplantae > Streptophyta > Magnoliopsida > Solanales > Convolvulaceae > Cuscuta > Cuscuta europaea. The sequence goes on along the minus strand of CAMAPE010000029.1, from coordinate 13,232,575 downwards.
GTGCGGAATGCACTCTTCGGTATGTCATCTTCCTTTATTTTCAGTTGGTGGTACCCCGACCTCAAGTCAATCTTCGAAAACACCGTCGCTCCTCGGAGCTGATCAAACAAGTCATCAATTCTGGGCAAGGGATACCTATTCTTGATTGTGACCTTGTTCAGTTGACGATAGTCAATGCACATTCGAAGTGTTCCATCTTTCTTTTTCACGAAAAGGACCGGTGCTCCCCACGGAGAGTGACTCGGCCTTATGAAACCGTTATCCAATAGCTCTTGCAATTGGGTTTTCAACTCGTTAAGTTCAGCGGGTGCCATTCTGTATGGCGGTATAGAGATTGGTTTGGTGCCGGGTTCGACCTCGATCACGAATTCAATCTCCCTATCGGGTGGAAGTCCTGGCAAGTCTTTTGGGAAGACATCCGGATACTTGCACACAACTCTCACATCATTGATGTCTATCTCTTCTTTGGTTTTGTCCACCACATACGCTAGGTATGCATGGCATCCCTTTCTCATCATATTCCTCGCCCTCACGGCGTATATGATACAACTGTTTGATTTGCCTCTATCTCCCTCGAAGCGTAAGGTCAACCCTTCACCGCCTTCGAGTTCAAGAATCTTCGTGTAGCAATCGACCCTAGCATGATGTTTCTCAAGCCAATCCATCCCGAGGATTGCATCAAACTCGATCATACTCAGCGGTACAAAATCACACGTCAAGTTTTGTCCCTCCACCTCCACCTCACACGATGGATAATGGCTATCTCTCTCGATATCATCCCCTAGAGGCGTGGACACCAATAGGGTTTGACTCATCGGTATAAGTGGTCCGTTGAATCCGCTGGCGAATGCCTCACTCACAAATGATCGTTGCGCCCCGGTATCAATAAGGATCCTTGCGTCTCTCCCGTTTATCTTTAGTATTCCTACATTCATAAGTAATGTATATCACACTATCTAATAAATAGGCTTGTTTCTTAAGTCGTAGAGCATGTTGGTCGTGGTTCGGGTGGGGTCCGTTTGACACCCGTCCGAAAATTCCCGGTTTCTAGCCCTTAGAACCGTTCTGGGACCGACCCTGGTGAAAGCCGGCCGCTTTTCACGAAAGCCGGCCGGTTTTCGACTGCGAGAATAAATCTAAGTATTTAATCACGAAAGCCGGGCGGTTTTCATCGCCGTAGTTTTTATTCAGGGAATGGTTTCGAAGCCGTCCGGTTTATACGAAACCCGGCCGGGTTTCAGCAACGCAGGAATCCCTAGGCCCGACGAAAGCCGGGCGGCTTTCGCCAAAGCCGGGCGGCTTTCAGCTGCGAGAAAATTCCCAGGTCAGGCATTTATGAAAGCCGACCGTTCTTTACAAAAGCCGGCCGGTTTTTGGTTGCGAGGATTTTCTTGATTAAATGTTGACGAAAGCCGGGCGGCTTTTGGTGGAAACCAGCCGGCATTCGTCGCCGCAGCATTTTCCCAATAATTCAAGACGAAAGCCGGGCGGCTTTCGTCAAATGCCGGGCGGCATTCGCCCAGTGCGGGGATTTTTCCTCCCCTTTTCCCAACAATCCCGACCAAACCGTCGGGGTTACATTTTTTTTTGCACCTTACAAACACTCCTATTGCATACAAAGGAGTAATATCATGAGTTTAAGATCTTACCCGCCACGGAGTCCGGGTTAGCACGTGCGTCCGCCTCCGTCATCGCATAAACTCTAGCTTGAGTTCTTCCTTGATTCACGGACGGCGCATTGCTCGTGCTCGCTCCCCCTGGCCCACACTGGCATGAGATGCTCCGGCCCGGTTCCTACTTGCCGTGGTAGCGCCGCTTGGTCCTGACCCCCGGTTCCCACCAAGGTGAGGGCAGTTTGGCTTAATATGCCCTGTAGTCCCGCATTGGTAGCACCGTGGTGGATCACGACACTTACCGGTGTGGTTCCTGTTGCAATTCCTGCACCTGGGCGTCGTTGGGGCTTGTGAGCCCGAGTAGTGCCCGCTCGTGGCCGGGTTTCCCTTGGATGGTGCTGCCGGTGCCCTGAACGATCCACCTCCCCCATGGTTCCCCTTCTTGTTGGGACCTTGGGGGCCATGGCTTTCCCACTTTCTTTTCTTAGCCTCTTCGGCATCTCTCTTCTTCCTCTTCTCCCATTGCTTTTCTCCCTTCAACCCTTGGGCGACCACTTGGCTGAAAGTCATATTGGGCAATTGAGTTGCCCTGTCACGTATCTCCAAGTCCAAGGCCTCCCAAAAATGATTCACCATTCGGTTTTCATCACAAGCATACTCCGGTATGTGATCAGCAAGGTCTCTGAACTTGTTCTCAAGTTCTTTCACCGTCATGTTACCACCTTGGGTTAGGAGAGTGTATTCCCTCACCTTGGCGTTTACTTCGAAGTCAGAGTAGTACTGGGCAAAGAATTCTTGTCGAAAATCCTCCCATGTAACAGTTCCGCCATACTTACCCTTGGTTCCATCCCACCATTTGGATGCCAACCCTTTGAGTAACCTTACCGCGATTCTCAGTTTAAAATCGGGGGTGAGCTGCATGTCAAGGGCTGCCTCGTTCAGCCTCTTGATCCACTGTGCGGCAACCGAGATGTCTCCCGTCCCATCGAACGGTTTGCACCCTAAGTCCCTCGCCTCTTTGATGTATTTGGAGATCCTTATGGCTGGACCTCCATCGCCCCGACTTCCATGCGCTTCCACATGGGTTCTCGAATCGCAATAGCTCCTCCCTCTTGAAGCCCCGCCCGAAGGTTGCCCTGCACGGTGCCTTCGGCGTGCCCTCCTTTCTTCACGCTCCTGATGATACTGTTGGAGCAGCGCTTCGATCCTGGCCAAGGAGCCACTTTCCTCCTCATCACTCACATCATCATCATTCTCTTCGTAAGGGGTCTCAACTGGCTCAGTCCCCGTCTGGTAGGTTGAGTCCTCATAGGACCAATAGGTCTCACTTTCGGTATCGACGTGGCCATCGCTCACGGTTTGACGTTGGCCTCCACGGCCCCTTCCTCTTGATCCCCTAGAGGACCCCCGGCTACCGCGCTCGGACCCACCCGGTGCACGGCCCAACGGGTTCCTTCTAGTGATCCTTCCAACTGGTTCCATTTCTGAAAGAAATTAGAATGAGTCATTAGACTCGTATCGAATGTCAAATGACGGACGGGTACTTAAAGACATCCTTTGGCTCAAATCACCGCCATACCAATTGTTAAGGGTACCATCTTAACAATTAGAGGCATTGCAACTCAAGTACCAAAAGTTCTATAAGTACAAAACTTATGCTCATGGTTTTCAAATTCATTTTCAAAAAGAAATTTTGAAGCTTCATTATGATGTTTACGGACTAAGGCTCTGATACCAATTAAATTGTCACGCCCCGGACCTAGCCGGACACGTCAACAACCCGCCGCACAGTACGAATAGTCAACCGCAGTCCAACTCATCCATACTATACAAGGCGTCATGAATATCATTCACACATAGTACATCCACAAACAAACATAATGTAAATCATTCATTTAAAACAGCGGAAACAACATTACAAGTGTACAAGCCACACTCGGCAAACATGGGTATACAAACCCCCGAGATGTATATCAGAAAATAATATCCATGAGCATTATTCATATTGTTTTCAAAACAAGAACGGAAGAAGCACGAACCAAGTCTTCTTCTCAGAAACTTCCCGAAACAGCGGCTGATAGTAGCAACCTTCAAGTTCTACCTGAAACTGTGAGGTGGCCTCCCCCGTGAAGGGGAGGTCAGTACTTGGAAGCATTTGACAAGTACAATGACAACTATACTAAGTATAATCGAAGTTTAAATCTCTGAGGCCCTCAATCTAGAGCATTATTACATTATAGTTAATCCGTTCATTTAGTATCAATTCATCATTATTTACTACGGTCTAGAGCCCAGCTCATAATCACCGTTATCTACTACGGTCTAGAGCCCCGCTCATAATCACCGTCATCTACCACGGTCTAGAGCCCAGCTCATAATCACCTTCATCTACTACGGTCTAGAGCCCAGCTCATAATCACCGTCATCTACATCGGTCCCGAGCCCGGCTCATACTCACCGATTCTTTATAATTCTCATTCTTAGGATCTAATTCATCCATTTCTCAACTAACATTTCCAACTAATATTTCAATGCTAGTTATTTATTTATTTCAATATAATTCTTCCTTCATGCATGATTGGCCTTAATATCAAGTATCACTTTCATACCTTCATGGCTTCTCCTCATGGTATCAAAGTATACTATCTCAAATGAAATTCATGGTTGGTACAACCATCATACACACATATTCATAACATCTAAACATACACAATTTATTCATAAATTTGTGTATCATGCATACTATACTTATAATCAATAGTAGTTTTATTTAGGCATTATTAACCATTAACAACCCATGCACATCACATTTGTATTCACTTAGGAAATCCCATGAGATTAACCCAAAGATTATAAGCAACATAGTCGGTCATCCTCACCTTAATTAAGCTTAAGCGCGTTCTACGCTTCTCGATTGAACTTTGACTAATTTCGGCGAACTTTGACCAACTCCGACGAACTTTGACCAACTCCGACGAAACTCCGGCGAAGCTCAAAAATACTTTAAATCAAGTTCCTAACAAGGTTTTATCATCACAAAACCCATATCAACACAAATAACCTATAAAAGGTTATTTTCCGGCAAACCGGTCGATTTGGCTTCTAAGTCCGTTTTTGGACTTAGAATCACTTTCCAACCCATTATTCCACACTTAAATCATGTAGAACAATACTAAAGGTCTTTCATATGATATATATCTTATATGCTAGAAGAAAAACAAAGGAAAAGTTATGATAAGGTCATTACCTTAATTTTCACACTTTTTCCTAGCTTTTTCCTTCTTTAACTTCCTCCCAAATTTTTTGTTTGAGCTCTGCTCGAATTTTGCTATGAAAGATGAAGTTGTAGAGGTTCTTTCCTCCTTTCTCTTGATGCTGTCCGAACTAGTGAGGAGGGGGATGGGTAGGAATGCCCCTTTGTCTCTATTTGGGAAATGAGTGAAAGAGAGGAGGGCCACCATGATTTGTTTTGATGCCAAACATCTCAAATCAGTCCTCTCCCACCTCACCTCTCCTACCAGCCGACTCAAGCCTTGAATAATGTGGCTAAATTCGTGGGTTGGCCCCCACCCATGTGGGAGGTCAACCCTTTTTGTCCAGAAGTGTACAATCGGTCCCGAAAGTTGTATTTTCCGGACTGTTTTAAGTATATTTTATTTTATCGGGTCAAATAAAATATAACACTTGTTCCCAATCCTTATGGGACCCTAGAATCAATATGCATTCCCCAACCTTAATTTAGAAGTCTCCGAAATCCCTTTTTGGGCTGTTATCTGATAAATTTACCGATACCGATAATTTGGCCTTGTTTGACCAACCGGTCAACCCTGTGCCATTGCTATGGACCAATTAGGATATCCACCACCATATAAATATTTTCTAGGCCCAGATGAATCTAATATGTGGTCCCGATAATATCGGGCGGTCCCCACTCCCGATGCGGGCCCCACGTGCATTTTACTATTCACGCGAAAAAATTAATACGAATTCACAACCTCGTAAATTCACTAAAAATTCCATAGGGTTCAATAAATTATTCGCTTAAAGATAAATACATTTGGGGACGGTGTTACAAGATGTTATGAATACGAGTGTATGATGGTTGTATCAACCATGAATTTCATTTGAGATAGTATACTTTGATACCATGAGGAGAAGCCATGAAAGTATAAAAGTGATATTTGATATTAAGGCCAATCATGCATGAAGGAAGAATTATATTGAAATAAATAAATAACTAGCATTGAAATATTAGTTGGAAATGTTAGTTGAGAAAGGGATGAATTAGATCCTAAGAATTTGAATTGTAAAGAATCGGTGATTATGAGCCGAGCTCGAGACCGATGTAGATAACGGTGATTATGGGCTGGGCTCTAGACCGTAGTAGATGACGGTGATTATGAGCTGGGTTCTAGACCGTGGTAGATGACGGTGATTATGAGCGGGGCTCTAGATCGTAGTAGATAACGGTGATTATGAGCTGGGCTCTGGACCGTAGTAAATAATGATGAATTGATACTAAATGAACGGATTAACTATAATGTAATAATGCTCTAGATTGAGGGCCTCAGAGATTTAAACTTCGATTATACTTAGTATAGTTGTCATTGTACTTGTCAAATGCTTCCAAGTACTGACCTCCCCTTCACGGGGGAGGCCACCTCACAGTTTCAGGTAGAACTTGAAGGTTGCTACTACCAGCCGCTGTTTCGGGAAGTTTCTGAGAAGAAGGCTTGGTTCGTGCTTCTTCCATTCTTGTTTTGAAAACAATATGAATAATGCTCATGGATATTATTTTCTGAATATACATTTCGGGGGTTTGTATACCCATGTTTGCCAAGTGTGGCTTGAACACTTGTAATGTTGTTTCCGCTGTTTTAAAGAATAATTCACATTATGTTTGTTTATGGATGTGCTACGTGTGAATGATATTCCAGACGCCTTGTATAGTATGAATGTGTTGAACTGCGGTTGACGAATCGTACTGTACGGCGTATTGTTGACGTGTCTGGTAGGTCCGGGGCGTGACATATTGCCCGTTCGGGGTACGTGCCTAAAGATGAACCATAAATACACCCTGATTAATCATAACCACTTAATGCCACATGTTGTTCATGGATTAGGGTTTTGGGTGGCATTTTCCCTATTTATAGAGAGGTGCTTGCCCCTCATTTATCTTGTTGTTTCCTCATTTTTCCTTCTAAGCACTCTCGCGTATTTTCAAGCTTTCTCTCTCTAGAATGCTCAGAATTCCTCAAGTGATTTTATGTATTTCCCTTCTAGCTCAGAATATGAAGAAATGCCGTTGATTCGTGTAGGAAAAACATCTGCTGGGAACAAGGCCGAAGGCTCTTCTTCCCAAGTACCTAACACCGGCAATCCTCTCGCGGGAAAAAACACCGAACAGCCACGTGATGACGGATGCCTATCAGGGGACGACGTCCAGATTTATAACAAGGGAATGCCCGAGCGGCCACCCCGCATTCCCCTGCATTTTAACCGCATCCGTAAACAAAAACAACGTCTTCCTGAAGATGTCGAACAGCAACTTGGTCAATTACTGCCCCCCCAAGAGAATATTATGTTGGATTCATCCGGCACCCAATGAGGCATCGACCAGGGCACATGCTAGTGCATCTTGACGCTTTGATTGCTCGGCTTCGCTTCCCTCTTCATCCGTTCATCGTGGAGTTCTTACGCCGGGTTTCTGTACTACCCGCTCAGTTCGTGCGCAGTACCTACTGCATTCTTACAGGTTTCATAATTCGATGCCACGAACTGAGGATCGCTCCAAGTGTTGACTTATTTCTTCATCACTACTGCTATCAGCCTTATTGGACGACCGGGTACCTGAAGCTGGCAGCCCGGTCTGATCATCAATTGTTTACAGACAATCCCACCCCGCCGGCTGACTGGGAGGAGCGATTTCTGTTTGTTCGGGTAGGTGATTCTCTGCCAATTCCGGATAGGTGGAATGCCTATCCCATTCGGGATTCTCAGCCTAGAGTAGATGCCGTTCTACGCTCCCAAGCTGAGTCTCTTCGTATGGGAGGAACCCGAAGTCTTCGGGGTTTTATTACCACTTCTAACATGCTATCTGCCGGGATTGGTAAGTGTAACAGGGCTTTAACCCGATCGTCATTCCTTCTTTCAATTTAGCTTCTTATCTCTTATTCCCTTTGTTGCAGGTGTGATATCCCCCATACCCGTCCGACGTTCTATATCTGCCACTACTCGGACGGCTTCCTCTGGAAAAGGCAAGGAGAAAATGATTTCCGATCATGCCTCTGTGGAGCAAATCCGAAAGAAACGCAAGGGGAATGACGACAACATATTGATCCCGATCGATCACGTAGTTGATTTGACCGGGTCGGAGGCCGAGCCCAAAAAATCTATGCCTGCCAAACAAAAAACTCCAGATCTTTCTGATGCGTCGGTCGATGATCGGATGTTTATTGAGTTTTCAAACATGGGACCTAGATCAGAAGGGAGATACCTGTTCGGGCTGATGCCATCATCCATGTGGTGCCATACTGCGATTAAGGTTCCCCCCAGTTTCATGAACTTGACCCACTAGTCAGATCTTTTTGAAGCAGGTCATCAAGAAGCACTCAAGGTACGCTTCACTCTGATCCATACCTTCCTATTTTTATTGGTTTATCATACCTGACTTCCTTTGCAACTTGTTTTCAGGCCGGTGTATACTATCATAAGGCCTTTCTTGCGGCCGAAAAGGAAATGAAAACCCTGGCCAGCGATCGGGATGACAGCCAGGTGCTTCTTTCTGCGCCAAAGAGGGCGAGAAAGCGAAAGCTGCCCTAGCTGCAATGCAAGAGAAAACCCGGCGTCGCGATCGGGAGATTAAGGAACTCCGGGCCAAGGTGCGGTCTGCCGAATCTGTCGGGATCAAATTTGACAAGGTTGTTGGTGACGATCTCCCTGAACCTTATACGGTCAATACTTCTCAGATCTCAAATCAATCAATAGTTGATTACCAACGAGGTAAAGGGCTGAACGTCGCTCTGGAGAACACAACCCGGCAATTCCTGGGACCTCATCTTGGCCAATTCTTACGTGAAAGCGAGGATCCCATCAAGGCAGGGATCGATCTCCTGGACAGCACGCCGGAAGGGAAGTCTTTCCTGGATGTCCTGACCGAGAAAACTGTGACGCAATGTCAGGATCTGCTTTTAGATAGGAACCTTGATCTGATCCTAGAACATTTCCCTAAGCCATTCGACCCTGATGAATTAGGCTTTGATGGTCTGTTCGGGAACACCTACGACCGGATCATGGAGAAGAGGACAAAAGCAGTGCCTGATGATGCAGCGCAGGCAGGGAGCTCCCAACCTCCACCTTCCCCGAACGGCAGTCCTCCAGTAGCATAGCCTTGTAAAATTTTGCTTTCTTGTCTTTTTCTTTTGTATATTCCGGCTAGTAATGCCGAAGAATAAACTTGACATTTCTCTTTAACTGTGTTGATGTTTCTCTTCTGTTTTTTCTTTGATTTCTCTCGCTCATCTTTTCTGTGTTGCCAAACATCATTCGGCTCATTTATCTTGATATTTCTGACGTTGTTTCCAAGCTGTTCTGATCCCTCTGTTCGGTCATAAAGCCAGGGTCGACATATTTGGGCTGAAACATCTTCCTCCAAACCATTCGTCCTTCGGTCATCTACTGCGAATTGTGATTCTGCGGATGACAATCCAGGTTACCGAACATCATTCGTTTTTTCCATATTTGTTCTGACACCTTTCCCAAGCCCGTTTTGATCCCTTTACCGTTCGTGATCCACGGGGTCAAAACTCTTTTAGCTGAGGTGAATTCCTCCAAGCCGTTTTGATCGTGACCACAGGGTCAAACTCTCAGCTGGGACAGGGGCTCCCTCCAAACTGTTAACCCGTTCGTCATTCGGTCATCCGGAATGATCCCACGTGTTAACAAGCTGAGGTGAGACTATCTCCCTTCCAAACTTGTTCTGACACCTTTCCCAAGCCCGTTTTGATCCCTTTATCGTTCGTGATTCACGGGGTCAAAATTCTTTTATCTGAGGTGGATTCCTCCAAGCCGTTTTGATCGTGACCACAGGATCAAACTCTCAGCTGGGACAGGGGCTCCCTCCAAACTGTTAACCCGTTCGTCATTCGGTCATCCAGAATGATCCCACGTGTTAACAAACTGAGGTGAGACTATCTCCCTTCCAAACCCATAATTCTGATGCATTCCGAACTATTCTCTCTGGCTCGTATCATCCATATTAAGGGTCCGAGGTAACCCTTTTCAAACTGTAAGCAAGGTCACCAGATCGGGTCATTCCTTATTTATAGCTAAAAGGGCGACTCGCTTCCTAATCAAGTTAATGACTGAGGCGAGATTTTTCAAAACCATAGTTCCGATTCCCCGGACGACAATCCGTACCTTATCCGAACGTCGCTCGGTTCATCCATATCTTATAATCTTGACACCATCTCCAAGCTGTTTTGATCCCTTTGCCCGTACGTAATTACAGGGTCGAATTTAGCTAAGTTGATGACTCAGCTCCCTCCAAACTGTTAACCCGTTCCTCATTCGGTCATCCGCAATGATTTTGCGTGTTAAAAAGCTGAGGTGAGAATCATTGACATCAAACTCCAAGCCATTTTGATCCCTTTAACAATGCGTAATTACAGGGTCAAACTCTATTAGCTGAGATAATGGCTCCCTCCAAACTGCTAATATGTTCCTCATTCGGTTGTCCAGAACGATTCCCATGTTAACCGTTGAGATGAGACTATCTGAGTGTCAAACTCCAAGCCGTTGGCTGAGAATGACTTTCCTTCCATGTTGTTAACCCGTTCGTCATTCGGTCATCCGGAATGACCGTGTTAACCATGGGCTGAGATTTTCTGAGCATCGATTCTTCAAGCCGTTTTGATCCCTTTATCCGTTCATAAATCTAGGGTCAAAACTTTCTTAGCTGAGAATGATTTTCCTTCCATGTTGTTAACCCGTTCATTATTCGGTCATCCGGAATGATCGTGTTAACCATGGGCTGAGGTTTTCTGGAAGTTATGTCTCCCTCTCTATACACACATTTTTTTAGAGGTGGCAACAGCCGTTTTTACTGATAAAATTTCCTCAGATGTTTCGTATTCCATGTGCCTGCCGGTCAACCTTCGGTACATTGTAGGCCAAACGTTCCTGAAGCATACTTCTTACATATTTGGTAGGGGCCTTCCCAATTTTGTGCCATTTTTCCACCTTCGAGAGGTTTTCTTTTTTCTCGCTTCCTTAGCACCAGGTCCCCTACTTCGATTGAACGGATTATTACTTGTTTATCAAAGTATCTTCTCGTGGCTCTGTGATACTCTTCCATTCATGCAGCTGCCAGATCCCTTCTTTCTTCTATGAAGTGCAATTCGGCCTGTAGGTTGTCCTCATTCTGCTCTGGGTTGTAATGCGTCGTTCGGTGTGTGGGAACTAGGATCTCCGTTTGTACTTTGGCCTGGAAACCGTAAGCAAAGGCAAATGGAGTTTCTCCCGTGGCCGTTCGGGGTGTAGTCCTGTAAGTCCATAAGATATAATTTAACTGATCAGGCCATGATGAGGAATATTCTTCCAGCTTCTTCTTCTTCATACCGTCCATAATAGTATGGTTCATATTCTCTACTTGGCCATTTGCCTGAGGGTATGCCACGGATGCTCTGGAATGCTTGATTCCCCATTTGATCAGGTAGTTCTCAAAATTCCGGCTTACGAACTGCCTTCCATTATCAGTTACAATCTGTTCAGGGATTCCGAAACGGCAAATGATATTCTTCCAGAAAAACTTTTGACATTTGATATATGTGGTGCTGGCCAGTGGCTCGGCCTCTACCCATTTGGTAAAGTAATCTATCCCCACGATGATATACTTGTTGTTCCCAGGGGCCGTAGGTAGAGGACCTAACAGGTCGATCCCCCATCTTGCGAACGGAAGAGCCACCGTCATTGGAGTGTAGAAAGTGGCTGGCCGTCCGGGGACTGGTGCGTATAGTTGGCATACTTTACATTTTCTAGTATGTGCAAAGCAGTCTTGTTGGATAGTCGGCCAATAATACCCTTGCAGAATGATTTTCCTGGCCAGTGTCTTGGGCCCTTGGTGGCTGGAGTAGATACCCTCATGAATTTCTTCCATCACGGCCACCGCTAGATCGGGTGGGAGGCATTTCAAATACGGCCCACCAAATGTCTTTTTGTACAGCTGTCCGTCCACCAATTTGAACATGGAAGCCCTCCTCTAGATGCATTTTATCTGATAAGCAGGATTTTTATCTTGTGGGAGGGTTCCGTCTTTCAGGTAGTTGGTCATATCTATGACCCAGCTAGGGACGACATAAGATATGGCCTCGATCTGGAGCACCATGATTGCTGGGGTTGCCAATGTTTCTCGATGGGCAAACCGTTGGATATGAGCCGGAATCTCCTATGCCCGATCGTCGAACGCTGCATTTTCCAATTTGGATAAGATGTCTACTTCAGTATTCTCTATCCTGGATATTTGGTCGAGCACCACCCGTTCAAATTTGCTTATGTGCTCCTCAACTATCTCTTTATAAGCTTTCATTCTCTCTTCTTTAGCCTCAGCTGTGCCATTCACTTGATGTACCACCAACTGACTGTCCGATCGGACTTTTAACCGATCGGCGCCCAGGGCCTTCGCATATTTTAAACCCGCAATAAGGGCCTCATACTCAGCCTCATTGTTGGTTACTTTGAAGTCAAAATGGATGGAATAATATGCTTTGAACCCTTCGGGCGATGTGATCACAGCTCCGGCTCCACAACCCTTGGCACTAGCTGCACCATCCACATACATTTCCCACCAGTTATCTAGCCCAATGTTCTCTGAATCTTTTTCTGAGGGCCGAGCGGTACATTCTGCAATGAAATTTGCCAGGGCTTGCCCTTTGATAGTAGGTCGAGGCTTGAAATCCACCTCATATTGCCCGATCAAGAGACTCCACTTGGTAATGCGCCCACTTGCCATTGGGTTTCTCAAGATGGTGGCTAGTGGCTGAGTGGTATACACAGTTACCGGGTGGGTCTGGAAATATGGTGCCAGATGTTTAATAGCAGCTATCAGGGCCAGCATTGTTTTCTCTAGCAAGGTGTACCTGGTTTCCGGGCCGTTCAAAGCCTTGCTTACAAAATAGATTGGCCGTTGAATGCCATCTTCTTCTTTCAATAATACCGTGCTCACGGCCAGGTCAGCTACAGCGAGGTACATATACAGATGTTCCCCTGGTTCGGGTTTTGTCAAGACCAGGGGAGAAGACATATATGCCTTGAAATCTTCGAAAGCCGTTTGACATTCGGCTGTCAATTCAAAGGGGTTGGCTTTTTTCATGATCTGGAAGAATGGAATAGCTCGATCGGCTAGCTTGGATAGGAATCTGCACAGGGCTGCTAACCGACCGGTCAATCTCTGCACTTCTTTGAGGTTTCTAGGAGCCTCCATATCCACAATTGCCTTTACCTTTTCAGGATTGGGCTCAATCCCCTTCTCGCTCATCATGTATCCCAAAAATTTGCCCCCTCTTACGGAAAAAGCACATATTTTGGGATTCAGCCTCATATTAGCTTTCTGCATCATCCCGAACACCTTTTCTATGTCTAGGACATGATTCTCCTTCTTCCGGCTTTTGATCAGGATATCATCAACATAAGCCTCCATTGTGACTCCCAACACTTCTTTGAACAGCATCCCGATCATCCTCTGAAAAGTTGCCATTGCGTTCTTTAATCCGAATGGCATGACAATATAGCAAAACACACCATCCGAAGTAACGAACGCTGTTTTCTCTGCATCAGCTTGGTGCATGAAGATCTGATGGTATCCCCGGAATGCATCCATGAAGCTCAACAATTCACATCCGGCCGTTTCATCTACTAACAGATCGATCCTCGGCACTGGATAAGGGTCCATGGGGCAAGCTTTATTCAGATCCGAGTAATCCACGCACATCCTCCAAGTAGATTGTTTTGGAGCTAGGACCACATTGGATAACCATTCGACGTGGATTACTGGACGGATGTGTTTTATTCTCAGCAAGGTGGCCACTTTCTGCTTTGTAAATTCCCGCCGTTCGGTAGCTTGATACCGTTTCTTTTGCTGGACTGGTTTTGCATCAGGCCGAACGGCAAGCTTGTGACAAATTATCTCCGGGTCAATACCTGGCATATCCTCTGGCCCCCGGGCGAATAATACCTGAAACTTTTTTAGGACGGCAATAATGCCATCCCGGATGTCAGCCTCTAGATCTACCCCGATAGCTACCTTCCGGTTCGGGGGAAATCCAGGTCAATTTGCTCGAGGAGAGTGGCAGGTTCTGGATGTGCCTCGAACTCCGTTCGGTGGGTCTCCACCTCAATACTGTTAACCCACATTCCACGGGTGTTCATCTGCTTCAGGGCCTCTCGGTAGCATGTCCGGGCTGTCACCGGATAAGTTCTGGCCACCCCAACCCCGGTGTCAGTGGGGAATTTGATGCAGGAGTGGCGGACAGAGGCTATTGCCTCAAGATCTTCCAATCCTGGTCGGCCCAAGATGGCATTATGGGCACATTTTATATCCACCACCACGAACGTCATTCGGAGTGATGCTTTGTGCGTTTCGTCTCCAATTTCAACCAACAATTGGATGGTCCCCTCAGCCTCAATACAATTACCGGTGAAGCTTGCCAGTGGGGTTCTTAGGTGGGTCAATTGACTTCTTTGTAGACCCATTTTCTCGAATGATTGTAAATACAATACATTCACACTGCTCCCGGTATCGATCAGTACTCGGCGGATCAGAGCATTGTCAATGCACATGCTCACCACCAATTCATCCCTATGAGGGCTTGGGGAGTTGGGTAAATCAGCTGGCCCGAACGTGATCGGGTCCGTCCTTCCTTTCTTCTGGGGGGGGGGGAGTGGAGATGGATCCCACATAGAGACTTCGCTAGAACCTTTTCCGTTCGGCGTTCGAATCCCCTGTCTCCCCGCCCCCAAATATAACCTTGACCTCCATTCGAGGTTTCTTTCTGGGGCCTCCCGAGCCCTCTGGTTCATCCCTGGGGGGAATATATACGTCATTCTGAGGTTGGGCGTCACGTTGGGCATCCCGTCGCCAGCTATTGGGTTTCCTGACCGGTTTCAAAGTGCCTACCGCACTTGGATCCTTATTCACATACTTGCCCAGATGACCCCGTCGGATCAAGTCCTCAATGGCCGTTTGTAGGGCCCTACAAGCGTTGGTGGCATGACCTTTCCTGTTATGATATTTACAAAAAGCAGACTCGTCTGCTCCCATAAATTGTGAAGAATCAGTCGGAAGGGGAATATTGTCCCTCTCGTTCTGATATATGGTTGCCACGGACAGGACCAGGGCTGTAAATCTCCCTTGCTTGGGAGGTATAACGGCCACTGGGCTAGGACCCAGCCGATCGGCCATCTTGATTGGGACAGTAGGCGTAACGACCTTATCCCTGATCATTATCTCCTCTTCCAGGGCAGCATGCTTGTGAGCCCTGTCTAATACCTCGGCATATGCTGTACCTGGATTCTTCTTCAAATCCTTGTATAACTCTCCCGTTCGGAGAGCGTTCGTGAATAGGGTGATGGCGGTATCATCCGTCATATTTCCCACTGTCAAAGTTTCATCCCTCCATCTTTTTAAGAATTGATTGAGGATTTCCTTGGAGTTCTGCTTCACGCTGGTCAGGTAGCTGAAATGCCGTTTCGGATTGGCACTGGAAGCAAATTGGGCCAAGAATAACTTCGAAAATACGGCGAAACTGTTGATCGACCCGGGTTGCAGTGTCCTGAACCACTCCTGGGCGGGTCCTCTGAGCGTACTAAAAAACAACCGGCAAATAGCAGCCTCGGGTGCTCCTAGTAGCATGAGTCCCCCTTGGTAACTCCTCAAATGCACATGGGGATCTCCCACCCCGTCATAGATTTGACCGGTCGGCGGTTTGGCACCTCCTTGGATGTCCGCATACATAATTTCCCTGGTGAAAGGGGAAGTAATCCCAAGCTGAATTGGGGCAGGTTGTACAGGCGCCCTGTTCATCTGATCTCGCATCTCGTTCATCTGCCTCCTCATCTCAGCCATTTCTTCCTCCTGGGCTGTCAAAGGGGGCGGTGGTGGAGCCCTCAAATCTTTATACTCCCGGTCCCAATGCCTTTGAGCGGCCCTGATATTATCCCGTTCGGCGTACTGGAAATGACGACCAATAGGAGTTGGTCCCCTGGCTTGTGACCCGATCGGGGTTCGGTCGTTGGGACTATGATGTGATGTTGATGGAGCGCCACGGCGATTATCCCGATGGGCATGCGAGCGGGATGACGCTGTGTTCGTTTCTGTGCGTGGAGTTTCCCCTGTAAAATTGGACCCCCCTTCCTCCTCGTTTGCCATATGCTGCATGACCTGGGCCATATCTCGCATGGCCTGAGGATTCCTCCTTAGAGCTTCAGGAATCACAAAATCCCCATCAAAACGAGGATATGATCCTCGGCTGGATTGTCCCTGAGGGGTTTGATTTCCTGGGGTGTGACTCCTTCCGTGACGGCGTGAACCGTCGTTTGTGTGATAGGAACTGATTCTGACCATTTTCGAAAATAGTTGTTTTAGGATAATTGAATGTGAAACTTTTTGAACAGTTTCCCACAGACGGCGCCAATGTTGAAGGTAAATCCCGTAGATCCGAAAGCCCAACACGAACTTTGGATATATCAGGGATGGACCAGAATCAAAGTGTATAATCAAATATAAAATATGAATTCACTAATACTCAAAAGCCCACTCATATTAATTAACCTGTCTGATTACAAGGAAATTCCCGATCGGTAGGTCGGAATAATGCTTTAATACAAGAAACAAGAGCAATAATGCTATTCTAGAGCCTGAGTATTGAAATGCTAACCCTTACAATGATTTTAAACCTTCTATTTATACTAATGGAGAGCATGGGCTGCTCTATGCTGATCGGCTGTTGTTCCACCGACTTGATCACCCATGTTTCCACTTGCTGATGTCACAATCTGGCATTAATCGCACCTGGCCACTTGCTGGTTGTCCGTTGCTCGAACGGGATGTTGGACCATGCTGAAGACGCTGTCAAAATGGCCCAAGTATGATATATAGTCCGAACTCCGTTCGGTATATCTTTTTTCTGGGTCGGCCCTTACTTGGGCCGAACCTCGTTCGGCATGAATTCTTCACTGGATCTACTCATCATAGAGTGATGGGCTCGTTGTTTGGGCCGGGTATCTTGGGCATTTTTAATCCGGGTATTGGGCCTCTTGATCAATATCCCAACAGGTGCTTTCATTGAGAGCTATAACAATCAAGTCAGCATCCTTCGTCGCTACCAAGCACAACTAACTGAAATGGGAAGAACAAGGTCAAACTGTAACCTCATCGGCAAGGCGATCCCTGGAACTCAGGAAGATCGGGAGCGCTCTGGCGACGCTACGGCCGACAAGGTAGGGGACGAAGAAATCTTTCAGGAGACTATCGACCCCACGGCTGACCTCCGCAATCATCTCACGGCAACGCTCAAGATGCCCGCATCGGCCTTGAGAAGAAGCGCATGGACAAAGGTGACCATGAATCGGGGCAACATACCACTCCCGCTGTTGGCCCTCAACTCCAGGCCACCCTATTGGCTATCATAGCCATCTTGGCTCAGAACCCCACCATCCTCAGCGCACTCATGCCAAGGACAGGGGAGAACACTACGCCACCGCCTCCCCCTCCCCAGCCGTTGGTCATGAAGATAGGCAACAACGAGGGGATTGAGCCCCAAGACACGTCTTCGTCCCACTCCCACCCCGCCTCCCCTCCCCGTGGTGGACCGACCCCAGCGCGTAGAAAAGCCTCTGCCTTTAACAGGCTAAGTGACACGCGCCGTCAGCCAGCATCGGAGAGGATGGCAGGACGGCTTGGGGAACGTGAGCCTGGCTCACCAAGGGAAAGCTTGGGGTCCGTGTCCCGGACAGCGGAACGGCCCCTTCTTGACAAAGGCAAGGGCAAATTGCATGAGGAGGATGCATGCCACCAGATCGATGCGGCTCACGCAGTCCGCATCCAAACCCAAGGCGCCATCATGGCCGCCAAGGACCCCCAGGACGAGGTCATCACCCAACTTGAGAGGAGGCTCGCCCAATTGGAGGCCAAGCAGTTGGCCGCTACTCCTACGGGCAACAAGTCCAGGGATCCTAACTTTAACGTCCTCTTACACAAGGTCAGCGCCTTAGAAAAGGAGCTAGCCAAAGGGCATGGCGACCCCATCATCCAAATCAGGACCAAAACTCCTTTCACCGCAAGGGTGCTTTCGGCCCCTATACTCGAGAAATACCGGGGGAACGCCATCAAGCCGTATGACGGCCGCAAAGACCCCCAGGAGCATTTCAGACGCTATCAGAACAACATGCTGATGGTGAACGCGTCTGACGAATACCTCTGCCGTTGGTTCCTTTCTACTCTTGAGGGACTAGCGTACGAGTGGTTCAACGCGCTGCCCGAAGGAAGCGTGGACTCGTGGCAGGATCTCGCTCAATGCTTCCTCACCCATTTTGCCGGAACGAAGCGTGTGAAGAAGCACTTCTCTCATCACATGTCCGTCAAGCAACAACATGATGAGACACTCCGGTCATTCATCGACCGGTGGACGAAGGAGACCGATGAGGTTGAGGGTGCCAATGATCACACCCTCCTCGCCCTCTTCCAGGGCGTTCTACGCAGCAGCCCCTACGCGAGAAGACTCATCACTGACCCATTGAGGTCATACACCAAGGCACTCCAGCGAGAGAGCTTATACGCTGACGTCGACAAGCTCCACTCCCACAAGAAGGATGGTGGATAGCCATCAAAGAAGACAAACCCTGCGCCGGCTTCGAACGCACCCTCGGCTGAGAACCGAGGTCGGGGGGACAAGCCTGCCAGGGGAATAACAGAGAAGGAACAAGGGAGCGCCCATGGTGTCCGAGGATGGACAGGCCGAGGACTCCCCTACACACTCGGTCAACACCATTCTCGGCTACACGGAGGAATATGATCTCATTCCCAGAGATCCCTAGTCTGTGAAGGAAATCTATGTCGTTCACCAGGGCGACGCCTACTGCCGCTACCATAAGAACACCTCCCACAACACCGATGATTGTGTCACGCTAAAAAGAGCCATCGAGCGCTTAATTCGGCATGGGGAACTCTCACAGTTTGTTAAAGGTGCCCCACGAAAAAATACTTAGGTGAACATCAGCAATAAAGGGGGAGACCTCGACGAAGAAGTGTGAGACCGGGAGACTCAGCGATGACGACGACTTCGAGGATCAACTGCCGAAGAAGAATCACATCCACCTCATAGTTGGAGGCAACACGGGGGGGGGGGGGGGGGGGCACCGCCACCCAGAGAAAGAAATGGGTCCAGTCCCTGTACATTGGCGAGGTGTCCCATGTTCCTCCCCAGCCAAAGAAGCAACGGACAGAGGCAATCACCTTCACCGACAATGATTTGCCTCCAGGCCCCGCATTCCACACGGACACCCTCGTCGTCCGATGTGAGATAGCCAACTCCATTATCCACCGGACTTACATCGACACGGGGAGCTCCGTCAACGTCATATACCTGGATACGTTTAGACAGCTGAAGCTGAAGTTGAACAAATCGTTGCTCAAGCCGATCAGGACACCGCTGTCCGGCTTCACCAGGGACTCTATCGACTCCGAAGGCAAGATAGTACTCCTCGTGGAAGTCAGCGACGGCTCCCATCATGCCAAAATCGACATGGAGTTTATGGTGGTCAACCTCGAATGCCCCCACAATTTTATGTGGGGCCGGCCAGCATTAGAGGATCTGGAGGCCATCATCTCCATGAAGCATCTTTGCTTGAAGTTCCCTACCAACAACAACATCGACTATGCCAGGGGGAACCAAAGGATAGCTAGAGCATGCTACCTAAAGCTGACAAAGAATGCCGCCAGCAACGAGCAAAGGGTGGACACCATCACCATGGCGGTCGCCAAGGACGAGGAAAGACCGCACGCTGAGCCAACGGAGGATGTCGAGGAAGTTCCCTTGGACGCCTCCCAGCCAGAGCGAGTCCTGAAGATTGGGAGACAACTCCCCCAGGATCAACGTGACGCCATCCTCCTCCTCCTACGCCTTCATCTTCGCGTGAGGGCCCAAGGATATGCTGGGCATCAGCCGCAAGGTGATCACTCATCAACTCTCAGTCGACCCTGCCTCTATGCCCGTCAAGCAGAAGCGGCGTTACCTTTCAGCTGAAAGACGGGACTTCGTCAAAGAGGAAGTCACTATGCTCCTCTCCATCAGCCACATCAAGGAGGTGAAGTACCCTACCTGGCTGGCGAACGTCGTCCTCGCCCAAAAGCCGCCAACGTTGATAATGTGTGTTGACTACACTGACCTGAACAAGGCGTGCCCTATGGACCCGTTCCCTCTCCCCAACATTGATCAATTGGTGGACGAGATGGCAGGGTGCGAGTTGATGTCGTTCATTGACGCCTTCAGAGGATACCACCAGATCTTCATGCACGAAGATGATGCCGAGAAGACAACTTTCATGACCCCGAAGGGAATTTTCTGCTACCTCGTCATGGCTTTTGGGCTGAAAAACTCCGGCGCCACTTATACAAGGATGGTAGCCAAGGTTTTTGGAGCCTTCCTCGGCTGGACGATGGAGGCATACGTCGACGACATGATCGTCAAGAGAAAACAATCAACCACTAATGCTAACGACCTTCAGGAGATCTTTGAAATAATGCAGAAATTCAAGCTTCGCTTGAACCCGAAGAAGTGCACCTTCGGTGTCCAGGGAGGCAAGTTCCTTGGGTATATGGTCAGCCGAAGGGGCATTGAGATAAATCCGGAGAAGATCCAAGCCATTACCAACATGGAACCACCACGCAATGTCAAGGAGGTCCAACGGCTGACGGGACGCCTTGCGGCCCTGAACCGTTTCCTCTCCAAATCGGCTGAAAGATCACTCCCTTTCTTCCAAATCATGCGCAAAACCAACAGCTTCAAGTGGATGATGGAATGCCAACAAGCTATCGAGGAGATGAAGCTATACCTTGCCTCCCCTCCTGTCCTCTCCAAGCCCAAGCCCGGCGAGATGCTCTTCTTATACTTGGGGGTGAGCACTTCGGCCATCAGTTCTGTGCTCATCCACGAGGATGAAGGGGTACAAAAGGCCATCTTCTACGTCAGCAAGATGTTGCGTGAGGTGGAACTCATATACTCCCCCGTCAAGAAGACGGTGCTAGCCATCGTCCATACGGTGAAGAAATTGGGGCACTATTTCCAGGCGCACTCCGTCCATGTCCTCACACAACAGCCCCTTGGTGCACTCATGCGGAGCCCAACCAGCTCCGCAGGGATGGTGAAGTAGGCCATTTTCCTTAGCCAATACCAGATTGAGATCAAGCTGAGGCCATCCATCAAAGGGTAGGTTCTGGCCGACTTCGTAACTGAGTGCACGAAAAGGGAGACAGCTGTTACCATACCCGGATCAAATCCGGATGAAGCATGGACCGTGTTCACTGACGGTTCATCAGCCGCAAGAGCATGTGAAGGCGGCGGCGTCCTAATCTCCCATGAACGGTTCAGAGCCTATGTAATACCCGAGATTAATTTAAGAGGATTAATAGTACTACTCATACCAACAAGATGCATCTCCTTTTAAGGGAGCTCATCACCCAAGAACTCCAAAGTTAAGCGTGCTTGCACGGGAGTAGTCTTGGGATGGGTGACCCCCTAGGAAGTTTCTCAGGGCGCGCACGAGTGAGGACAAAGTGCGCGGAAAAGGCTAGTGGCGGTTTGTGAGGACAGTACTAGAGGTCAGAAGTAACTACCTCGGGGCCTACGGGGCAGGGGTGTTACAAATGGTATCAGAGCAACCCTGCGACAGTGTGCTGATTCGTTGGATATCGGGCAGGCACTTAGCGGGGCAAAAGATTTTGGGATTTGATTGAGATTGGTTTATGGGCGCAACGAGGACGTTGCGTTCCTAAGTGGGGGTAATTGTAACACTTGAGATTTAATTTAAATGGATTAATATTACTACTCATACCAACAGAGGTGCATCTCCTTTTAAGGGAGCTCATCACCCAAGAACTCCAAAGTTAAGCGTGCTTGCACGAATGAGGACAAAGTGCGCGGTAAAGGCTCGTGGTGGTTTGTGGGGACAGTACTAGAGGTCTAGAGTAACTACCTCGGGTCCGTGTGGGACCCCGGGGTGTTACAGGTGGTATCAGAGCAACCCTGCGACAGTGTGCTAACCCGTTAGATATCGGGCGGGCACTTAACGGGGCAAGATTCTGGGGTTTTATTGAGATTGGTTTAAGGGCGCAACGAGGACGTTGCGATCCTAAGTGGGGGTGATTGTAATACCCGAGATTAATTTAAGAGGATTAATAGTACTACTCATACCAACAGAGGTGCATCTCCTTTTAAGGGAGCTCATCACCCAAGAACTCCAAAGTTAAGCGTGCTTGCACGAGAGTAGTCTTGGGATGGGTGACCCCCTGGGAAGTTTCTTAGGGCGCGCATGAGTGAGGACAAAGTGCGCGGTAAAGGCTCGTGGTGGTTTGTGAGGACAGTACTATTGGTCTAGAGTAGCTACCTCGGGTCCTGCGAGGCCGGGGTGTTACAGCCTATTATGCCATCCGCTTCAACTTCAAAGTGTTCAACAACGAAGCTGGGTATGAAGCCCTCCTCAGCGGCCTCAGACTAGCCGCCGACCTCAAAGCACAACACATAAGAATCAATGCGACCCAAATTGGTGGTGGTCCAGATCGAGGGCTCATACGAACCAAAGGAGGGCAGGATGAGGCAATACAAACAAGCAACTGAAGAATTACTCAAGGCGTTTGAAACCCATGAGATCACCCAGATCCCTAGGGCGGAGAACGTTGAGGCCGACATCCTCTCCAAGCTCAGCGCAGATACCCCGGAGCACATCTCAAAATTGGCCAAGATCGAAGAGCTCAACATGCCCAACATCCATGCAAGCCCGATCATGTGCATCCAACTTCGGCCGGAGGACTGGATCTCCGACATCATAACCTTCATTAGTACGGGAGAGCTACCCCAGGATGAGGAGAGAGCCAAGCTAGCTAAGCTCAGGGCCCCAAGCTACACAATTGAGGGCGGGAAACTGTACAAAAGTTCATACAACGACACTCTCCTCAATGCCTACACCCGGACGAGGCCAAAGTGGCCATGGAGGAAGTTCATTGCGGCATCTGTTCATCGCATCAGGGCCCTTTCAGTATGTCCCATCATCTCGTCGTCCAAGGTTACTTCTGGCCGACAATGGTGCGAGATTGTGCTGACCTTGCAAGGAAGTGCACCGCCTGTCAGCACCTCCAGAAGTCCCCTGGCTGGCCGGCGGTCAATTACACCCCGACAATTCCATTCTCAAGATGGGGAATTAACCTCATCGGCCCTCCCCCAAGAGCCGTCAGTAACAACCGTTACATCATCGTCGCCATCGACTACTTCACCAAATGGGTCGAAGCGGAGCCGTTGGCCAGCATCACTGGAGCCCGATGCCAAAAGTTCGTCTTTAAAAACATCCTCACCCACTTCGACATCCCTCAAGAAATCATCTCCGACAACGACACTCAATTCGAGGCTGCACCATTCCAGAAGCTCCTCCAAGCATGGGGATTCAAGCATCGTTTCTCCTCCATTGCTTATCCTCAAGGCAACGGGCAAGTCAAGAATGCCAATAGAACCATACTGGAGGGCTTGAAGAAAAAGCTTGAGGACGAAGGGGGCAGTTGGGCCGATGAACTCCACAATATCCTATGGTGCTATAGCACTACGCCGAGGAGAGCGACGGGCGAAACACCTTTCGCCCTATCCTATGGCTTTGAGGCGAAGGCACCAACGGAAGTCACCATACCTAGCCAACGGGTTGAGCAATATGAGCCCGAGTCCAACAAAGAGAACATGAGAATCGGCCTACACCTGGCCGGTGAAAGGCGTGAGCAAGCTTACATCCGGGCAGAGAACTACCGGCGTCAAGTAAAATCATACTATGATGCCAAAGTCCGCTCTCGAGAATTCCAAGTGGGGGACTACGTCCTCCGCCAAAGGGAAGCAAGTAAGCCGGCGGAAGGCGACAACTAGCACTGAAATATGAAAGGCCTTACATCATCAGTGATGTGATCAAAGCTAACACGTACAAACTCAGACACCCTAATGGGTCAAAAGTACCACGATCGTGGAATGTACACCATCTGGTGAAGTTCTATCAATAATCTGAAGGTAGTGCAGCCGACAAAGCCCTCACCCCTAAGGTCAAAAGCTCATTAAGAAGCTAACACCTAAACGGGTTATTAATTGATTACCACCCTCAACCTCGAGCCACTTATATTAATAAAAGTTGTGTTCCACTTATTTTTTAAATTTAAGCAGAGAATAACACACAACGCAGCACATCATGTCAGCCCCTTAGAGGTGAAACGCCCAGGTATGGCCGCCGATGCCCCAGGACGATAGACCAGCAAAATGGCCCGTGTCTTGAAACGAGAAGTTCATTGCGTCGTCCTCGCGTAAAACGCAGGGCGGCAAGCCTGAAAGAAGGCCGAGGTGACAAAATCTCCACACTTGGGGTTAGGAAACGACAGCCGTCAGAAACTGACCAAAAGTCTAGCCCCACGTCGTAAATAGGCGAGGGGACCCCCCAAGATTAGGGAAAATCCTACACCAGAGGGACTACAAATCCCTCCCGGACTCCCTATCGTTCGAGGGAATAGCAACCCCCTCGGCCGAGCCTGAAAGAAGGACTCTGCACTCCTCGCTCAAAGAAGTAAAGAGGGAGTAAACAAAAGGGAAGCCGAAGGACCGCGCACTCGCCGGCCTCGAGCGATAAAAATAAGATCCCCACTAATCACGCCATTTATAACGGATGAGTACATATTTGGCAATGTTCAAAGTGCTAAGTGAGTACTGGACGAAGCAAACCCACACCAGTGCAACCTAAGCACAGAACAACTTCGAAAAGGTCGAACACCTAAAGGAATACCAGGCATGGACGAAGGAGGCCACCCACTCAGAAGAGTGGGTACCTAACCTAGATTTATGTCGTGAGGCGCCTAGTCGATGGCATAACATCAATATATTTAAATGAAACCTCACACCGGTACCTTGGCCGATGTAAAGCCACGTAGCAGACGGTTCAAACTCATAAGAGTCAAGCACTGGAATATCCATAACCTAGCCGGTGCGTATCCACGCTTTCAAAAACACTTGGAAAATTCCTAGACATAAAAAACATTTCCTTGGCCGAAGAAAGGATCATAGGGAAGATGATACAGACTCATAGGGGTTCTTAGTGATGGAGGGCATGGACAAATCCACGTGCGCCTTAGCAAAGGAAGGTGATGCACCTTCATCGGCCACAACGTTTGGACACTAAGCCAGGCTCGAACATCAATGGATAACACAAAAACACTAAGAAAAATTCATAAGTATGAGTGACATCTCCCTGGTCGGAGAATGGTTACAGGGAAGACGACACGAGTTCAAAAGGCTCATGTGGAAGTACCCGTACCCCTACCGACAATGGTCAAGCACCTTCACAGCCACCACGAGCAATTCCAAATACAACAGGGCTGAAAAGGTGGGCCACTTTGGCACCTTCATCGGCCACAACAAAGGAATTCATTTACCTGATCCCAACTAGTACTTAGAAATACTTCCAAGTACAAATGACAAAATAAAAATAGGGACGAAGATGATGCAAAAGCCAGAACAACAGGAGAGTAAAGATGGATGATGTTGACACAAAAAACAAAGGAGATTAAACGAATACTTTCATTCATAAATTCATTACAGTACAAAAAGGGGGCACAACACCCATTACACACAACACTAGACTATGCTACTAATCACCAAGATTAAAGGTAGGAAATTAGGCCTCTTGATCAGCATCGCCAATGGCTTCCCCATCACTAGCCCCCCATCAGCCTTAACATCGGCTCCTTCCTCAGCATTCTCCGCTGCATCGGCCTGGGACGTGGCCGTGTGCTCCATCATCTCATCATCGCTCCATTCATCCTCACCGATGTCGGAGCTTAGAATGGGGAGTTGCCTTTCCTCCTCTAGGAGCTTCAGTTCAGCCTCCAGATCTTTCATTTTCCGAGGCAGCTTCAGGCCGGTGGCCCACTTTTTGCTCTGCTTCATCTTCCGGAATCGCCGATGCAGCCTCCGGTAGATAAGCTTCTGCATGCAGAATTGGCCGATGTCATAGAAGGCCTTCATTTCCCTCTCCCAGAGCTCCTGGCCGACGGGGCTATGCTGGGTCCAATCCTTGAACCTGGCTTCCATGACCTCATAACACCAAGGCCGATGCTCATCAGATTTCCAGCCATCGTGTAAGAACTTCTCAATGGCGGCTTCAGTGGCCCTCTCTCCAGCAGCTTCAGTGGCTCGCTCCACTTCGACTATGGCCTTTTCGGCCTCCTCAGCACGACGAAGAGCTTCGCCGTGGGCCTTCTTCAACTCCGTCAGCCTTTGAAGGGCCACATCCCTCTCGGCAACAAACTGGTGAGTGGCAGCATCGGCCTCATCGGTCTTCTTCTTCAGACCCGCTACCTTTGGCCGCAGCTGATCCAGGATGCTCAGGGCCTCTTTGGCTGAAGTGGCCTTTTGCTCGACTTGCCTCAACTGAGCAATCTCCTCTTGTTGCCTGTTGTGGCTCTCCATCAGCATTACGGCCGCCTGAACAAAACATGACAACGGTTAGGACGACGGTGACACAATCAAACACGAGGAAAACATAACAAAGTATGGAAGGATGAACATACAGAGACGAGGTTGTCCATTCCTTCTTCGTGGATTCGGACATCCCCCAGCTTCTTGAGATACACCCGATCTTTGTTCGAAATAGCCTGGGAGATCACCTTGTGGCCTGTGACGATCTCATTGAACATGCGCCCCCTCGGCGGGTAGCGGACTTCTTGGACACACTCCCCTCTCACCAGCTCTCAACCGAACCCATTTTTCCGAGAATCCTGAGCATTGGGAGGAGGTTGGGAGACATCAGCAGATGAAGGGTCCGAGGTGAGGTCCACCACCACGTCTGCATTGGAGCCCCCGTCGTCTCCAGCTGGGACGGTCAGTGCTCCGGCATCAGCACCAGAAGAGGGAGAAGCCCTCTTAGACTTCTTGAAAGGTTGTAAGCCAGCCACAATCAGCTTCTTTTGTCCCTCCGCCGACCTCTTCTTCTTCGGCTGAGTAGGAGGCTTCTTAGTCGGTTTAGATTTTGGCTGATCTCCGCAAACCGATGTTTGCTTAGTGGCCTGTTTGGCCGCCAATTTCTCGCTCGCCCTTTTGGAAGCCTTCTTCATAAATAAAAGGAAATAAAATGAAATAAAAGCGACAGCGAGACCAAGGACGCTAAAGGGGGTATTAACATCGGCCTCAGCAGGAACGCCCAAGTAAGGGCCATCGGCCTCCTCAAACGATGTGGTCATCTTTGGCCACAAATCATCATCCTCATCCCCCAAAACAAAGTACCTCATGAAGCCGAGGGCGACCATCTTATATTCTGTGATATAATCTTTCACACGTACTCCTCGGCCCATCCTTCAAGAACTCTTCCACCTGGGCGTCGAGGAAGGCACTTTTCGGAGGCTCATGCAAGTTGAAGGCCCCAGAATGGCGTACTGAAGGAAAATCACCTCCCTCGCCCAAGGTCACAAAGACGAACTTGGACCTCCAGCCATGGATGGATGAGGGGAGATCGGTGAAGGACCTCCTGTTCTTCACCTGCTGAAGGTTGGCGTAGCCAGCACAGTTCTTGTGGCTGCCTCGGCCTATCTGGTACAAGTTCATAAATAGGGTCGTCGTCAACACAATACCCAGCTCAGAGCACCAGAGCAGAAACCCAACGATTAGCGAGTAGCTGTTCGAGGTCAGTAGAGCCAGAGGAAGGCCCACCATATCTAAGTATTCCGTTATGAATGGATGAAGGGGGACCTGAACCCCTTGGCGAAGTTCGTGGGGTACACTCCAAAGTACCCCGCCAGAGGATTGAGCACATGATCAGTCGGCCTGGGTGCCCTAACCATGCCATACGGCCCCACGTACATCTGGGCGTCGTAGTACTCACCCGCATTGCTCTCCGGCTTTATGATGTACATATTGGTAAGATCCAAGTAGGAAATGCCTGGACCTCTCTTCGGCCGACACTTCCTCTTCGGTTGAATGCCTACCATGGGAGCACTCCCCTTAACAGTGGACAAGGGGTCATGACAAGGGATAGCGGCCGACGTGGAGGCTCCATCCCTCACACGTGAAGGACCAGCTTCCTCTCCAGATGACGATGACGCGACACCCTCATCAAGGCTCTCCTCATCGTTCTATTGGTCCACAGATCTGAATGGACCCGTGATGTCTATCTCCTTGCTACACTCATCCACAATCCTAAAGTCCAGGGACTTGGTAGATGCCCCCTCCTCATCCAGACATTCTGCCATAACAACTACCCGATTCCTAAACGGAAGTAATTTGGATCTAAGCGTAACTCCTATGAACACAAGATCTAACCCTCGGGGATGCAACGTATGAAAGAAAAGGCAAGAATAGGTGAAGAACTAACCTTGAAGATTTGAACGGGGTGAAGAACACTGAGGGGGTACTTTCTCTCTCTGAAAATTTGGGCAGCACTTCGTTATCACATATTGCAAATGAGGACTTTGCTTAGGATGGGAGGGGTATTTATAGACCCCCAACGGTCATTACACGTGGCACGCTCCCTATGGTCACCCCAACGGTCACCTCCATTCCAAGCAATGGGGAGCCACCCGTTGAAATTCTTCACAAGACCCACCTTTTCCGGCCCATTAGATGCAAGCCCAGGGTCACGCGCCGGTTCCATAGGCCACGAGCACTATGAGTGACATCAACGGATGCAAGTGACACCACAACGGCTAGCCCGCATCAAGGCACCACCTCAGCATGAAAGCAATAAGGCACCCCTATATCGGCCGAGTTAGCTACCAATAGCACGGCCTTCCTACGGCCACAAACCAAAGTAATGCATGACCAAACAGCTATCGGCCCCTCATATAAAACCTACTGTTGATAACCTCTTGTCAGTGACCTACGTCCAAGGGTTCTCCCATAGGGTTACCTTGGTCAGGAATCGCCAAGAGGTTGGATTCAGGGGGAAATGCGCGTGTTCCGCTTCCGCCTGGGGTTCTGTTTGTAACACCCCGGCCCTCCAGGACTCGAAGTAATTACTCCAACACACCTTCCAGACCTCTAGTATTGTCCTCATAAACCATCACTAGCTTTTTCCACGCACTTTGTCCTCACTCGTGCGCGCCCTGAGAAACTTCCCAGGGGGTCACCCATCCCAAGACTATTCCCGTGCAAAATAATTTTTTTAAAATCTCATGGTTAGTCAAACAAATTTTGTGTACAAAATAATTTTTTTAGGAAGGTAAAAGTTGTGATAATTCTCTTTTTAATGGGTATTTGGTTGAGAAAGTTTTGATTATTCACAAAAAAAACTATCATTTTTTTAGATTTATTACATTACTCTTTACTCTTGAAAACCATTCCCAAAATAAACCTTGTGACTAGGAAACACCATCTTCTTCCATTTCCAAAAATGGTTTAAGTACATCTCAAATATTCAAGAACCATTTTGGAAAACAAGCCACCCCCATATCTCACCAAATAAATTGGGATGATCAAAATGACTTTCAGTAAATGCTTGTTGAGAACAAATTCAAATGAGTTATAAAAAAAAGTTAATGGTCTCTTTCAAGAATTTCAACTGATCCACTTCCATACTGAAAAATCAAACACACCAAAAAGACATCCTAAACACCCAAAAAGTCCTAGTCACAATCCACTCATCTACTCTCAAGGGTATAACTAATTTTTCTAAATCGAATGATAGTTTTGTGTGTCTAATAGAAATTTGGTTTTGGAACGAGAATGATAAAAGAGTTTACATAATTTTTTACATCTCTTAAAATTAAAATTATTTTTGTTCATATATTTTTGTTGAAACTAACCAAGGCATCCAAAGGTGATAACATTGCTCGAGGACTAGCAACGCTCAAGTGTGGGGGGGTTTGATAGCTGTTATATTTACTTGTGTTTAACATAAGTATTTATAAGTATTTGTTGAAGAAAAGAATAGTAATTGGGAAAATACCTTCAAAATGAGAGCTAAAGCATAAAACATTGTGATGAACGGCTTTTGAGACCAAAAGAATGACGTTTTGTCCATAATTCGAGTATAACTTATTGTAGAGAACTCGAATTCAAACGATTCAAATTTCATGTGAATGTTAACTCAATAAGGTACAAATGTTGTGAAGACATCATGGCCAGAATATGAAAGGAACAAGACTCAATCAACAAATAAAGTCAGACGTTGCTGGTGGGATTTCAGGATGCATACCTCTCAGAGTTTTGTTCATAACTATTGATTGGATGAATAAAATCACGTCATTAAAGTTTTGGTGCATAGACGACTTCATTATCTGCAACTTTGGTGAAGATTTCATCTCCAAATTCGTAGCGAGACATTCCCAAAATCCCAGGACAAAATGGACGCCGTTCTGCTCTTATAACCGGCGCCGGTATGATGAGTTCCGCACATTATCTCAAACCAGTAGCTTACCCGGCGCCGGGTACCCCATTTTTCTAGATTTTTCTGTGCACAACAAAGAACCGGCCCCGGGTAGGCCTGAAACCGGCACCGAGTAGGTCGATTCTGCATAAAACACAACGACGTGCTCCATATTTTTGATGGGAAAACTTCACCTTCTTCATGATTTCATCAAATATTAAAAGCTAAAAATTAATCTATGTGTTAAGTATGATTGTTTTGTTGACGACTAACCATACAGGGGGAACGGCGGATAGAACCGCTCACAGTTCCTTGCGTAACAGGAACAAATGGATATTATTAATTTGATTGGCTAACCATGCAGGAGGAACTAATGCAGCTCCATCTCTAAATCCGTAATATGATTTGAATTAATACGGATTGCACCTACTTGTTCTTCTATTGCTATGCTTTCCTTATATGAGTGATTATTCTCTTTCCATACTTGATATAGCTTAGTATGGTACGTAAAATATTCCATAGCTACACGGATGTGAAAGAATAGAAGTTGGTTGAAATATATTCCATATCTAAATTAGTTGATTGCTTATATTGAGAAAAATATTCCTACCTTTTTGAATATTGACCGAAGCCTACCTTATTTGGTAATTAATTGATTACTCAAGAGATGGACAAGCTGTTTGTATCTATTCTTAGTCCAGGACTGATATGCTACCTTGATTAAGATATTTAATCCGGCTGCCTTATATATTGAGCTCGGATATGGGAAATATTATAAAGAAGGAAAGCAATTCAAAATATTGAGGCAAGTCCCAAGATTAGAAGATCAACTATTCAAGGAAGGATGCTTAAACGGTCTGCCCAAGACAGCCTATATAAACGAAGCAGCCAAAGAGAAATCAAGCGTGCTTGACCAAGCTTCTATTGAGAAATATACACTAGAATATATACTAAGTCCAAGGCACCTGAACCTGCTCACGGAGTTCCATACTGAGTTTCTTTTTCCCTTCTTCATATTGTAATTGGGTTTTTGAGGATTGGTTAAGTGTAGCATCCTCGGGTCAGTTAGTGTGTTGTGAGAGCTTTGTTGTAAAGCTGAGAGGCTCTCTACCCGCAAGGTAGAGATGCATAACTCTTCCTAGAGAGGATAGAGTTGGGGTGGCTCAAGGGTAGACTAGGAGAGTTTCCCTTGTAATCATTCAAAGGCTTTTTAGTGAAGTTGTTCAAATTCCTCCGAGGGAGGTCGAGGTTTTTTAATCCCTTTGAGCCAAAGGATTTTTCCTCGTTAAATCCTTGTGCACTTTACTATTTCGTAATTACCTGGACCCCACACTAGAACTGTGCGAAAAACTGCCACGGTTCCACACACACACAATTCACCCCCCCTCTTGTGTTGCTAACCGTTTCATAAATTGGTATCAGAGCCGGTCTTCGCCACATAAAGGTTAATAAATTGGGAAGAGATCCGGCAGCATGAATACGGTTGAACGATTGGAGGAAGGATATTCGACTCAACAACCACCGTTGTTCAACGGCAAATTTTACCAATTCTGGAAGAGTCGAATGGAGAACTTCATCAAGGTTGAGAACTACGAGATATGGAACGTAATTGAGGTAGGCGATAACATCATCACTAAGGAGGATGCCGAAGGTAAGGTTATCCCTAAACCCAAATCTGAATATACTTCTGATGATTATCGTAAACTCGAGCATAATGCACAAGCATTGAAATATTTGATTTGTGGACTTGGTCCGGCTGAGCACAACCGGGTTCTTGGATGCAAATCCGCAAAACAAATGTGGGATTTACTCGAGGTTACGCATGAGGGTACCTCGCGTGTAAAAAGATCCAAAATTGACATATTTATGCGTAATTACGAATTGTTCGTGATGAAACCTAAAGAGTCAATTAGGGATATGATTACACGCTTTACTAATATTATAAATGAGGTTTCAGCACTTGGAAAAGATATTACTGTGGAAGATCAAGTGAGAAAAGTTATGAGAAGCTTGCCCTCCGCGTGGAAGCCTAAAATTACGGCTATAGAAGAAGCTAAAGATCTCTCTACCATGATGCTAGAAGACTTGACCGGTTCACTCATGACATATGAGCTAGGCCTACAAGAAGAACAAGATGCCGAAAATGTGAGAAAAGAGCGAGGAATAGCTCTCAAGGCTCGAGAAGAAGAAGAATCCGGAAGTGAATCGGAAGACGAAATGAGCATGTTCGCCAAGCAATTCGGGAAGATGTACCGGAAATTCAAAGGCAACCGAAATAAGCAAGGTAAAAAGGGTTTTCAATCTTTTAATAACCAAGGTTGTTTCGTTTGTGGTTCCTTTGAGCACAGGGCAAAAGATTGTCCCCAAAAGAAAAATGATAGAACCTACGATAAGAACAAGACCAGTTCCCATCGGAGGTCCAGTGAAGATAAAGGGTTCAACAGAGACCTCAAGAAGGCAATGATGGCAGCTTGGGGAGATTGATCCGATGATGAAGAAGAAGAAGAAAAAGGCCTAAATCATGCAGGATTTTGCCTCATTGCTAATTCCGATGAAGAATCCGACCAAGAGAATTTCGAGGTAAACTTGGAAAGCTTTCTTTCTAAATTTGATTCCCTCTCTAAAGGCAAGGTTCGGAAGATTTTTAAAAGATTAACTATCGAGCTAAATCAAAGTCTTTCTGAAAATGATCATCTTAAATCACAAATCACCGAACTTGAGTCTAAACTCGAGGAAGCCACTAGAGCCAAGATAAGACTGGAAACAAAAGTGGGAGAGTTAATAGATGAAAGGCTCAAGTATAGTGAAGTGGTTTTAGAACAAGATAATCTCATTTGCTCACTCAAGCTCGATAGTACGAATAAACAAGTTAATGATGAAGAAAAACTTCTAAGAAAAATTCCGGACATTGCCTTGCTCATTAATCATCTCAATCGCCTTGAGGACGAGAGACATGATTTCAAAAACAAACCGGAATACCAACCATATAGTACCAAGGTAAGAACCAGGTCTAGACAGCATTCTAGAACTGGACCCTCTCGGTACAAAAGAAAGGAAAACGAGACTGCTGGTCTCGGATATATTCCAAGAGACACTTAAATGAATCAAAAACCGAGTTTTCAGAACCAACCCTTTTATGGTAATAGAACTAGATGACAAACCAGTTCTAGACCGTACCAAAGACAATCTAGAATTGGACCAACCTAGTTCGATAAGCTGGTTCAAAGACACAAAACAAGTTATGGACAAACACCTAACCGAGAATTTTATAAAAGGGGCAAAGATCTTTTCGGAAATTGGAAAACCAAATATGTTGATACATATGATAGCCGAATTTGCGGGCATTGTGGCAAAGACGGACATCTTAGGTATCAATGTCACTCTCGGCAACAGGCCTTAGAGAGAAGCTTTAATTTCAGTAAATATTCCTCAAACAAATATAAAATGGAACCCAAGCAGGTATGGGTTCCATGCACTAAACCTTAATCCTGGAACAGCGCCGAGTGAGGGGGAACAATCACTGATTCCTTGACAGTGGTTGTTCTAAGCACATGACAAGAGATAAATCTTTATTCCTCTCACTACGGCCATTTAGTGGTGGAAAGGTGACGTTTGGAGACAACAGCAAAGGAGAAATCATTGCTGTGGGGAAAATTGGAAAGTCACCTGACCATGCAATAGACAATGTTTTCCTAGTCAAGGGTCTAAAGTTTAATTTGCTTAGCATTTCTCAGTTTTGCGATCGAGGTAACAGTGTAGTTTTTGATCATAGTGTATGCCGCATTGTCAATAACGAATCTCAGCAAGTCATACTAGAAGGCAAGAGACTTGAAAATACATATAAAGTTGATCTCGACTTATTGCCAAGCATAAGTTTAACTTGCCTAAGCGTTATTGATAATGATCCCCTACTCTGGCATAAAAGACTGGGCCACACTAGTTTTTCATTAATAAATAAACTCAAAAATAATGAATTGGTAGTCGGGCTACCTAAACTCAAATATTCCCTTGATCATATTTGCTTTGCCTGTGCCACCGGAAAACAATCTCGATCATCTTTTAAAACAAAGAATTTTGTGAGCACAAGCAAGCCCATTGAACTAATTCATATGGATTCGTGTGGTCCAATGTCACTCCGAAGTCGGGGAAACAAAGAATATGTTTTAGTTATTGTTGATGACTTTTCACGATATACTTGGACTATCTTTCTTGCAAGTAAGAAAGATATGTTTAATGAGTTTGTTGTTTTTGTAAGTAAAATTGAGCATCAAACAAGGTTGCACCTAATTAAGATTCGATCTGATCATGGAACTGAGTTTGAAAACTCACTATTTGATGCATTCTGCAAGGAACGAGGCATAGACCACAACTTCTCTGCTCCTAGAACTCCTCAACAAAATGGGGTAGTAGAACGGAAGAATAGGACCCTGGAGGATATGACTAGAACAATGTTGATTTCTAGTGGTCTAGCAAGAAACTTCTGGGCAGAAGCACTTAACACAGCATGCTATATAATTAACCGTGCTATGATCCGCCCACTCCTAGGGAAGACACCCTACGAACTAATCAAAGGGAGAAAACCAAACATCACTCATCTAAGAACATTTGGATGCAAATGTTTCGTCCATAATAATGGGAAGGACAATATTGGCAAATTCGATGCAAGAAGTGACGAGGCTATCTTTCTCGGATATTCTACTCACAGCAAGGCCTACAAAGTTCTAAATAAACGAACTCAATGTGTGGAAGAAAACATCCATGTAATTTTTGATGAAGCCCTCTCATTAAAGCCAAGGCAAGATGATGAAGGAGATATAGGAATCTTCCGCAAAGAAAATCACCCTCATGAAAACGTTGAAACAAGCCATGATCAAACTGAGGAATCACTGGACAATGAACAAAGCGAGTCTAGAACTGAAGAAGGACCCGGACTGACCACGACTAGTCAGATTGTAGAACCAGCTGGTCCAGGTCCAGATACCCTATACGAGTTGGTGGATCAACCCAACACTCCAAGAGGATGGAAGCATCATCGATCACATCCCCTGGATAACCTCTTAACAGATCTAAATCAGGGAGTAACAACGAGATCTAAACTATGAAATTTCTGTACTTTCTTTGCTTACTTATCACTTATAGAACAGGAGAACCATGAAGT
Source organism: Cuscuta europaea (assembly GCA_945859875.1). Lineage (NCBI taxonomy): Eukaryota > Viridiplantae > Streptophyta > Magnoliopsida > Solanales > Convolvulaceae > Cuscuta > Cuscuta europaea. Next base: position 13,197,166 of record CAMAPE010000029.1, on the reverse strand, counting down.
GGCTCTCTCCGACACTGACTGGGTTCTAGCTATGCAGGAAGAACTAAATCAATTTGAAAGGAACAAGGTGTGGCATCTAGAACCAAGACCCAAGAATAAAACAGTGATAGGTCTCAAATGGGTATTTAAAAATAAGCTTGATGAGCATGGACAGATCACAAGGAACAAAGCGAGGCTAGTCGTCAAGGGCTATAATCAACAAGAAGGGATAGATTTCAATGAAACATTCGCATCGGTGGCAAGGCTAGAAGCAATCCGAATGCTCATAGCATTTGCGGCTCATATGGGTTTCACCCTCCACCAAATGGACGTCAAGACGGCATTTTTGAATGGCTATCTTAAGGAAGAGGTATACGTCGAACAACCATCGGGGTTTGAAAATCCAGATTTTCCTAATCATGTTTTCAAACTAGATAAAGCACTTTATGGGCTCAAACAAGCACCACGTGCTTGGTATGAACGTCTATCAAAATTTATTTTGGAAAATGGTTTTGAAAGAGGAAAAATAGATAAAACACTTTTTCTAAAAATAAAAGATCAATCCCTCTTGGTTGTTCAAATTTATGTAGATGATATTATTTTTGGTGCTACTAACAATTCACTTTGTGATGAATTTTCCTCTCTTATGAGCTCCGAGTTCGAGATGAGTATGATGGGTGAACTAAATTTTTTCCTTGGTCTCCAAATCAAACAAACAAGTAAAGGAATTCAAATATCTCAACAAAAATATCTCAAGGAACTTCTCAAGAAGTATGGAGCAAGTGAAAGCAAGACAATGCCTACACCGATGGGAACAAATGACAGGCTGGATGCAGACGAAGCAGGAACCAGCATAGACCAAAAGAAATACCGAGGAATGATCGCGTCTCTACTATACCTAACTGCCAGTAGACCCGACATAGTTTTCAGCGTAGGTCTATGTGCCCGGTTCCAGGCAAATCCCAAGGAGTCTCACCTCAAAGCAGTCAAGAGGATACTCAAATATCTCAAAGGAACTATGAATCTATGCTTATGGTATCCTCGTAATGAGGATTTTAATCTTATTGCATATTCAGATTCTGATTTTGCAGGGGATCTATTAAACAGAAAAAGCACATCTGGAACGGCTCACTTCCTAGGTCCCTGCTTGGTTTCATGGAGCTCTAAGAAACAAAACTCAGTTGCTCTTTCAACAGCCGAAGCCGAATACGTAGCAGCCGCATCGTGTTGCTCACAATCCCTATGGATCATGCAACAAGTGAGTGACTACGGGATCATCCTAAATTGCACACCAATTCTATGTGACAATACTAGTGCAATCAGCATCTCAAAAGATCCGGTCATGCACTCACGGACAAAACATATCCATATCCGGCATCACTTTTTGAGAGATTGCGTGGAAAAAGGGCTAATCAAGGTAGAATATTGCAACACCGACAAGCAAATTGCTGACATTTTTACAAAGCCCCTGGGAAGAGAAAGGTTTGAATTAATTCGACTTGAACTTGGTCTCATCAATGCTTAAAACTATTTTAAATTCTAACCCATGCTAGATCATTTTTTCTGTGCAACCTAAGGAGAAGTTTTTTTTTTCATAAGAAAAGGCAAGATTTTTTAAGTTTTAAACTGCCAAAACTTTTGGGGCAATACAACTAAATAATCGGTCACTTCATGTTTGGAAAGAAATCATCACGATCTTTTGGGAAGTGGAAAGGAATCCCAACTACCAATACGCCGCCCACCTCCAAAACAAATACCTTCCATAAACTCTTCCTTCTTCTCCTTCTTAAACCGCCATGGTCAAAACCAGAGGTTGTGCTCCTCCAACTGCACCTCGTCGTTCTAGCCAGAAACGAAGCGCACAACCACCTCCACCTTCATCACCTACTCCGATTGAACTCGAAGCCTCTCCTCCTTCCAACATGCAATCCGAATCTCATGATTCTTTACCACCACCCCCCGCGTCCTCTCAGGGGGAACAAGAGGAAGCCTCTCCATCGCCAATTAAGCCTCATAAAGGAAAACCTCCCACACGCGACGGGAAGTTTCTACCTCGAAAATACACCCGGAAGAGAGCAATTGAAGAAGGCATCATCTCTGGTGAGGAATCAACCAAAAAATTACCTAAAATAGTGAAAGTGGCTGAAGAAGACGTTATTCGACTCCGAGCGCTATATATGGCAAGAGGCATTGTGAAGGTACTCGCTATCCCTTTCGCTGAACTTTCTTCTCAAACCTCTGACTTTGTAGAACTCATTATGTTTGAAAAATGGGGGCATCTTTTTGAAACTAAGCACTGCTGCTCCGTTTACCCTGATTGCTTGTCCGATTTTCTGGCCAATCTTATAATTAAGGAAGATGTGTTAGCATCTCGAGTGCGTGGTACTAAACCGCGTTTCAGTATTTAAGAATTTGCTAAAGCACTAGATATTCCCTATTCCGGTGAATGCCCATACAAGAAAGAGGATTGGCCACTTTCCACTGTGTCTCAGGTTGAGGCAGTAATTTTTTTTTACCCAAACGTATCCGGCCTTACTCTTCAAGTAAGTAACCTTTCCCCTACTCACAAATTACTGTTCTACTTTGTTCACTCCAATTTGATTCCCCGTCTGGAAGGAAGACTGATTTCATCTCGGATTGAAGTTGCCTACATGTATCTCATCGCAAATAAAATCCAAATCAACCTACCCGGTCTCATGTTTGCTCACCTAAAATTCACCACAAGTGATCGTTCTAGGAAAGTTGGGATCCCCTTTGGTACCATCCTGACGCAACTATTCATCAAACAGGAGGTTTCTCTCAAAAACCTGCCCTATCACATGATTCACAAGAATCTCGACACTAAGGGTCTCCAAAATTATGGCATAGTTGTCCATAACTCTAAGCTTGTCTTCAAGGAAACAATTACACCTGGTTCCTCTGCCAAGGCCCCTAAAACAAAACTTGTTCCCTCTACCTCCACCGATCCTATGCATTTCGTTTCTCTTGTCAAAGAACAGTTGCACCTTATGGAACTCACCTTGCTTCGGCTGTTTGATTCATTGGCAGAATCAGTGACAACGCTTTCCAGATGGCTTGATGAAGTTCACACAGATCTTAAGTCATATCAAAGTGAGGTGTTGGCTAAGTTTGAGGAAGACAGTGAAGGGCTCCACATGCGGATCATCTCTTCTTCAAATGATGAATAACTTGCTATCATAAACACTTTTCTCTAAACACTTACTTATCGGGCTGGGAGGGATATTTTACTCTGCACTTATTTTTGCACATTTACTATGCACTGTTTTGGTTATTTTCTGTTTCCTTTTGGTTGATGCCAAAAGGGGGAAATAATCAGGTGCCTCAGCCTCTTTTTGCTAAACTCAAACTAAACTACTTCTGCTACTGCTATGCTTTGCTTAAATACTAACCTGCAGGGATTCTTTTGGCACCTAAGGTTTGTCATCAACAAAAAGGGGGAATTTGTTAAATATGATTGTTTTGTTGATGACTAACCATACATGGGGAACGACGGATAGAACCGCTCACAGTTCCTTGCGTAACAGGAACAAATGGATATTATTAATTTGATTGGCTAACCATGCAGGAGGAACTAATGCAGCTCCATCTCTAAATCCGTAATATGATTTGAATTAATACGGATTGCACCTACTTGTTCTTCTATTGATATGCTTTCCTTATATGAGTGATTATTCTCTTTCCATACTTGATATAGCTTAGTATGGTACGTAAAATATTCCATAGCTACACGGATGTGAAAGAATAGAAGTTGGTTGAAATATATTCCATATCTAAATTAGTTGATTGCTTATATTGAGAAAAATATTCCTACCTTTTTGAATATTGACCGAAGCCTACCTTATTTGGTAACTAATTGATTACTCAAGAGACGGACGAGCTGTTTGTATCTATTCTTAATCCAGGACTGATATGCTACCTTGATTAAGATATTTAATCCGGCTGCCTTATATATTGAGCTCGGATATGGGAAATATTATAAAGAAGGAAAGCAATTCAAAATATTGAGGCAAGTCCCAAGATTAGAAGATCAACTATTCAAGGAAGGATGCTTAAACGGTCTGCCCAAGACAGCCTATATAAACGAAGCAGCCAAAGAGAAATCAAGCGTGCTTGACCAAGCTTCTATTGAGAAATATACACTAGAATATTTACTAAGTCCAAGGCACCTGAACCTGCTCACGGAGTTCCAGACTGAGTTTCATTTTCCTTTCTTCATATTGTAATTGGGTTTTTGAGGATTGGCTAAGTGTAGCATCCTCGGGTCGGTTAGTGTGTTGTGAGAGCTTTGTTGTAAAGCTGAGAGGCTCTCTACCCGCAAGGTAGAGATGCATAACTCTTCCTAGAGAGGATAGAATTGGGGTGGCTCAAGGGTAGACTAGGAGAGTTTCCCTTGTAATCATTCAAAGGCTTTTTAGTGAAGTTGTTCAAATTCCTCCGAGGGAGGTCGAGGTTTTTTAATCCCTTTGAGCCAAGGGATTTTTCCTCGTTAAATCCTTGTGCACTTTACTATTTCGTAATTCCCTGGACCCCACACTAGAACTGTGCGAAAAACTGTCACGGTTCCACACACATACAATTCACCCCCCTCTTGTGTTGTTAACCGTTTCATCACTATGGAATGGAATGTTTTTGTATGATGAATTGAGGGATTTATATAGGCTAAGAAATGGAATATTTTGGTCTATTCGATCCCAAAAATTCGTCATGGGAGAAAAATTTGATGAAATCATGAAGAAGGTAAAATTTTCCCATCAAAAATATGGAGCACGTCGTTGTGTTTTGTGCAGAATCGACCTACCCAGCGTCGGTTTCAGGCCTACCCGGCGTCGGTTCTTTGTTGTGAGCAGAAAAATCTGGGAAAATGGGGTATTCGGCGCCGGCCATCAGGCCTACCCGGCGCAGGGTAAGCTACTGGTTTGAGATAATGTGCGGAAATCATCATACCGGCGCCAGTTATAAGAGCAGACCGACGCCAGTTTTGTCCTGGGATTTTGGAGATGTTCCGCTACGAATGTGGAGATGATTCCTTAACCAAAGTTGCAGATAATGAAGTCTTCTATCCACCAAAACTTTAATGACGTTATTTTATTCATCCAATCAATGGTTATGAACAAAACGCTGAGAGGTATGCATCCTGAAATCCCACCAGCAACGTCTGACTTTATTTGTTGATTGAGTCTTGTTCCTTTCATATTCTGGCCATGATGTCTTCATAACATTTGTACCTTATTGAGTTAAAATTCTCATGAAATTCGAATCGTTTGAATTCGAGTTCTCTACAATAAGTTTTACTCGAATTATGGACAGAACGTCATTCTTTTGATCTCAAAAGCCGTTCATCACAATGTTTTATGTTTTAGCTCTCATTTTGAAGGTGTTAATCCCAGAATACTTAACAAACAACAAACATAAGCAGTGAAGAAGAAGCAGATAGAAAGAAATCGAGATATTATATGCGAATCTGGTATACCGTGTAAACTGGCCGCTGCTCTCCGTGGAGAAGGAGAGCAGCGGCAAACCCTATCTCTCTATCTCGCCTCTTGTGCTCGCAGCCTCTATTCCATTTGGGTTCCCGTAAGTTAGCCTCCTTTTATAGGAGAAGTTGGCTAACTTACGGGTTACAAGGAAACCCCCGGGCTGATACACATTTGTGGCCCGTATTACACGTTTAATTGATAACTACACAAATACAAAGATAACTAACTAGATTGAACACCATAAAATATTCCCAAAAATCTCCCCCTTGGTGATCAATCGTGTTGAATCAGCATTGCAGCGCAGATATCTTTGTCTTTGTTGTTATTGAGCTTCCTTTGTCTTTGAACTTGACTTCTGAAGAAGGCTATCTGAAGAAATCCTTGCAATCTCCCCTTTGATGTCTTCTTGACAATTTGATCTTTGATGCCGGGGGTTGAGGGACCTCCAGTATCTTGCATGTAGTCCTTGCCTTCTAGAAGTTGCTCTTGATCAGCTTGGATGAAGTCCGGTGACGCCTCTAGAATGAATATTCTTTGGAGAATAGGAGACGCCCATGGAATTCATCTTCAGGACACGAGTATTTGACCTCTGTCTCCTCCACAATGTAGTCTTTTGTTACTATTTGGAATGAATGCTTTAGAGGAGAACTTGTCGGTGGCACAGCGGAACATAATGATGGTTGACTTGTGAGCGTAGCTGACCATTTGAGTTGCGGAGATAATAGAGAGAGTGTTGGAAGAGAGAAGTGTCCCAGAATGATTTTTTTTTGACGATCCGATAACTCGGGGCGTCATGCCTTTATTCTTTTATTCTGCAGAAATAAAAACAGGAAAAACAAGCAGAATGTAAAGAAGATAACGTAGCCCCCCGGGGTCGTGAAGACGCCCGTTATCATCACTATAGAGATAAACTCTAAAGCAATGGCCTGAAAATGTTGGTGATTCTGGTGTTGCAACAGCAGGACTTCCTTCCAATTATTGGTCTACATCTGTAATAGATGAGCCCTATTGAAGTTCTCGCGGGTCATGTAGACCTGCAACTGACTCTAAAAGTGCGTCTGTGTCCTAGAAAATTTCAAAACATTTGGGAGTGAGTAACTAGACACAACGTGATCAATGAAAGTTCAGTGGCATGGGGCTGAGGCCACTGTAATCAGTATTACTTGCCTCGGAAGGAGATAGTAATGAGAGATGCGGTTCCCCGTGAAATATGATTAACCACCTGTCTGTTGGGAGACAAGTGAGTGGTCTTGGATAGGGTTCAACATGCACTGTTGGACAAGATGCAGTGACTTCTACCCGGGATCTGATTAAATCAGTCCTGAACCTATGTGGGAATTGTCCAGAGTATTTGAGTGGCTAGGAGTAAATGTTCAATACATAGCAGGCAGTTGAGGTAGCATACTCATCATTGATTATTGTTTTACTTCTCACTTGAGCCTTCTGCTTCCTAATGCTCATAATTTTCACTCACTCACTTGCTCACTCACTCACTTGCGCTCGGCTTTGTCCCTTGGGTAGGCTTAGTTGGGTTTACTAAGCCATAGGGACATGTTCTCTCATTACTTTCTTCATTTTCTCTCTGTACTCCCCCTCAACTGGAGCACTCGGTGTGCTTTGTCATTGTTAGGCACCGGGAAGGATAACATTGATCACTCCCCCTAGAATGTTGCATCCGTTGAGAGATTCCTTGCTTTGTCAATGTAAGGCGCCAGGAGGAGAAAACTGAAACTCCCCCTCTGAATGTGCAATGTTTGATTGCTCACAGCTTGTCATACCCGCCATGTGTGTGGAGCAATCTGAACAAGTACCACACATGACGGTTCCCTGAGCTCACCATGTAGAATTTCAGCATATTGAAGATTACATAATGTTGATGAGTCAGGGGAGGCTTCAGCAGTTGATTGTTGATTGTTGTAAGATGACTGTTGACGCGAGGTTGATTGAATTATCTACGATTTTCGGACCTTTACAGTTAGGTTTAGAAAAAGTTTGACCTCAGGGTTGACTTTGAAAGAATTTGAACAGATTTGCCAAAGTTTTGACCTGGACATCGGTGATTTACAATGTTTGTCGGAAAACTAACGTTTTGGCCCTCAAGGGCTGCGAGTGAGGGCGCGTGAGATTGGTTTCTGGGGCATAGCCCCAGAATTAATGTAGATCTTTCCGTTAGCTTTCCAACAAAAAAATTTTGCTCAAATCGGATCACCGAGTCAAAAGTTATGGCCAAAACAGTGCGGTGTCGCAAAAAATCTCTAATTTTGAGTTTTTGAGGAAAATCTTCGAGGTTGAGGTTCTCGATGTTGAATTTCGAGAGCAGGTGAATTTAAACAAAATTCTAAGGCAAAAACTCGAAATCCAAATCTGGAGATTTTAATTTCGAGTTTGCCTTGAAGAGTAATGACGAAATCCACCTGCAAAACAGACCTCAGAATAACGAAATCTTCAGAATTTCAAAATGTTTGGAACCTCGAAAACTTTGGAGTTTCGAAAAGCCTCATAATATCGAAAACTTGCTGTTTGAAAAACATCAGAACATCGAAAACTTCTAAAACTTTGATAAACAGGGAATCATTCAGATATCTAAAATGTAAAGCTTTGATGAACTGCAAAGGATGTCAAGATTCGAATTATGAGTTCCAAGAAACTGCAAACTTTGAAAGATTCAAAACATCGAGAAATTCCGAAAATTCTGAAATTTTTTAGAATGTTGAAATCCAAAACATCGAGTTCCTAAAACTCGAAATAAATTCCAAAACTCGCAATTCCAAAACTCTCAAATTTTAAAAACTCGAGGTTTAAAACTCGAGGTCAGAACTCGAGGTTTAAAACTCGAGGTCAGAACTCGAGGTTTAAACTCGAGGTCAGAACTCGAGGTTTAAACTCGAGGTCAGAACCCGAGGTTTAAACTCGAGGTCAGAACTCGAGGTTTAAAACTCGAGTTGAAGACCGCGAGTTTACAACTCGAGTTGAAGACCGCGAGTTTACACCTCGAGTTGAAGACCGCGAGTTTACACCTCGAGTTGAAGACCGCGAGTTTACACCTCGAGTTGAAGACCACGAGTTTACACCTCGAGTTGAAGACCGCGAGTTTACACCTCGAGTTGAAGACCGCGAGTTTACACCTCGAGTTGAAGACCGCGAGTTTACACCTCGAGTTGAAGACCGCGAGTTTACAACTCGAGTTCATGACTGCGAGTTTAAAACTCTCGATTTTAAAAACTGTCGAATTTTGAGAATCTGAAAACTGTTCTGAATAGCCCTGAAGGTCGCGATCCCTCCTGTATCTGTTTCAAGTCAAAATCGTTTCTGCAGCAGTGTTAAAAGCATAAACTCGCAATTCATTGAGAGTTCTTCAAAAAAATGAAAATTTGCAGAAATCGAAAAAGAGTTTATGCTGCTGGATCGGCTTTGAAGGGCGATTCCAACAGTATAATTTTTACAGATTTTCGTTCACAAACAAGATTACAGGAGCAAAACTCTATATGAAGAAAAAGAGAAGAAAAGCAGAGCATTCTTCGTTAGATCCAAGAAAATCGCAGATACATTCAACCTGTTTCACGCCTTGGCTCTGATACCAAATGTTAATCCCAGAATACTTAACAAACAACAAACATAAGCAGTGAAGAAGAAGCAGATAGAAAGAAATCGAGATATTATACGCGAATCTGGTATACTGTGTAAACTGGCCGCTGCTCTCCCTGGAGAAGGAGAGCAGCGACAAACCCTATCTCTCTATCTCGCCTCTTGCGCTCGCAGCCTCTATTCCATTTGGGTTCCCGTAAGTTAGCCTCCTTTTATAGGAGAAGTTGGCTAACTTACGGGTTACAAGGAAGCCCCCGGGCTGATACACATTTGTGGCCCGTATTAGACATTTAATTGATAACTACACAAATACAAAGATAACTAACTAGATTGAACACCATAAAATATTCCCAACAGAAGGTATTTTCCCAATTTCTCTTCTTTTCTTCAACAAATACTTATAAATACTTATGTTAAACACAAGTAAATATAACGGCTCTCAAATCCCCCCACACTTGAGCGTTGTTAGTCCTCGAGCAATGTTATCACCTTTGGATGTCTTGGTTAGTTTCAACAAAACTATATGAACAAAAATAATTTTAATTTTAAGATATGTAAAAAATTATGTAAACTCTTTATCATTCTCGTTCCAAAACCAAATTTCTATTAGACACACAAAACTATCATTAGATTTAGAAAAATTACTTATACCCTTGAGAGTAGATGAGTGGATTGTGACTAGAACTTTTTGGGTGTTTAGGATGTCTTTTTGGTGTGTTTGACTTTTCAATATGGAAGTGGATCAGTTGAAATTCTTGAAAGAGACCATGAGTTTTTTTATAACTCATTTGAATTGGTTCTCAACAAGCATTTACTGAAAGTCATTTTGATCATCCCAATTTATTTGATGAGATATGGGGGTGGCTTGTTTTCCAAAATGGTTCTTGAATATTTGAGATGTACTTAAACCATTTTTGGAAATGGAAGAAGATGGTGTTTCCTAGTCACAAGGTTTATTTTGGGAATGGTTTTCAAGAGTAAAGAGTAATGTAATAAATCTAAAAAAATGATAGTTTTTTGTTTTTTTTGTGAATAATCAAAACTTTCTCAACCAAATACCCATTAAAAAGAGAATTATCACAACTTTTACCTTCCTAAAAAAATTATTTTGTACACAAAATTTGTTTAACTAACCATGAGATACACCCCCCACACTTGAGATACCTTGTCCTCAATGTAGATCGGAGAATGTAATGAAAGATGAAATTCTCGATAGTGGAATGAGATGTTCTTGAGAGTAGAAAATCCATGATACCTGAGTTGAGATGATTTTTTTTATTTTGTTTTTGATTTTTTTATTTTTATTTTATTTTTGTTTTGATTTTTTTTTGTTGGGTTGCCTCCCAATTAGCGCTTAGTTTAACGTCATAGGCCGGACGAACATACCTCTTTTGTGCAGCTGAATTCTCGGAGGTGTTTAGCTAGTAGGACCTCTCTTTTAAAATCTCTTGGGGGAGGAGAGGATGTTGAGCTCTTATTTTCAATATTGAGAAGAATATCACCTGGGTCAAAAATGTACCTTTTTGGCGTATCCCGATTATGTCCTCCTTTGTTGTTGGCGTATCCTTCTTGAATGAAAAAGAGGTCTCTTCTACCATTTGGAGGCGTGAGAACATTGGCTTCGACCTTCAAGAAATTTTCTAGAGTGGGTTGTACTCTCCACACATGAAATATGTCATCTTTATCTCCCACAAATAGCTTTCTAGTCGTGTCGTGTACATCAATTAGGTTTGGGGTATTCTTGCTATCTAGAACTTTGGGATCCTCCTTTCTTCTTATGCTTTCTGTTGTGATGACCATGTCACTTCCTGTTATAGTAACTTGTTGAACAAGTTGGTTAATTTGCAATTGTAGAGTGTGGAAGGGGCTTTTGGTATCTCGCTCGAGGTTGTCCATCCTTTGATTAAGAATCGTGTTTTGATCTTCAATTCGGCTGCCAAGTTTGGTAAATTGAGAATGGAGATTCTCAATGGATGCCTCCATTCTACTACTATAATGTCTTTCATTTTCAGCTTGAATACTTGTGGTAAAAAACGTCATCATCTCCTCCAAGGTGGATTGAGAGTTTGAAGAACTCCCATGCGGTTTCCAACTATTGTATTGGTTCCCCCTTTGTTGATGAGAAGAGTTGTAGTAGTTGTTACCTCCATGATTCCCCCACTCCTCATAGAAGTTCATGTAATTGATCTCCTCAGTTTGAATAGCATACTCTCATGTACGAAGAGTGTTCCCTAAGGTGGTTTGTAGGTTTTCTTTCCGTGTTCGTCCCAACTCCAGAAATCTTCTATCAAGCACATCACCGATAGGCGATAGATATTTCCTTCACTCCAGAGAACTTTATGTCTCTAGCTTGAAAATGCGGGTTGTAGGCAATAATGGACATCTTGATCTCATTTGGTGTAGGATTTTTTTTGATGTGTTTGCACACTCTTTTGACTTCGGGACCAAAGTTTACTTAGATCCTTGAACTTTTATGAGTATGACCACACGTTTTTGTTTTCAAAAAATAAATAAATAAACTAACACTACTACATGAACAAGTGAAAAGCAATGGGAAATGAAAAATTAAGGATTTTTGTTTTGTTTTGGACTTTATTAAACAAGACCGTTTCCCCGGCAACGGCGCCAAAAACTTGACCGGGCTAAACTTGCAAGTGTACAAGTTCCGATATAGTAATAAATTCCGGTAAAATACCGGGTCAAATCCACAAGGAAACGTTGTTTAATTCAAGTCCGAGAGTAGATAACTGTTGGATAATTGATACCCATATTGTATAAACAGGAGAGATTGAACAAGAATGGGGAAGAAATAATGAAAGTGTATAGAATGAATGAATATTTGTTATGGTTTACAAGCCTCCTATAAGGAGTATATATAGTGAAAATCCGGGTCTGGGCCTCTAATATGGGCCTGATAGACCCGGTTACATAAATGGACTGATAGTATAAAAAGCTAATCTAGAACATCTTAATAATAATGTACAATAATATGAATCCGCTAAACGTGTGTGGGCCACTGTCCAGGCCCAGTAGTCGGCATACCGGGGGGTCGGACTCCATACACTCCATCAGGAGTCCCCCACTCCCTGAGTCGAGAGTACTCGAGGCGAAAGGGAGTAGTCCAAACTGTATTTGCAACGTTCTTCTGTCTTTGATTCCTTCCTCTCCGGCCGGGGACCACCACCCTTGTCCATGATGGGGAGGTGCCTCGTTAAAAACCTTTACTAGGAAAAAACCCAGTGGGAAAAAATCCTAATAAAGGGAAAAAGAGTACACCTAACGCCCCCAACATGAAACAAGGAAGGTAGGACCCCTCCGGCATAATCACTTTTGTGTAGCTCAGCATGTCTTCATCAGACTTAGCTCTCGTTCCTGCTCATGCGTGATATCTGCTGCTCATCCAGAAAATCTGACCTCTCAACCCCCCAGTCCCCCACTCCTTGAGGCGAGTGGAGACGAGGTTAAAAATGAGTAAAGTCATTTTCGTACCTACACATTTAAAATGCATATAAAATTTTTCCTTGGGGTTTATATTTCTGATCGGGAGTTCGTCACTTGAAAAAAGTGGAAATGTGAATTGTCGATGTAATGATAAAATACTTAGTAGAGTGGATGCGTGAGCCATTCGTACGCAACGGTCGCCATTCTTGGAATGACTAAGACCGGTCTTCATGCCCGACTTGGTCGGGGCTTTGTGCCTGACTTGGTCAGGACTTTAAATCCTAGTGATGGGTCTCAAGTCACAGTCTACTAGGCATTTGATCATAATTGTATGATAGTTTGACATTCGCCCGATAAAAAGAAATGGCTTAAATAAATATAAATAATATAAAAATATAAAAATTAAAGAGGAACACTTAGCTTTTGATAGGCTGAAATATATTGTACTGCCTTTGAAAAAGAGGCCGAGCTGTTGAGAGTGCGTGAACGTGGATTGGATCTCTCACCAATTTTGATTTGGTTAAAACTCTCCAATCAACCACCTTTCATTATTTGGTCCCCCACGTTGACTCCAAGCAAGTAAAATTGGCCCTCCATTATTTGGCCACGAACTAGCAGACATGGTCTGCTTAGGACCGTAGCACCAGATCCTCTTAGTAAAGGCAGGTGAACACCCTTCTGCCAATCTAAATACAGGTAGTGCGTGGAGTTTAGGCAGCTGCAGCGGAACAAGGGGGCCGGTGAGGCTAGTCTCCAGCACAATATCGGCTGAAATGCATCTTCCCTGAACTCCCAACCGCCATTAATGGTGAAATCAAGAAATCCCAGTCGGAAAATCCCTCGGACCACGTTGGCAGAGTGGTTGGTGAAGGCTGGAACAGAAACCGACCTGGTGGAGGAGCGGCCTACGGTGGACCGCTGACGATGAGCGGCAGGCTGGCGACTCGACGGTAGAACTAGCTGCCAGCGACGAGCGGCCAATTGCAGAGCTCGGCACTGCAACGAGCTTCGTCTGGTGCAGGTAAAAACCCACCATAAATTCCATGATGGCGGGAACGGTGGCTCCGGCGAGAGAGGTGTCCAGTCCACGACTACCACGCTTGACCGGTCGTCCACTGCGGTCGTCGCTGGCAGAGGGGAGGAAGGGAGAGCTCTGGCCACGATTGCGAGCTCTCCTCGCAGCGGAGCTCAAACTTGGGGCGTCCTTGACCGGCGGGTTACTCAAGTCGCGTCAGTGACCGGAGTTTCAGAGTAGTAGATCTTCTTAGTCGGGATGGGCCCACGCGATTTGAGGTTAACTTGTTCTCGAGAACAAAGCTTGCCAACGGCCATTAATGACGGACACGGTTCTTCAAGCTAGGGAGAGTTGTGGTCGGAGAGGGCACGGGGATAGGCGAACGGGCTAAAAGCGGCAGGAGGCGGCTCCACGCCGGACCTGGCTGCTCCCTTGCTGCTTCGTCGACCGGATAGTTCCGATCTGGCCAGAACTGCCCCAGATCTGGACTATTCCAGATTTTTTTTCTCTTTTTGAATTTTCCAGAACAGTTCCTTGTTGATTCTTTGTGATTTGGATGATTTTTTGAATGTTTTGGGAGGTTTTCTCACTTGATGTGTTCAAACCTCTCAACGAGAGCACCATTGTTGGATAATTGATATCCCTATTGTATAAACATGAGAGATTGAACAAGAATGGGGAAGAAATAATGAAAGTGTATAGAATGAATGAATATTTATTATGGTTTACAAGCCTCCTATAAGGAGTATATATAGTGAAAATCCGGGTCTGGGCCTCTAATATGGGCCTGATAGACCCGGTTACATAAATGGACTGATAGTATAAAAAGCTAATCTTGAACATCTTAATAATAATGTACAATAATATGAATTCGTTAAACGTGTGTGGGCCACTGTCCAGGCCCAGTAGTCGGCATACCGGGGGGTCGGAGTCCATATACTCAATCAATAACTTTAAATGAAGAATTGAATAAAGTGCAGGGATTTTGATTTGTGTTTTATATTTTTGGTTTTTTCACTTTTTGTTCAAAAAGATAATTGTTAACTAACTTTGAGTTCAAGATAAATGATAACAACAACTAAGGCTTCGGGAATCACTTAAATTCTTAAATAGGGTTGAATATTAGTTCTTTGCCAATAATTATGAATACGATGTCGCTAATATATTCCTAACTCCGGTTAAGGCAGCGAGAGCGTGATTTTCGTTACGTGTAAGTCCCGTTACGACTTACATTCATCTACCGAAAACCCCGTTGAATATCAAGACATCACACCCGTATCATATAAGACCGGATATATTTCTATTCTCGGTACTATATATGTTTATCCTTTAATGTTCATAGTTTAGACTTCAACGTTAATTGCAAGTATAAATTAAATTTAACATACTTCTATGTTGTACACCATAGTCATAAACAATCAATATATAAAGGATAAATAACAATTTATTCGTTTAGAACTTTTATCAAACACCTAGTGGGCATAGAAGTTCATCCCTACCCTTAGCTAAGAAATTAGCCTCTAATGCTCATATTAATCACAATACAATAATAAATGTAATGGAACATGAAATTACAAAGGAAATAATACCTAACCACCAATGATTTCGGAGGATGAACTTCCCTCCCCAAGAACTTGAAGAAAATACCAAGAACAAAAATATAAAAGCTAAGAATTAATCTATGGAATGGAATGTTTTTGTATGATAAATTGAGGGCTTTATATAGGCTAAGAAATGGCATATTTTGATCTATTCGAGCCCAACAATTCATCATGGAAGAAATATTTGATGAAATCATGAAGAAGGTGAAGTTTTCCCATCAAAAATATGGAGCACGTCGTTGTGTTTTGTGCAGAATCGACCTACCCGGCGCCGGTTTCAGGCCTACCCGGCGCCGGTTCTTTGTTGTGCGCAGCAAAATCTGGAAAAATGGGGTACCCGGCGCCGGCCATCAGGCCTACCCAGCGCCGGGTAAGCTACTGGTTTGAGATAATGTGCGGAAATCATCATACCGGCGCCGGTTATAAGAGCAGAGTGGCGCCAGTTTTGTCCTGGGATTTTGGGGATGTTCCGCTACGAATTTGGAGATGATTCCTTGACCAAAGTTGCAGATAATAAAGTCTTCTATCCTACCAAAACTTGAATGACGTTATTTTATTCATCCAATCAATAGTTATGAACAAAACACTGAGAGGTATTGATCGACTGAAACTTGCAAGTGTACACGTGCCAATGTAGTAATAAATTCCGGTAAAAATACCGGGTCGAACACAAGGAAACGTTGTTTATACGATTCAAAAGTGAAAGCGGTTTAGTAAAAGAATTAAGAAAAGAGTAAAGCTTTTTGATTTTTTTAAGAGATAATAAAAGCAACCAAGGGTTCGGGATTACTCCTAAACGACTCCTAGTGATGAATATATGTTCTTTCGCCAATTCTTATGAGTGGAATGTCACTAAAGTATTCTAACTCCTGTTACGGCAGCGAGATTGTGATTAATTCTACGTGTGAATCCCGTCACGGTTCACATTCATCTAAAATTAACCCCATTGAAGATTAGGACATTATAAAAACCACCATACTCAATTGAGGTATATTTCTATCCACAATTAGAATATGTCTAACCTTTAAGTTCACGGTTTATAACTCAACGTTAATTGCTCAATTAAACCCAACGATAATAATCATACGTTGTACACCGTAGTCATACACATTAAAATATAAAGGAAAGATCATAATAATTTGGTTGAGAACATACATCAAACACCTAGAGTGCGTAAAGTTTCATCCCTAACCTTGGCTATAGAAAATTAGCTAGAACAATTCATAATGAAATTACAAGTATTGAAATGATAAAATACAATGAAATACATAAGAAAATGATACCACAACTCCAAAGCTATGGTGGATAAAGCTTTCCCTAAGTGTAGAACTTCTCCCAAGACCAAGGGGTTGCTCTTGGGATGCCAAAGTAGAAGTAAAGTGTGTAAAATATGGAATAATCTCTTGAGAGGGCTTCAATCCTCTTAAATATTGAGTTTTCAACGGCCATTTTCGGACAAGGAAGCAAGCTCCTTAATGGGATTTGGTGTTTTGCCCGAATGATTGTGATGACCGTTGCTTGTTTTAATCAGCTCCAGGCGAAAGGCGGGCGACTTTCGCAAAAGCCGGGCGGCTTTTGCGAGTTTAAAACAGGCTTCTCCGCTCCAGGGACTGAAAGCCGGGCGGCTTTCGCCAAAAGCCGGGCGGCTTTTGGTTCGATTTGCTGAATAAATTCCACGGCGCCCAAAGCCGGGCGGCTTTCATCTGTTTTGCTCCGGATGCTTTTCCTTCATCTTCGGACGGCAACTGGATGGCTGGTTGGTAAAAACCGGCCGGTTTTGGTGAAAGCCGGACGGCTTTCACCCCCTTGGTGTATTTTCCTTTTTTTTCCTTTTATTCTCGGGTTGCGTTTGGTTGACCTTTACTTGTCGAGATTCTTCGTGTGTCTTTTCATCCTCGTATTTGATCCAATTGTCGGTTATAGTATTTCTTGCAAAACGAGACATATGTGTGAGAGTTTTATTCTTTTAAGTATAAAAGCGTTTATAAATTTTTGTATAAAATGCGTTAATAAAACGCTTATCAAATACCCCCACACTTGAGCTTTGCTTGTCCTCAAGCAAATTTAAAACTTTTTTTGTTGTTGTAGAATTATTAAGTTAAAACCTTAAGAAAAATTCTTTTGAAAAAAGTTTTGGAGGACAAGGGTTTTGCTAAAATATTTTTGAAAAAATATGGACCAAAAGTGAACAAATTAAGGAGAAAAAATCCTGCAATTTAGAAGTTAAAGGACCACCCCCCACACTTGTTCCACAATATCTCAATGTGGATCACAAAGAGCAATCAAAGCAAGATTAAACACACATAGCACAAAGACAACATTAGAGTCAAATTAACAACAAACAAGAGTTTGAGCAAGACTAGATAAGAATTGTTTTAGTACACTTCCCTTTTTTGTCAACTTTACTCATCATTCTCATCTCCCTCTTCTCGGGAAGGGAAAAAGAAGTTTAGATCGTAGGGCGGTGGTGGTGGTATGTTGAAATGTCTCCCAAGCTCTTGACAATAGTAGTTCATGCTCCACAAATGACTCCCCATTCCTTGGATAGCGTGGCGTTGATCTCTCAAGTCCCGTCTATGCACCGCAAGCTCCGTGCGGATTTGACCAAATTGCTCAGTCAAGTATTCCATTTCGTAAGGAGCTCCGGCTTGGGGGACGTGAGCTGCCTCTTCATGGTGCTCCTCATGGCCTCCCGCGGGTTCCCCACCTTCCATCATCTCTTCTTCATTCTCCTCCGGTACAACTCTATGGAATTTCGCCACACACCTCCATGGTCCTCCGTGCGGCGGTTGGAAATAGCGAAGGTGTGTCATGACACTATCATCAAGCACGGCGTGCATCTCCCGTTCTTCTTCTCCTCTAAAACTAACACCAAAATGTTAAAAAATCTTAGAGAGCAAAATAGGGAAAATGAAGGCCTTATCTTGATTGTTGCTTAAGACCGCGCTCCATAATTGCTTGATGATGATGCCCGAGAGAGGAATCCCCTCATGACGACCAAGCCTGGTGTGCATCCTATATGCAAAGTAGAGGTCGGCACTTCGGATTTTGTTGTAGCCGCTCGCTCTCGGCATGACGTTGAACGAGTAGAGGTACATCAAAAGCTGGGTCCGGATGTGTGGTTGGCCGAGGTTCTTCGTCATTAGATCAAGTCCTTGCAACCCAAAATATTGCATAGCATCCATGGGGTTGTAGTTCCCATCACTATTCATTGTTCCGGCTTGGGAAGGAGCGAAAGGGGTGCCGAACTTGGTGATGTGAAATTGAGAGCTCAAAAGGTCATTGGTGATAGTAATTTTGACCCCTTTGACTCGGCTCTCAATCATCTTTTGGGCGTAATTCCCTTCAACATTTGCGAAGAACTCCTTTACGAGTTCCGGATAGAAGGTGCCTTGGAGATGTAGCACCGGTTCCCAATTGATATTGGCGAAGGCCGCGGTGAGCTGGAACTCGTGATCAATAGGTGCTGAGATTGTCTTTTCAATCACAAAGTCATTGTTCCGGGACTCTAGGTAACACTCGTAGCATTGAGTGTTCACAAACCGACTAGCCGGCAAGATGGTGGAGGAGGCCGCGGGTGCCTTGTTGTTCCTAGCCCGCTTGGGGTTGCTCGGGCCAGCCTCGTTTCTCACAGATTTGCCCTTTGAAACCATTTCAACCTACAAACTCAATAGATTATAGTCAATTTCTCAAAAAAATTTGACATGGATTCCCCTAAAAATTGACTATAATCACAATTTAGGATAACAAGGGACAACATACTCACAATCTCATTCATCAACAATTAATCACAATAATTCAATTGAAAATCCCCAATTTTAAACAAGAATTTCGAACCCTAAGCCCCAATTTTAATCAAGTAGCAAAAATTTCAAATTTTTTTAAAATAACAACTTGAAAAGAGGTTATAATGGTTCATACAAGCAATATAGGCAACAATAACAAGATATCATGCAATGAATTTGGCCTAATAGCTATCAATTTGCATAAACCCTAAATTTCGAAATTGGGAAGAACAATCAAAACTATCGATTAAATGATGTAAAAGCTGTGAAATAAGGATTAAGGAATGAAAATGATTGAGAAATACCTGATTTGAGCTTGAAGAAGAGGAAGAAATGAGAGAAAACGATGCTATGGCTGCTGGAGCTCGAACGTCGGCCGGAGTTTGGAAGGTGTGCGTGCGTTTGTGTTTAAAAGAGAAGGGCTTTTAACAAACCCGCAACCCAAAAGCCGGGCGGCTTTGGCGAAAGCCGGGCGGCTTTCGCTTGACAGTAGTAGACCTGCGCACGTAAGCCGGGCGGCTTACACGAAACCCGGGCGGGTTTCGATTTAAATAAATGTGAATTAAGCTACGGCGCCCAAAGCCGGGCGGCTTTGGTGAAAGCCGGGCGGCTTTGGCGAAAGCCGGGCGCCTTTCGCTTGCGAGAAAAAATACCTGGAATTGATATGGAAGCCGGGCGGCTTTTGGTAGAGGCCGGGCGGCTTTCGTCGTTTTCACCTATTTCCACCCGTTTTTGACAAATTTTCGCTTAAGACTCCGAACTTCTTGCCTTTTTCTCTCCCCCTACACTTGAATTGCATTGTCCACAAGCAATAGGAGCATAACAACCAAATAAAAGTAAAACATGTAAATAAAAAGGATATGAAATTGGGTTGCCTCCCAATAAGCGCCTTCTTTAACGTCGTTGGCCGGACGTTCTTCGTGATCATTCCTCCAAGTTGCAAGAGATGGTGGCGGAGGTGTTGTGGTGTTCCATGTAGAGCTTCAAACGATGTCCATTCACAGCAAAGGGTTCATTAGTACCTTGTTGGATCATCATTGTTCCATATGGCCGGACCTCGGTGATGACGAACGGTCCCGACCAACGGGACTTCAATTTTCCGGGAAACAACCGGAGTCTTGAGTTGAATAGGAGTACTTTCTGCCCAACTTGGAATTCCCTCCGACAAATGTTCTTGTCATGCCACACTTTTGCTTTCTCCTTGTATATGCGGGAGTTTTCATAGGCTTCCCTCCGGAGTTCATCTAACTCATCAAGATGTAGGAGTCTTCTTTCCTTTGCAAGTGTTGGATCAAAGTTGAGTTGGGAAATAGCCCAACGTGATTTGTATTCAAGCTCCACGGGAAGATGACATGGTTTCCCAAATACAAGCCTATAAGGAGACATACCAAGAGGCGTTTTGAAAGCCGTTCGATATGCCCATAAGGCATCATCAAGTTTCAAAGACCAATCCTTCCTAGAAGAGTTGACCGTCTTCTCAAGTATAGACTTGATTTCCCTGTTAGAGACCTCTACTTGACCATTTGTTTGAGGATGGTAAGTAGCTCCACTTTTGAAGAGACACCCACATTTCTTTAGGAGGCCGATGAAGTGAGCATTTTTGAAATGGGTGCCATTGTCACTAATGATAGTTCTTGGAACCCCAAACCTTGAAAA
This sequence comes from Cuscuta europaea, assembly GCA_945859875.1. Classification (NCBI taxonomy): domain Eukaryota; kingdom Viridiplantae; phylum Streptophyta; class Magnoliopsida; order Solanales; family Convolvulaceae; genus Cuscuta; species Cuscuta europaea. The sequence continues at coordinate 13,176,606 of CAMAPE010000029.1, read as the reverse complement.
TATATTTTTCTTAACAAAATCTACCACCGATTTGGCGGTATTATTTGGCAAGGCTATGGCTTCCACCCACTTTGAGACGTAGTCAACTCCTACAAGAATGTACTCCTTCCCATGAGAGTTTGGAAATGGACCCATAAAATCAATCCCCCAAACATCAAAGATTTCTACCACAAGAATCATGTTTTGTGGCATTTCATTTTTTCGGCTCAAATTACCGGTTCGTTGAAAACGATCACAGGCTTGAACATAGCTTCTAGCATCTTTGAATAAAGTAGGCCAGAAAAAACCACATTGAAGTACCTTGGCAGCTGTCCGGTCGGGGCCATGATGCCCTCCACAAGGAAGATTATGACAATGCTCAAGAATAGATAGCATTTCTTCGTTTGGAACACACCTTCGGATGATACCATCGGCACAATGCTTGAAAAGGTAAGGTTCATCCCAATAATAATGCTTGACATCATTTAGGAATTTCTTCCTTTGGTGGAAAGTGAACTCTTGAGGAAGAATTTCCTTTGCAAGATAATTCACGAAATCCGTGAACCCAGGCAATGACCCTCCATTAATTGTCATGATTTGTTCATAAGGGAAATCATCATGAATGACATCCTTTTTGGTTGTGGCATTAGCTTCAAGACGGGAAAGGTGATCCGCAACAAGATTCTCGCTCCCTTTTTTATCTCTAATTTCAAGATCAAATTCTTGGAGTAACAACACCCAACGAATTAATCTTGGTTTTGCATCCTTCTTGCTCATACGATACCGGATGGCGGAGTGATCGGTGTAGACGATTACCTTTTGTCCAATGAGGTATGATTGAAATTTATCAAAGGCATAAATAACGGCTAAGAATTCTTTCTCGGTAGTGGCATAATTTAACTCCGCATCATGGAGTAGTCTAGAGGCATAATAGATGGCATGAAGCTTTTTGTCCTTCCTTTGTCCAAGGACAACCCCAATTGCATGATCATAGCATCACACATTAGTTCAAAGGGTAGAGACCAATCCGGTGAGATAATAATAGGAGCCGTAGTAAGAGCCTTTTTGAGAGTGTTGAAGGCTTGGAGACATTGTGGAGTGAGATCAAAATGACCATCTTTGGCTAGTAAATCACAAAGTGGATTTGCAATTTTCGAAAAATCCTTGATAAATCGCCGGTAGAAACCGGCATGTCCCAAGAAACTCCGGATGGCCTTCACCGAGTGAGGTGGGGGCAATTTCTCAATAACTTCCACTTTGGCTTGATCAACTTGAATGCCTTGAGGGGAAATTTTGTGCCCCAAGACTATTCCTTCGGTCACCATAAAATGACACTTCTCCCAATTGAGAGCCAAGTGTGTTTCCTTGCATCTTATCAAAACCTTCTCAAGATGGTGAAGGCAAGCATCAAAAGAATCTCCAAAAACAGAAAAGTCATCCATAAAGACTTCCATGAAATCCCCTACCATGTTGGAAAAAATGGCCATAACACATCTTTGAAAGGTCCCCGGAGCATTGCAAAGACCAAATGGCATTCTTCTATAAGCAAAAGTGCCAAAGGGACAAGTAAATGTGGTCTTCTCTTGGTCTTCGGGTGAGATAGCTATTTGAAAATAGCCGGAAAATCCATCCAAGAAGCAATAGAATTCATGACCCGCAACACGTTCAAGCATTTCATCCATGAATGGAAGAGGAAAATGTTCCTTCCTTGTGCCGATGTTCAACTTCCGGTAATCAATGCACATCCTCCATCCGGTGACCATTCTAGTAGGAATTAATTCATTCTTACTATTAGCCATAACGGTAATACCTCCTTTCTTAGGAACCACTTGAACGGGACTCACAAAGTTGCTATCCGAAATAAGATAAATAATACCATAATCAAGGAGTTTGAGAACCTCCTCCTTGACTACCTCCTTCATGTTGGGATTCAATCTTCTTTGATGTTCAATGGTGGGTTAATGATTTTCCTCCATGAGGATCCAGTGCATGCAAAGAGAAGGGCTAATGCCCTTGATGTCCGCCAAGGACCAAGCAATAGAAGACTTGTGAGCCCTTAAAATTCTCAATAATTTTTCTTCTTGCAAAGAGGTGAGTGTAGAAGAAATTACCACCGGGTAAGTAGAATCATCTGTTAGTCCCTGTTTTCTATAACAACAGTATAATATGGCATACAGATGAAAGATTAACAACAAAGATGAACACAGAAAGATCAAGTGTAAACCTTCTCTGATATACCGTGAACCTTTCGTACAAGAATGATAAGCGCTAAGGCTATTTTGAGCAGATACGAAAGTTAACTGCAAACCTGAGTCCTCCGCCCCTTTTTATAGGCGACGCTCAGGTATGCGTAAAAAGGCTTCTCGCCTAAGTATGGGCCTAACACTTGGCCCATATTGAATACTATTCTAACAGATATATTTAATCAGTGCTGAACAGAAATAGTAAACATCTAAATTATTACAGACAAAACAGAAAAACTTGATTCACAATAAACTAGTCTTCAACAATCTCCCCCTTTGTGATCAAGTGTCGTCTTGCATTTATTTTTGAGATCTGAAGTAATGCTTTCTGAAGTTTATCGCATGCTCATACTGTCTCAGCATTCTTCTCTTTTCAAGTTGCTCGGTGATGGGCTTTAGGATGGTCCACACCTTCTCGTATACTAGGAGCTCTTCCTCGCTGGCGTCCGCAAGTCTTGGATCTATATTCTCTTTGATCTTTTGCAGCTTGGTCTGGATGATCTTCAGAGTCCCATCACAGTATTTGTGAATGTCTTCTACCCACATGAGTCTTTTCTGTTCCTCGTGATTGAGATATATGATAGAGACTGGGTCCTTTAAGATATGATATGGTCTGTACTTTTTGAGCTCTGGACCGTTCAGAGTTGGCTTTACTAGATTTGCTTTTCGGACATTGTTTTCCAGGGCCATCTGTAGATCATGGGCAGCATAGAATCTGATCTGTCTCAGCATAAACCGTTTGATCGCCTCATAACCTTCTTCGTGTGTCCTGTTTCGACTCAGTGAGAGATACCTACTTACCATGAACATTTGGTAGATATCCTCCATCTTCATCATTATAAAGTCATTTTCTTGGCAGATGAATATGCTGGAGTCTGTTCGTCGAACTTTGAAGCTGTAGAACGGGATGGTGTGATGATCTTCTCTGTGTATATCAAGGATAGCGCCAATAGGATGGATGCTGGACTTCATATCTCTTTCCAGTATTTGTCGTTGTTTTCCAGATGATCTGTGCATCAGCATGTGAAGATGTCTGCCAGCCAGTTTGCCCTTAAGGTGAGTCAGGCCACGGATCTCCAGTTCATCTAGCTGTTTGAGCTTGTCTGCGGTTCTCCAAATTCCCTTTCTGATTTCCTCTTGGAAGGGGGCATTTATTCTGATGTTTTCCCAAAGCTTTTCTTTTGGGGGCAACTTGCCTGCCGTTTGTCTTATGACGGATTCTAGCTCCCTGGGTATCCTTTTATAGTCCTCCCCTTCTTTGAGTTCCTCTTCATCAAGGCGTATGATATCTTCTGCGCATTTGGCCAGCAACTTTCTCAGCCACCAATTTCGCTGCATATCCTCTGTCTCAGCTTCGCATCTAAGATCATCCCACTCTGTCCAGTTTCTCGGCCAAACGTCATGTACCACAGCATCCTCGAGTGCATCATGAATATCTTTGCCTTGAGGAATGTAAGGGACTCTCAGCTGCGGTGATCTTTCTCGTGAAGCACAACCGGGTTCACTAGGATTGCCCGTTGTCATCAGGTTAGAACTGAGTTCTGGCTGATGGCCTTACTTGACAGATGAATCAGAGATAACATCGTCAGGACTTCCATCCCCTCCTCGGACGGTATCCTTTGGAGACACGCCTCGGGATGTTGTCATCGATTTCGAACTGTGTTCTGATCGATGGCCTGAGCTTTGTGATGTACCAGAGGTAACCACTACAGGACTTCCATCCCCTCCTCGGACAGTATCTCTAGGAGATAAGCCTTGGGATGTTTCATCTAGCTCGACCAGGCTAGAGAGTTGGGCTTGGTTGTGGCTCGAGGAAGGTGGTGGTTGGGTGGTGGGCTGGTTTGATGAGGTGTTTGGCTGGGGTTCATGGCTGGTAGAGGCTGCTTGCTCAAGTGTCCGAGGTCTCTTGTTCTCCCCCTCATGAGGTTCCGAATCATCGGGATCCTCATGGGAACGTTTGAGGCCTCGGGGACTGTCACGGCAAGTGCCGTATTGAGGGCGGTCGTGGTTGAGGAAAACTTGGAGAAGGTCACGCTCGAAGGGTGTAAGGTTGCAAGTGTCGACCTCCAGTAACCGAAGAAACAGGAGATCGGCAAGCTCAAGACGGGATAGGTGGAAGGGATTGGTCGAGGCAGAGGGCGATACTAGTTCTGTATCGTGGGTTCCCCGAGAGGGTGAAGGGCTAAGGGGTTTGGTGGAGGTGACAGGGATGACAGAAGTGGGTTGTGGAATTGATTGAGAGGGTGAAGAGTGAGGTTTGGGGTGGCTCTGTTCACTATGAACCGCTGGGGTTGTCTTGGAGTCCTGTGCCCAAGCGGTGAATGCTTGTTGCACCCATGGTTTGATGGTGGACTCCATGTAGCGGTTCATGAGAACGGTAACGTCTTCGGGTGTAAGAGGTCCAGTTACGGGGGTTGTAACTGTTGTCACAGCATCAGTGAAGAGAGCTGATGTGTGGCTTGCGTTCAATGATGAAGTCATTTTTGGCACAGCAGGGCTTCCGACCATCATTGTTTGCACTCCGGTCGTTGTATCCAGGGTGTGTGCACCTGTATGTGCTGTGAATGGTGTAGGTGTCCTAGAAAAATTGGAAAATGTGGGGAATGTGACACCTAGACTCGATGTGGAGAACGAGGGGGTTGTGGCCTCGGGCGGTGGGCCACTAGAGCGCTCAACTGGTTTGGAGGGAACCAGTGAGGTGGGTGAGTCCCGTGATGTTGAAACGTTAGCCTTTTGGGAGGCTAACGAGTGGCTGGGAGAGGGCGGTGCATGCGCAGTTGAGCCTGATGCTGCGGCTTCTACTCGGGGACCAACAAGGTTGGCCCCTGTACATAAAGATTCGACCCGGCTTATAGTGATGAAGGGAAGATAGTCGTCAAAGATGTGTAGGTCCTCTTCAGCGACCAAACTCTTTCTGACAGGACGCTGCTTCTTTGCCTTTGCCTTAGGTGAACGGGGAGCAGCAATCTTGGCTGTAGCTGGCTCCTTCACGGGTTTGATGACGATGGTCTTGGGACGGACATCTATAAATGGAGCTGCATCCTCAGGGGTGACTTTCTTTGGAGGAGAATCAAGTGGCAGCTTCCCCTTTTGGATCAGAGCAAAAGTGTGCTCCACGTCGTTAATGTCGTCGTCATCATCATCATCGTCAGCATCGACATCATCTTTGGCCACACTATTGGATGCCTCATCGTCAGCCTTTTTATGGGCTGGGCTGGACGATTCATCGGCAGGTTCCGCAGCGTTTGTATGTGTGCCCTCAGCCGTCTGATTCCTCTCGAGAGAATCGTCAGACTTCCCTTCATGGGGCACACGCGCCACTGGTTTCTGTGGCTTACGGGCTCTCTTTGGACCCTTACTTGCTCTCAGCTTAGGCCCCGGGGCAGGTCCAGTTGGGTTTGGCTGAACCATGGGGCCACCTTCCGGTAAACTCTCTCTATATTGGACTACTGCGGAGTGTCGTGGATTGCCCAAGTCCAGCAGATAGTCTGGTATGGTCATCCCCACAGTGTCATGCTTGAAGCGCTTGAAGTACTGGAGCTTGGGGGCAGTGAACTGGTCTTCATCTTTGCGCTGTGGAATCCCTGGGTGGGCGGTCATGTAGTCAGCAATGATGAGCGCCAACCATCTGGCGTAGGGAATCGTCATGCCCGTCTTTCCGTCCTCTTTGTCCTGGACTTGAGTCACCAGCTCGATCCAGAATAGCTGCGCCATATCATAATTTTTGGCGAAAACGATCCCATGGAAGATTTGGAAGATCTGCAGGTTGCACTTGTCATGGCCAGCGTGCTTCGGAGATAGACATTTGTTGACGAGGCCAAATAATGTCTTCCACGGGTATGGCAGGTTCATCAGCTTGAAGTGAGACAGGAACGACAGCGGTGCATCATATCCTAATTGCGCCAATCCTTGCATCAGTTCAGCCTTTGAGGGTAACGGTTCATAGGTTTCGTGGACAGGCAGCTCCAGTGTGGTTCGTAGAGTGGACGCTGTTAACGTTAGCCGTCTGTTGTGGAGTGTGACACTGATACTGGATGCGTCCTTCTTGGAAGGCATGTGCATGGTCCCCCATAGCTGTTGCAGGTAGATTTCGGGGACCGTGATAGCTTTGGTGAGTGCCGGCCAGATGAAGTGCCCCTTAAGGATGATAGGGATGACTGGGTCAGGGCACCTGAAGATGGCTAGGTCGAGCTGATAGTTGTTGTCCTGCAGCCGAACCCACTTGTATTTGGGGAACAGCTGTGTGTAGAGTGCATCTTCCTGGGGGGGTATCTTGTTGAGTGCCTGACATATTCAGCTGAAAGAATAGCACACGTTAGCAAAAAAAATGATTTTCCCTTTGGGGTTGAGGATTTCTGAGATGAGGAAACGAGTTCTGGCACCAAGTTATAAAACTCGAGATCATGGACACGAGTTTACAAACTCGAGGCCATGAGCGCGAGTTTACAAACTCGAGCCCATGGACACGAGTTTACAAACTCGAGCCCTGAGCGCGAGTTTACAAACTCGAGCCCATGGACACGAGTTTACAAACTCGAGCCCATGGACACGAGTTTACAAACTCGAGCCCATGAGCGCGAGTTTACAAACTCGAGCCATGAGTGCGAGTTTACAAACTCGAGCCCTGAGCGCGAGTTTACAAACTCGAGCCATGAGTGCGAGTTTACAAACTCGAGCCCTGAGCGCGAGTTTACAAACTCGAGCCCGGAGCGCGAGTTTACAAACTCGCGGTCTGCTCGAATTCAAAACGTCAGATTTTGAACCAGACGTTTTAACTCGAGTTCCAGAACTCGTGTTCGCACGAAGAAGACGACCACCACCTGTAAAGATACAAAATTAACAAAAAATCATTCAATCAAGCCCCCCTTTTGTTTTGAAAATTTGATTTTGGGAAAAACACTTGGTTTGTGTTTGGGACGGTGCGTCGTAGCTTGCGAAAAACAGAGGTGAGAGGGAACTTCGTAGTGAAAAAACTACCTTGGAGATGAGTTTTGGGGAAGAAATGTTAGGAGGGAGTGAAGTTGGGAAGACGAGCTCTGGGAAGACGAGTTCTGGTTTTCGAGAACTGAGGGAATGCGAGAAGGTTTGGTGCGAGAGTGATCCGTAAGTTATGAGGAAGAAAGAGACGGAAAGAGGTTTATATATGCGAGTTTTTGATTTGGAACGGGCCTAGGAGAAATTGGGCCAGAACGGGTAGCTGGGCCCATTTGGCCTTAAGGGTTAAAAGACTCATTTCAGATCAATTACAGTACTCCCCCTCGCTGAAAACAACACACGCACTAGTTTTTGAGATTTTTCAAAATTTCTCCCCCTCGATGAATGCAAACGCACACACACTATTTTTGTATTTTTCTCGGGTTTCTCCCCCTGGACACATGCAAATCACACAATACACAAAAAGGCAACTCACACACACTATTGACAAACACACACATGCACACTTTGTACAAGTCCCACACACGCACACCCCTTTTTACTGACCAGTGGAAACAGAATTACAAAGGCTCGAGGTTCAACATGCCTAATTTGGAAACCAGGAACTGGAATCTCTTTTCATCCAGTGCCTTAGTAAACAAATCAGCCAGTTGAAGCTCGGAGCTTACAAAGTACATGTCAATATCCCCTTTTTCCACGTGGTCTTTGATGAAATGATAGCGCAGGTCGATGTGTTTGGTGCGGGAGTGATGAACCGGGTTGCTGGTGATGGCGATGGCACTCTCCCATCATGCTCACTTCAAACTTAGTTTTCATTAGTTTCTCAAAATGTTTGCACAGACGTGGATTTGAGGAGGCGAAGATGATATCATCAACATAGATTTGAATCAGGATGATGTCAGACTTCTGTCGCTTGATGAAAAGTGTGGTATCAATCTTCCCATTTGAGAAACCTGAGTCAACCAGAAATTCAGTTAAGGCATCATACCAAGCTCTTGGTGCCTGTTTCAGCCCATACAGAGCTTTCTTCAGCTTGTACACATGGTTGGGATATCTGGGATCTACAAATCCTTCGGGCTGAGCGACATAGACTTCTTCTTCCAAGACTCCATTCAGAAAGGCAGTCTTGACGTCCATTTGAAAGACGGTAAAGTTCTTGTGGGCCACGTACGCAAGAAAGAGGCGTATTGCTTCAATTCTTGCTACGGGTGCAAACGTTTCATCATAGTCTATGCCCTCTTGCTGATTGTATCCTTTAGCGACCAGCCGTGCCTTGTTGCGTATCACTATGCCTTCTTCGTCCTTCTTGTTCTTGAACACCCATTTGGTGCCAATTATGGTTTTCTGAGGGGGTTTAGGCACGAGTGTCCACACTTCTAGTCTGTCAAACTGATTGAGCTCATCTTGCATGGCAATCACCCAATCTGGATCAGCGAGTGCATCTGAGACTTTGGACGGTTCATTCTGGCTTAGAAAGCATGCATAGTGACATTCATTCATAGTAGCCGATCTCGTACGCACACCTTGACCTGGATCACCGATTATTTGTTCAGTGGGATGAGCTCTTGTCCATTTCCTCTCATGTGCCAGAGGATTAGGAGTAATGATCGGTTGATCCGAGTCCTGGTAGGGGATTGGTGACTCTTGAGCAGCTGTGGTGTGCGGTGGAGATGACTCTGATGTGGTAGCAAAACCGTGATCATCCACTCCTCCGTGATTAGGTTGGGGAGTTGACGGAGTAGATGGTTCATTATCTGATCCGAGAAGGAGTGGAATTTCAGTGAAAGGAGTCGGTTGCTGGGGAGTATTTGACGATGAAGCTGGTGTGCATGGAGAAGATGAGGGTTGTGAATTCTCGTAGAAGTTCTGAAAGAGAGAATTGCGAATCACACCTTCAGGTACAGGATTTGGTTCAACTGTGTCAGAGTCCGTTGGTACAGCAAGTGACGGGTCAGCCTGTAAGTGTTCCGTTGCGAAGTCAGCCATCTCATAGAATGTCACATTCACACTCTCAATGACCGTTCGCTTGTCCCTAAGATAGACTCTGTAAGCTTTGGACTGCTGTGAGTAGCCAATGAACACCCCTTCTTGGGCTTTTGCGTCTAGCTTACCTCTATCAGTCCTGTCATTCAGTACGAAGCACTTGCAGCCAAATATCTTGAAGAATGAGATATCCGGAGTTCGGTTGAAGAGGATTTCATAAGGGGTCTTGTCGAAGCGTTTGTGGATAGATGTTCTGTTTTGGGTGTAGCACGCCGTATTAATGGCCTCTGCCCACATAAAGTGTGGCAATCTTGACTGGATGAGCATGGTGCGTGCCGCTTCGACAAGGGTCCTGTTCTTTCTTTCAACCACTCCATTCTGTTGGGGGGTTTTGGCTGCTGCGAATTGCTGGGTGATACCGAGAGATTCATAGAATCCAGTGAGAGTTTGATTCTTGAACTCGGTACCGTTGTCAGTTCTGATGATTCGAACACTTTGCTGCAGCAGTTTCTGGACCGTTCTGACAAAGGTCATAATGATTTCTGCTGCCTCGTCCTTTTTACGAAGAAATTTTGTCCATGTGTACCTAGAGAAGTCATCAACGATCACCAGTGTGTATTTGCGACCGTTGATGCTTTGGACTCTCATAGGTCCACACAGATCCATGTGTATCAGTTGCAGCGGTAGAGTAGATGATGGGACAGGCTTTGACTTGTGGGAGCTTCTCGTCATTTTGCCCATTTTGCAGGCACTACAATGATTTTCAGTGGAAGATTTCAACGGAGGAAGCCCCTTCACAAGTTTCTTCGATGACAGGATAGACAAATTCTTGAAATTGAGATGGGAAAGACGTCTGTCCCAGAGGTTGTTTTGTTCTGTTGAAGCTTTGGACAGCAGACAGATGGAAGTGGTGGATTGAACGCTTTTCAGATCAATAGTGTACAGGTTTGAGGTCCTGCAACACGTTAATAATGAGTTCCCTTCGCTGTCTAGAACACAACATTGTTTGGCAAAGAACCTCACTTCCATCCCACTGTCACAGAATTGTCCTATGCTCAGAAGATTGTGTTTGAGCCCTTTGACAAATGAAACATCCTTGATGGTGACTCTGGCACAGATGACATCCCCATATCCAAGAATAGGAGATGAGGCGTCGTTCCCGAATCTAACATTGCCTCCATAACAATTGGTATAGTTGCTCAGTAGGTACTTTATTCCGGTCATGTGGGTTGAGCATCCAGAATCCAAGTGCCACACATGACCGTCCTGCAAAACAATTAAACAGGTTTAGGTACCCATCTTGGAATGGGTCCTTCCTTATCAATGAAAAACACCCTTTTCAGTTTTGCTTTGAGCTGTGATCCAAGGTCAGTAGCTCTTTCAACAAAAGATCTATCTCTTGTGGGCTTTCCGATAGCCAGATCTGCTTTTGCAGTGGGTCTGATTTTTGGAGCCCACTTAGCAGTTTCTATTTTAGTTCTGGTGGGTCTGAGATTGGGGACCCACCTGTCCATTTTAGTTCTGGTTGGTCTGAATTTGGGGGCCCACCTTTCAGCTTCAGTTTGGATGGGTCTTCGTCTGCGAACCCACCTTGCAGTTCCAGGTCTGGTAGGTCTCATCTTAGGGACCCACCTTTCAGTTTCTGGTCTGGTAGGTCTCATCTTAGGGACCCACCTTTCAGTTTCTGGTTTGGTAGGTCTCATCTTAGATACCCACCTTTCAGTTTCAGGTTTGGTAGGTCTCATCTTGGGGACCCACCTTTCCGTTTTAGTTTGTGTGGGTCTTATCTTGGGGACCCACCTTTCCATTTTAGGTTTAGGAGGAGAGTAGACATGTGCTTTGTGATTGAACGGTTGTTTCTTCAGTTTAGTTTTGAAAATCTCCTCTTTAGAAAGCCGATTAAGATGTTTCCTTGAATGAACTCTAAGAGAATATTTCATATCAGGAATAAAAAACGTTCCCTTAGAGGTTCCTTTCTTGGTTTCTCTTTCAGGTTTGAGCTTTCTAAAATGCTTTGATTTAACAGCATTCATATCACATTCATAATTTTGGGGGTCTGGAACAGAATAACCATAAGCAATAGTAGAATTATACATTGAGCCATTTTCAAAAGATGTCCCAGAGTTTTTCAGCTTGGGACTCAAGACTGAACTACTAGAAGCTGAGTTTACATGGACAGACTTAGACTTAGTTTTAGAGTACAAAATGGAGCTGGATCTGGGACCAGGTTTATTCTCAAAAACTTTCTTCTTGCCAGCAGCTATTCCCTTTCTTTTTATCTCCCACTCTTTCTTCTCTTCTCCTCTTCTTTTCACTTCTTGTCCTGTAACAAAAGGAGAAGAGCGATGAGTGGCAGATTTTTCAGAAGATTTAATTTTATCAGAAGAGGTTTGAGCAGTTTTTAAAACAGAATGATATTTTTCACTCAATTCATCAAATTTGCTTAACAATTCTTGCCAATTGCTTTCAGAACTTTTCTTTTCAGTTTCAAAATGTTGGTCCCGGTTATACTGGATACAGTCTAGAGGGGGGGTGAATAGACTGTATTGGTTTTTAGCTTTTTAAACTAAGTACCAGATTTACAGAATAGCCTGTTCTGTTGAAGGAACAGACTGGCAGCGGATGGGGTTCTGGTAGGGAGTTCTGTTAGCCTCAGAGGAGCAAAGGCAGTAGGCCTTCTGTTAACTCGTAGAACAAGTTCTGCTGAACACAGATACCAAGTTCAAGGAGTTATACAGTTCTAACTAAATGCAAGTATTAAAAGCAGTAAGTAAACGACACCAGGGATTTTTATAGTGGTTCAAGGAACAACTCGTTCCTCTAATCCACTGTTCCACTAAGCTGTAAAAACTGCCGTTTACAAAGCCTTAGTCCTAGCACTTAAGAAGCACTCCACGTCTTCTTAAAGCCTAGATGTGTCCTGGGATGCACTGCCTGGCTTCCTTTAACACTGGTCCTTTCACTGAGTTTCCTTGAAGTATCACCACTTCACTACTTCAGTTATTTGGACGTCCTTCTTGTAGCAAGAAGAGTTTATGTTTAAACAGGGGTTCCTCCAACTAGCTTCGTTACAAAATATTTGTATGTGATGAGCTTGAAGAGTTGAAGAACACTTGGAACTTTGCTTGAGTTGGAAAGAGTATTTTTCCAACTTCTGCCTTCTCTTGTAGAGGATAATGAGTTTGAATCTCAAGGAGGCTTTTGCTTTTCAGAGTTTGAATATCTTGCTTGTAGCAATGTGATAGCAAAGTTGAATCAAGGTTGCAAAGTTATCCGGTTGTTCTTCGTAGTGTATCTTTGTTGAAGACTATTTATTGTGAATCAAGTTTGTCTGTCTTGTCTGTAATAAGTTAGATGTTTACTATTTCTATTCTGTACTGATTAAATATATCTGTTAGAATAGTATACAATATGGGCCAAGTGTTAGGCCCATACTCAGGCAAGAAGCCTTTGTACGCATACCTGAGCCTTGCCTATAAAAGAGGGAGGAGGACTCAGGTTTGCGGTTAACTTTCGTATCTGCTCAAAATAGCCTTAGCGCTTATCATTCTTGTACGAAAGATTCACGGTATATCAGAGAAGGTTTTCACTTGATCTTTCTGTGTTCATCTTTATTGTTAATCTTTCATCTGTATGCCATATTATACTGTTGTTATAGAAAAAAGGGAATAACAAATGGTATCAGAGCCGATCGAGAGCTGATCAGAAGTACTATCTGCTAAAGACTCTGTTTTTATAGGATAGCGAGTTTATCTTCTGTAATCTTATTTCTGCACCAAATACTGTAAAAGTTATACTGTTAGAATTGCGTTTCAAAGACGATCAAGCAGTATATCTTCCTTTTTCGTTTCTGCAATTTTTCTTCAGAAGTAAACTCGCACCCATGAACTCGCACCCCTCGTTTCTCTAAGCTCTGTGCAGCTTTTTGACCTGAAACTTGGGTAAAAGGATCTTTACTACAAGGGCTACAACCTACCATATTTGTATTTCTGAAAATCTGAAGTTTTATTTTTTCAGGAATTCGCAGCCAGGTGTTTTTGCATAAACTCGCAGCCTGTAAACTCGAGTTGAGAAACTCGCAGCCTGCAAACTCGAGCTCAAGAACTCGCAGCCTACAACTCGCAGTCAACAACTCGCACTCAACAAACTCGCAGCCTGCAAACTCGCAGTCTGACCACGAGTTTTGACCCTGCGAGTTTACACCTCGAGTTCTTAGAAACTCGAACTCTTGACCTCGAGTTCACAAACTCGAACTCTCATCTCGAGTTCCCCAGACCTCGAGTTTAGGCTTTGAACACTCAGGAACTCGAGTTCTTGACTTAGTAAATTTTCTGATCTTATTTCTCGAACGGTCAGTTTTCTACAGCAACAGGAATGGCTTCTGAATCTAATGCGCAAGGAAACAGCAGTACTCCTCCATCTCTGAGGAAAGGGGAGTACCAAATGTGGAGAACTCGTTTCTTGAATTTCCTAGAACACAAAGAAAACTCCGACGCAATGCTGGAATCACTCCTGGAAGGACCAGCTGTACTAATGATTGACGTAGGAGGGGACTCAACAAATAATCCACCCATTCCTCCTGAAACAAGACGAAAGAGGCCTTCTGAATACACTAAAGCAGACAAGCTAAGGCTGAGAGGAGACCTCATGGCCAAAACATACCTTCTCCAAGCCATCCCAAATGAAGTGTATGTGATGATTGACAGTATGCAAACTGCAAAAGAAATGTGGGACGAGATTGAAAAATTACTCCAAGGCACGAGCATAAGCCTAAAAACAAAGAAATCTGCTATTTTGATGGCTTATGACTCGTTCAAGGCTGCTCCTGGAGAACCTCTTCACGAGACTCATGCCAGGCTTGTGAAGTTGATGAATGAAATGAGGAAAATCAAAATATTCAGAACCAACCTGGAACTGAATACTAGATTTCTGTCCAGTCTGCACCCATCTTGGAGTAAAACAGTAAAAGACTTGAGACAACGCATTGACATGGATGAAATTGATCTCTTCACCTTGAATGAGCTGCTAAAAGAGTTCGTCAATGACGTTGTATGCACTGAGGAACAATCAAGCCCAAATCCTCTAGCTCTACTAATGGAAGCTCAGCCCAAAAGAGCGTCGAAACCTCTGCAGAAGAAGAAGAAGAAAGTAGTAGAGGTTGAATCTGATGAAGATGAGAGTGATGAAGAAGGAACTGATCTTGAAGCTGAGCTTGCAGATCTCCAGAAGAAGATGGCACTGCTGGCCAAGAAGTTTGCCAAGAGAAACAGCTCTTCAAATAAGCTGCGAACCTCTTCTTCCAACTACAAACAAAAGAACCAGGACCAAAGCTCAGCCAGGAAGGCTACATCAACTGCTAATGCCCCTGTGTGCTATAACTGCGGGAAGCCTGGACACATCAGCAAAGACTGTCGGCTCCCAAAGAAGAGAGATGCAAACTTCTACAAACAGAAGATTCTAATGAATAAACAAAAGCTCTTCTTAGCACAACAGGAGGAAGCAGAAGCCTCTGGCAAACATGCTGAGCTAGTCCAGTGGGCGGAAGATGATTCTGAAGAAGAAGAAGAAGAGGAAGAGAACTTCGCCTTGATGGCAAGGCTGGAGGATGAAGAAGAGAAAAAGGGTGATGCTGCGATCCCCGGAAGTGAATGCTCTACAAGCACTGTAAGTACCTCTAATCACTCTCACACTATACAAACTCAGTCCTTACACAATAAGGACCACCTCATTAAAGAACTGCAGGAGAGATTAGACAATAATTACAGGGTACTGAAACAGAACCTTGACCAAAAATCTTCCTTAAGCGTTCAACTTGAAAATGCCAAAGATCAAATCAAAAGGGTGTCCTCAGACTTTGAAAGCTTTGAACTTAAAATAGCTGAACTAACTAAGAAACTGCAAGACAGTGAAGTTGAGAAAAACACAGCTAAAGCTGACTGTGAATTTTTAAGAAATAAAAGAAGCAGTCTTTTAAGCAAAGTAAAGGAACTTGAGGATGTATGTGTCAGAAGAGGTCAAACCGAACACACAGTTTTTCTAAATTGTATAAGCGACGTTCAGCATTACAACCCAAAAGCTGGTCTTGGATTACCAAACCCGCGTCATTTAAAGAAAGTTGACTGCCGTCAGTTGTATGATGCAACTTACTTGACTCTAGACATTGATAAGAAAATGAAATTTGGGGGTGAAGAAGAAACCACTAAAGAAGAAGAAGAAAAAAGGAGTAATCCTAAAATTGAAACCTCTTTTGACTATACTCCTCTGGTTGAGAAAGCTCTCTCTAAAGCAAAGGTAATCTACAATGAGGAGGGGTTTGATATTTTTAATGTCCCAAAAGGGGTTCCATATTACGAAAGTCCAATGGGTCCCACTCCTAAAACTGGAATTTTTAAGTCTGGACAGGACAAGTGCATCTCTCCACTGGTTCAAAAATATGCAGATCTTCAGAAAACCCTTGAAAATGAGAGAGAGCGTTTTGAAACTGAAAAGAAAAGTTCTGAAAGCAACTGGCAAGAACTATTAAGCAAATTTGATGAATTAAGTGAAAAATATCATTCTGCTTTAAAAACTGCTCAAACCTCTTCTGATAAAACTAAATTTTCTGAAAAATCCACCACTCATCACTCTTCTCCTTTTGTCACAGAACAAGAAGTGAAAAGAAGAGGAGAAGAGAAGAAAGAGTGGGAGATGAAGAGAAAGGAAATAGCTGCTGGCAAGAAGAAAGTTTTTGAGAATAAGCCTGGTTCTAGATCCAGCTCCATTTTGTACTCTAAAACTAAATCTAAACCTGTCCATGTAAACTCAGTTTCTAGTAGTTCAGTCTTGTGTCCCAAGCTGAAAAATTCTGTGACATCTTTTGAACATGGCTCTTTGTATAATTCCACTATTGCTTATGGTTATTCTGTTCTAGACCCCCACAATTATGAATGCGATGTGAATGCTGTTAAATCAAAGCCTTTTAGAAAGCTCAAACCCGAAAGAGAAACCAAGAAAGGAACTTCTAAGGGAACTTTTTGTATTCCTGATATGAAATATTCTCTCAGAGTTCATTCAAGGAAACATCTAAATCGGCTTTCTAAAGAGGAGATTTTAAAAACTAAATTGAAGAAACAACCTTTCAATCACAAAGCACCTGTCTACTCTCCTCCTAAACCTAAAATGGAAAGGTGGGTTCCCAAGATAAGACCCACTCAAACTAAAGCAGAAAAGTGGGTCCCTAAGATGAGACCTACCAAACCCGAAACTGAAAGGTGGGTCCCTAAAATGAAACCTACCAAGCCTGAACTTGAAAGGTGGGTCCCTAAGATGAGACCTACCAGACCTGAAACTGAAAGATGGGTCCGCAGACGAAGACCCATCCAAACTGAAACTGAAAGGTGGGTCCACAGACGAAGACCCATCCAACATGAACCTGAAAGGTGGGTCCCTAAGATGAGACATCTCAGACCTACCAAAACTAAAAAAGAAACTGCTAAGTGGGTCCCAAAAATCAGACCCACTGCAAAAGCAGATCTGGCTGTCAGAGAGCCCATAAGAGATAAATCTCTTGTTGAAAAAGCTGCGGACTTTGGATCACAGCTCAAAGCGAAACTTGAATGGATGTTTTTCAATGATGAGGAAGGACCCATTCCAAGATGGGTACCTGAACCTGTTTAACTGTTTTGCAGGACGGTCATGTGTGGCACTTGGATTCTGGATGCTCAACCCACATGACCGGAGTAAAGTACCTACTGAGCAACTATACCACCTGCTATGGAGGCAATGTTAGATTCGGGAACGATGCCTCATCTCCTATTCTTGGATATGGGGATGTCATCTGTGCCAGCGTCACCATCAAAGATGTTTCTTTTGTCAAAGGGCTCAAACACAATCTTCTGAGTATAGGACAATTCTGCGACAGTGGGATGGAAGTGAGGTTCATTGCCAAACAATGCTGTGTTCTAGACAGCGAAGGGAACTCATTATTAACGTGTTACAGGACCTCCAACCTGTACACTATTGATCTGAAAAGCGTTCAATCCACCACTTCCATTTGTCTGCTGTCCAAAGCTTCAACGGAACAAAACAACCTCTGGCACAGACGTCTTTCCCATCTTAATTTCAAGAATTTATCCATCCTGTCATCGAAGAAATTTGTAAAGGGGCTTCCTCCGTTGAAATCTTCCACAGAGAATCATTGTAGTGCCTGCAAAATGGGCAAAATGACGAGAAGCTCCCACAAGTCAAAGCCTGTCCCATCATCTACTCTACCGCTGCAACTGATACACATGGATCTGTGTGGACCTATGAGAGTCCAAAGCATCAACGGCCGCAAATATACACTGGTGATCGTTGATGACTTCTCTCGGTACACATGGACAAAATTTCTTCGTAAAAAGGACGAGGCAGCAGAAATCATTATGACCTTTGTCAGAACAGTCCAGAAACTGCTGCAGCAAAGTGTTCGAATCATCAGAACTGACAACGGTACCGAGTTCAAGAACCAAACTCTCACTGGATTCTATGAATCTCTCGGTATCACACAGCAATTCGCAGCAGCCAAAACTCCCCAACAGAATGGAGTGGTTGAAAGAAAGAACAGGACCCTTGTTGAAGCGGCACGCACCATGCTCATCCAGTCAAGATTGCCACACTTTATGTGGGCAGAGGCCATTAACACGGCATGCTACACCCAAAACAGAACATCTATACACAAACGCTTCGACAAGACCCCATATGAAATCCTTTTCAACCGAACTCCGGATATCTCATTCTTTAAGATATTTGGCTGCAAGTGCTTCGTACTAAATGACAGAACTGATAGAGGTAAGCTAGACGCAAAAGCCCAAGAAGGGGTGTTCATTGGCTACTCCCAGCAGTCCAAAGCTTACCGAGTCTATCTTAGAGACAAACGAATGGTCATTGAGAGTGTTAATGTGACATTCTATGAGATGGCTGACTTCGCAATGGAACACTTACAAGCTGACCCGTCACTTACTGCACCAGTGGACTCTGACACAGTTGAACAAAACCCTGTACCTGAAGGTGTGATTCTCAACTCTCTCTTTCAGAACTTCTACGAGAATTCACAACCTTCACCTTCTCCTTGCACACCAGCTTCATCGTCAAACATTCCACAGCAACCAACTACTTTCACTGACATTCCACTCCTTCTCGGACCTGATAATGAACCATCTACTCCGTCAACTCCCCAAACTAATCACGGAGGAGTGGATGATCACGGGTGTGCTACCACATCAGAGTCATCTCCACCGCACGCCTCAGCTGCTCAAGAGTCACCAATCCCCTACCAGGACTCGGATCAACCGATCATTACTCCTAATCCTGTTGCACATGAGAGGAAATGGACAAGAGCTCATCCCACTGAACAAATAATCGGTGATCCGGGTCAAGGTGTGCGTACGAGATCGGCTACTATGAATGAATGTCACTATGCATGCTTTCTAAGCCAGAATGAACCATCTAAAGTCTCAGAAGCACTCGCTGATCCAGATTGGGTGATTGCTATGCAAGACGAGCTCAATCAGTTTGATAGATTAGAAGTATGGACACTCGTGCCTAAACCCCCTCGGAAAACCATAATTGGCACCAAATGGGTGTTCAAGAACAAGAAGGACGAAGAAGGCACAGTGATACGCAACAAGGCACGGCTGGTCGCTAAAGGATACAATCAGCAAGAGGGCATAGACTATGATGAAACATTTGCACCCGTAGCAAGAATTGAAGCAATACGCCTCTTTCTTGCGTACGCGGCCCACAAGAACTTTACCGTCTTTCAAATGGACGTCAAGACTGCCTTTCTGAATGGAGTCTTGGAAGAAGAAGTCTATGTCGCTCAGCCCGAAGGATTTGTAGATCCCAGATATCCCAACCATGTGTACAAGCTGAAAAAAGCTCTGTATGGACTGAAACAAGCCCCAAGAGCTTGGTACGATGCCTTAACTGAATTTCTGGTTGACTCAGGTTTCTCAAAAGGGAAGATTGATACTACACTTTTCATCAAGCGACAGAAGTCTGACATCATCCTGATTCAGATCTATGTTGATGATATCATCTTCGCCTCCTCAAATCCACGTCTGTGCAAACATTTTGAGAAACTAATGAAAACTAAGTTTGAAATGAGCATGATGGGAGAGCTAAACTTCTTCCTAGGCCTGCAAGTAAGACAACTCTCTGACGGCATTTTCATCAATCAGTCCAAGTATATTTTGGAAATGCTTAAGAGATTCAACATCGATAGCAAGTCTTCCATGCCGACCCCAATGTCCCCCACCAACAAACTGGACTCAGACCCTTCTGGGAAATCAGTCGATGCCACAAACTATAGGGCAATCATTGGATCTTTGCTGTATCTCACGTCTAGCAGGCCTGATATCGTCTTCTCTACATGCTTATGTGCACGCTTTCAGGCGAATCCAAAGGAGTCCCATCTGACGGCTGTTCGAAGAATACTGAGATACCTCAAAGGCACAGTGCATCTAGGCCTTTGGTATCCCAAACACTCAGGTTTTGACCTCGTCGGATACTCTGACGCAGATTTTGCTGGTTGCCGGATGGACCGCAAAAGTACCTCGGGAGCTGTCCAGTTCTTGGGCGATAAGTTAGTCTGCTGGTCTTCCAAGAAACAGAACTGTGTGTCAACATCTACGGCCGAGGCAGAATACGTCGCGGTTGCTAGTTGTTGTTCACAAATATTATGGATGAAGACCCAGCTAAAAGACTACGGTTACACTTTCTGTCATATCCCGATCTACAGCGACTCTCAGAGTGCCATCGCCATCACCAGCAACCCGGTTCATCACTCCCGCACGAAACACATCGACCTGAGATATCATTTCATCAAAGACCACGTGGAAAAAGGGGATATTGACATGTACTTTGTAAGCTCCGAGCTTCAACTGGCTGATTTGTTTACTAAGGCATTGGATGAAAAGAGATTCCAGCTCCTGGTTTCCAAATTAGGCATGTTGAACCTCGAGCCATTGTAATTCTGTTTCCTCTGGTCTGTAAAAATGTGTGTGTGTGTGGGACCTGTACAAAGTGTGCGTATGTGTGTTTGTAATTTGTGTGCGTTGCATGTGTCGAGGGGGAGACAAAGAGCAAAAAGATCAAAAATAGTGTGTGTGCGTTTGCATTCATCGAGGGGGAGAAAAAAGACTAAAAGATCAAAAAAAAAATAGTGTGAGTGAGGTGCATTTAGTGTGTGTACATTGCGTTCATCGAGGGGGAGAAATTTTGAAAAATCTTAAAAAAAAAAAAAAAAAAAACAACTACAGTGCGTGTGTTGACTTCAGCGAGGGGGAGTACTTTTTACTGATCATAAATGGATCATTTCACCCCTAAGGCCCAAATTTTTTTTTCGGTCCGTTTCTAAACTCGCGTATATATACTCATTTTTAATCCCCTTCCTTCCCATTGCCTAAGCTTCCTTCTCGCAGAAAACACTCAGAGCTCGAATTCTCACTAACACTCTCCGCCGTCCTCCAAACTTCCCTCCCTCTCACAGACCTCCACTCACCCCTCACCCAGGTAGATTTGCACTTCGTACTTCCCATCACTCTCCTCTCTCAGACCTTCACACATCTCGACTTGTCCCTTAACCAAAATCACAATAAAAAATGACGCGTTTTTCCTCAAAATAAATTTTCAAACAAAAGGGGGCTTGATTGACTGATTATCCTTATTATTGCATTGTTTTTCAGGTGGTTATCGTCTTCCTGTGCACATCGCGAGTTCTGGAACTCGAGTTCCAAACTGCCGTTTCAAATTCGAGCAGACCGCGAGTTTGTAAACTCGCGCTCTGGGCTCGAGTTTGTAAACTCGCGCTCTGGGCTCGAGTTTGTAAACTCGCGCTCTGGGCTCGAGTTTGTAAACTCGCACTCTGGGCTCGAGTTTGTAAACTCGCGCTCAGGGCTCGAGTTTGTAAACTCGCGCTCAGGGCTCGAGTTTGTAAACTCGCGGCAAGGGTTCGAGTTTGTAAACTCGCAGCCAGGGTTCGAATTTGTAAACTCGCGGCCAGGGTTCGAGTTTGTAAACTCGCGGCCCGGGTTAGAGTTTGTAAACTCGCACTCAGAGCTCGAGTTTGTAAACTCGCACTCCGGGTTCGAGTTTGTTAACTCGTACCCATGGCTCGAGTTCGTAAACTCGTGCTCATGGGCTCGAGTTTGTAAACTCGCGCTCATGGGCTCGAGTTAACAACCTTGGTGCCAGAACTCGTTTTCTCTGAAATCCTAAACCCAAAGGGAAATTTTTTACTAACGGGTGCTATTCTTTCAGCTCAAAATGTCAGGCACTCAACAAGATACTCCCCAGGAAGATGCGCACTACACACAGCTGTTCCCCAAATACAAGTGGGTTCGGCTACAGGACAACAACTTTCAGCTCGACCTAACTGTCTTCAGGTGCCCTGACCCGGTCATTCCCATAATTCTTAAGGGGCACTACATCTGGCAAGCACTAAGCAAAGCGATCACGGTCCCCGAAATCTACTTGCAACAACTATGGGGGACCATGCACTTGACTTCCAAGAAGGACGCATCCAGTCTGAGTGCAACGCTCCACAACAGACGTCTGACTTTAACAGCATCCACTCTACAAGCCATACTGGAGCTGCCTATCCACGATACCTATGAACAACTACCCTCCAAGGCCGAACTAATGGAAGGACTAGTGCAATTGGGTTATGATGCTCCGCTACCGTTCCTGTCCCACTTCAAGCTGATGAACCTGCCATACCCGTGGAAGACACTGTTCGGCCTTGTCAACAAATGTCTCTCTCCAAAGCACGCTGGCCATGACAAGTGCAACCTGCAGATCTTCCAAATCTTCCATGGGATTGTCTTCGCAAAAAATTACGATATGGCGCAGCTATTCTGGATTGAGCTGGTCACTCAAGTCCAAGACAAAGAGGACGGAAAGACGGGTATGACGATTCCCTACGCCAGATGGTTGGCGCTCATTATTGCTGACTACATGACCGCCCATCCAGGGATCCCACAGCGCAAGGATGAAGACCAGTTCACTGCTCCGAAACTCCAGTACTTCAAGCGCTTCAAGCATGACACTGTGGGGATGACCATACCCGATTATCTGCTGGACCTGGGAAATCAACGACATTCCGCAGTCATCAAGTATAGGGAGAGTCTACTGAAAGATGGCCCCATGGTTCAGTCAAACCCAACTGGACCTGCCCCGGGGCCTAAGCCGAGAGCTAGTAAGGGTCCGAAGAGAGCCAGTAAGCCACAGAAACCAGTGGCGCGTGTGCCCCATGAAGGGAAGTCTGATGATTCTCTCGAGAGGAATCAGACGGCTGAGGGCGCACGTACAAACGCTGCGGAACCTGCCGATGAATCGTTCAGCCCGGCCCACAAAAAGGCTGACGATGAGGCCTCCAATAGCGTGGCCAGAGACGATGAGGATGATGACGGCGATGATGACTCCGACAAAAGTGACGGCGTGGAGCACACTTTCGCTCTGATCCGAAAGGGGAAGCTGCCAATTGATTCTCCTCCAAAAAAGGTCACCCCTGAGGATGCAGCTCCTTTTATAGCTGCCCGTCCCAAGACATTAGTCCTCAAACCGGTGAAGGAGACAGCTACAGCTAAGATTGCTGCTCCCCGGTCACCTAAGGCTAAAGCCAAGAAGCAGCGTCCTGTCCGAAAGAGTTTGGTTGTTGAAGAGGACCTTCATATTTTCGACGACTGTCTTCCCTTCATCTCTATAAGCCGAGCCGAATCTCTAAGTACAGGGGCCAACCTTGTTGGTCCCCGAGTAGAAGCCGCAGCATCGGGCTCAACTGCGCATGCACCGCCCTCTCCCAGCCACTCGTTAGCCTCCCAAAAGGCTAACGTTTCAACATCACGGGACTCACCCACCTCACTGGTTCCCTCCGAACCAGTTGAGCGCTCTAGTGGCCCACCGCCCGAGGCCACAACCCCCTCTTTCTCCACATCGAGTCTAGGTGTCACATTCCCCACATTTTCCAATTTTTCTAGGACACCTACACCTTTCACAGCATATACAGGTGCACACACCCTGGATACAACGACCGGAGTGCAAACAAGGATGGTCGGAAGCCCTGCTGTGCCAAAAATGACTTCATCTTTGCACGCAGGCCACACATCAGCTCTCTTCACTGATGCTGTGACAACAGTTACAACCCCCGTAACTGGAAACCTTACACCCGAAGACGTTACCGTTCTCATGAACCGCTACATGGAGTCCACCATCAAACCATGGGTGCAACAAGCATTCACCGCTTGGGCACAGGACTCCAAACCAACCCCAGCGGTTCATAGTGAACAGAGCCACCCCAAACCCCACTCTTCACCCTCTCAATCCATTCCACAACCCACTCCTGCCATCCCTCTCCCATCCACCACACCATTTAGCCCTTCACTCTCTCGGGGAACCCACGATACGAAACTGGTATCGCCCTCTGCCTCGACCAATCCCTACCACCTATCCCGCCTTGAGCTTGCCGATCTCCTGTTTCTTCGGTTGCTGGAGGTCGACACTTGCCACCTTTCACCCTTCGAACGCGACCTTCTCCAAATTTTCTTCAAACATGACCGCCCTCAGTACGGCACTTGCCGTGACAGTCCCCGAGGTCTCAAACGTTCCCATGAGGATCCCGATGATTCGGAACCTCATGAGGGGGAGAACAAGAGGCCTCGGACACTTGAGCAAGCAGCCTCTACCAGCCATGAACCCCAGCCAAACAGCTCATCAAACCAGCCCACCAACCAACCACCACCTTCCTCGAGCCACAACCAAGCCCAACTCTCTAGCCTGGTCGAGCTAGACGAAACATTCCTAGAGATACTGTCCGAGGAGGGGATGGAAGTCCTGTAGTGGTTACCTCTGGTACATCACAAAGTTCAGGCCATCGATCAGAACACAGTTCGAAATCGATGACAACATCCCGAGGCGTGTCTCCAAAGGATACCGTTCGAGGAGGGGATGGAAGTCCTGACAATGCTATATCTGACTCATCTGTCAAGTCAGGCCATCAGCCAGAACTCAGTTCTAACCTGATGACAACGGGCAACCTAGTGAACCCGGTTGTGACTCACAAGAAAAATCACCACAGCTGAGAGTCCCCTACATTCCCCAAGGCAAAGATATTCACGATGCACTCGAGGATGCTGTGGTACATGACGTTTGGCCGAGAAAATGGACAGAGTGGGATGAGCTTAGAAGCGAAGCCGAGTCAGAGGATATGCAGCGAAATTGGTGGCTGAGAGAGTTACTGGCCAAATGCGCAGAAGACATCATACGCCTTGATGAAGAGGAACTCAAGGAAGGGGAGGACTACAAAAAGATACCCAGGGAGCTAGAATCCGTCATCAGACAAACGGCAAGCAAGTTGCCCCCAAAAGAAAAACTCTGGGAAAACATCAGAATAAATGCCCCCTTCCAAGAGGAAATCAGAAAGGGAATTTGGAGAACCGCAGACAAGCTCAAACAGCTAGATGAACTAAAGATCCGTGGTTTGACTCACCTCAAAGGAAAAATGGCTGGCGGACATCTTCACATGTTGATGCACAGATCATCTGGAAAGCAACGTCAAGTACTGGAAAGAGATATGAAGTCCAGCACCCATCCTATTGACGCTATCCTTGATATACACAGAGAAGATCATCACACCATCCCGTTCTACAGCTTCAAAGTTCGACGGACAGACTCCAGCATATTCATCTGCCAGGAAAACGACTTTATAATGATGAAAATGGAGGATATCTACCAAATGTTCATGGTAAGTAGGTACCTCCCACTGAGTCGAAACAGGACACACGAAGAAGGCTATGAGGCGATCAAGCGGTTTATGCTGAGACAGATCAGATTCTATGCTGCCCATGATCTACAGATGGCCCTGGAAAACAATGTTCGAAAAGCGAATTTGGTAAAACCGACTCTGAACGGTCCAGAGCTCAAAAAGTACAGACCATACCACATCTTCAAGGACCCAGTCTCCATCATATATCTCAATCACGAGGAACAGAAAAGACTCATGTGGGTAGAAGACATTCACAAATACTGTGATGGGACTCTGAAGATCATTCAGACTAAGCTACAAGAGATCAAAGAAAATATAGATCCAAGACTTGCGGACGCCAGCGAGGAAGAGCTCCAAGTATACGAGAAGGTGTGGACCATCCTAAAGCCTATCAACGAGCAACTTGAAAAGAGAAGAATGCTGAGACAGTATGAGCATGCGCTAAATTTCAGAAAGCATTACTTCAGATCTCAAAAATAAATGCAAGACGGCACTTGATCACAAAGGGGGAGATTGTTGAAGACTATTTATTGTGAATCAAGTTTGTCTGTCTTGTCTGTAATAAGTTAGATGTTTACTATTTCTATTCTGTACTGATTAAATATATCTGTTAGAATAGTATACAATATGGGCCAAGTGTTAGGCCCATACTCAGGCAAGAAGCCTTTGTACGCATACCTGAGCCTTGCCTATAAAAGAGGGAGGAGGACTCAGGTTTGCGGTTAACTTTCGTATCTGCTCAAAATAGCCTTAGCGCTTATCATTCTTGTACGAAAGATTCACGGTATATCAGAGAAGGTTTTCACTTGATCTTTCTGTGTTCATCTTTATTGTTAATCTTTCATCTGTATGCCATATTATACTGTTGTTATAGAAAACAGGGAATAACAATCTTTTATACTGAGGTTGTCTTCCCGTTGGAGGAGTAGGAGGACAACTGCATTTAATGCGCGAGCAGTTGACTTGACCAGTAGGACCCGGTAAAGTTGGCGGGTTACTATTTCGGGATAAAGTAATCCTGACATTGCGGCCAATCATCTGCAATTACTCCATGGAGCATGGGGAGCATTAAATGAGTATTTAATGCGAGCACTGTAGCTTTTCCGTTTCATACTCCTAGCCGTTGAAGGAATCTTTAAGTTGACTTCCCGGCTTTGTGGATTTCTTCCAAGTGTTAGACCTTCTGGTGTTATTGACAGAGAACTGAATCAGAGAAGATCATGAGCACTTCTGTTGTTGGTAGCTTACAGAGAACCAGGAGGGTTTCTGTCACGCTAATGGGTAACAGAGACCCTGGCGTATTCTGTTCCTAGACAGAGAACCAAGATCTTCTGTCTGGAGGACTTCTGGTAGAGAGGCCTTCTGGTAGTCGAATATGCTAAGAACTTTACAAGGGAAAATTCTAATACATAATTTCTAAAGGGGTACTCTACAGTCCTAATTAATATAGCATCATCAAAATCTAAATACAATTATTCCTTACAATTTCCCCCTTTTTGATGATGCCAAAACCCTTTAACTATTTCCAGAGAAGTGCCTTCACCATAAAAATTTAAAGTTTAAAACTTTTCATTAAAATCTTGGTGGGCAACTTGGCATAGGAAAATAGTAAGAGTACGATACATTCAGATAGCAGAATAATTATCACAAAGCAAACAAACAAACAAACACAAACAGAAAGTAAGAAAAAGCCAGAGATTGGGGAATTGCCTTACAAAGTGTGAGGCAGAGATGTTCTTTTATTAAGGTGGATTACAAGAGTGTCTGATTACATAATAGCCTTGGCTGCTTCAGCTCTTGCTTGTTCATCCAGTCCTTGTAGTCTCTTTAGTTCTGCATTCACCTCTTTTCTGATTCCAGCCAGATTTCCAGTTCTTTGGTAAGAAGCCCAGACAGGTGAGAGTTTGCAGTCTAAGTAGTTAAGAACACCTTCATGGATATCTTTTCCTGGTACTATACTGTTGTGAAACCAGAATTCTGCTTCCTCCAGAGATCCACCATGTCTGACCTTCACATGACCATCATGGTCCAAATACAGATTCTGTTGCTGAGTAGAGGTCATCTTCTGCTTCATTTCATCAAGTTGTGTAGCAGTCATCACCTGAGAACCTCCCATTCTCCATTCTTTAAAGCTTAGAGCTTTCTTTTTCTTAGATCCTTTCTTCAGTGGGGATGGAGGTCTAGGGATACCAGCTAGCCTTTTCTTCTGAAGGGCAGCCTCAAAGTAAGGTGTGGGATCCACACTTGGTTCAGCAGATGTTGAGGTTCTGGTGGTCCTGGGTTTTGGTAGTTGAGGGCCTTCTTCCCCCTTTTTGGCATCATCCAGGTCAAAGATCATCATGGCAATTTTCTGGAACTCTGTTGCCTGGGAGATGGCTATCTGCTCAAGGGTTTCTGGCAAGGTCTGCGTGACAGAGGTCAGACCTTCTATTAAGTTCTGCTGACGATCAAGAGCAGATTTGATGTCCTGAGAGCCAGCTTCAAGTTGTATCAGCTTCTGATATCTTTCTTGATCCTTCTTGATCAGGGTGGCCACTTGATCTTTGTGATCATTATTCAGGAGTTGTAGCTGCATAAACTTCTCAGCAGATTGGTCTTCATACCATTGTACAACGTCCAGGGATTCTGTTATATCCTTGAGTTGCTTACTCTGCTTGTTGAGAATCTGAGACTGGGAGTAGAGAACAGAGTGGACACCATCCACTTCTCTGGCAACAGCATTAAGCTTTGCAGAAGATGATTCCATGAAGGTGACCAATGTCTGGGTCAGAGCTTCAACCTTCTCTGAGATATGCTGAAGTCCAGCCTCAAGATGATTGTGAACGAAGGTGAGATGTTCATGGTGCTTGGTGTTGATCTCAGCCAATTGATCCATGCCATCAAGCATTTTACCACCAAAATCTTCAGCTGCAGTGACAAACTGATTGAAGGAGATTTGGGGCTTATCTTCTTTGGATTCGGTTTTCTGAGGCATACCTAGACCTCTTGATTTAGGCATAGGAGGCCTTCTGGGTTGTTCTTCACTCTGAGGAGGGGTCTTCCTCCTTTTGGAAGTTTCATCAGCAGCAATGGAGGATGTAAGAAATCCATCATTGTCACTGGAAGAGGAGGGCACCCTGAAGATAGGTCTCCTGATGGGGGTAGAGGCCACAGAATGTTGAGGGGAGATAGGTGTGGCTGCACCTTGTGGTGTATGCTGTGGAGAAGCAGTTCTGGATGTCTTAATGGAGGGGTTTTCTGGTTGATGTGAGGGAGCATTCTGTTGTTGTGGAGGAGAGGGTGGAGGTGATGGTGATCTGGATCTGACTGAGGGTGGGGATTTGCAGGGAGATGAATTTTTGGTTTTGGGTGAGGAGGTTTTCTGTTGGGGTGAAGTTGTAGAGGAGATGATCTGATGGTGTTGATATGGGATAATTTGTCCTTGAGGGGATGGGGATGTGTTCTTGGGAGGAGAGAACGGTTTGCAGTGTGAAGGAGATGAAGATTTGGGGGTGGAGGTTTTCTGGTGTGAAGGGGTGTTCTGTGCAGAGATGGTTTTCTGTGAGAGTGAGGGGGATTTCTGTTGAGATTGGGGTGAAGTGATTTTAGGAGAGGGAGGGGGAGAAGGAATGATTGTGGGAATTACCTCTAGTACAGTTTCAGTGAACAGAGAGTCTCTCCATTCTTTGATAAGTTTTTCCATGACCAGAGGTAGGTCATTGGCAGTAGAGGGTTCACTTTCTCCATGTGCACTGTGTCGAAACTTGATCATTGACTCCTTCCTCTTCTTCTCAACTAGCCAAGCATCAAAGGCGTCCATCTCATGCTCTTGAAGAGCCTTCACATGGTCTTCTGGTGAGTTTCTGACCAGAGGTGCTTTGCCTTGAAGTTTCTCCTTCTTCTTCAGTAGGACAGAAAGAAGAAAATCCTTGTTTAGGCAGGACTCCACATCTTCTGTGTCAGCCCATCTGAGTACTTCTTCTTCTTCAGAGATGAAGTAGGACAAGTTTTTGAGGAGCTCTGTGAGAGGTCCCACTCTCCACTTTCTCCATGCCAGAATCCTGATGAATTTCCTATCAGGGCTAGAAGTACTGCTTCCTTCTTGGTGTTCTGGTGAAGGAACCACCATAGGTTGATCATTTTCAGAGGCAGGAGGAGAAGAATGTGGTTCCCCCCTGAGAAGTGGCATTCTGCACAACTTCTTCTTCTTCTGAGTCACTTGACTCAAAGATGATCCTCTTGCCGTGCCAAGCATTTCTGTTGGCTGGGGCAGAGGTGACAGAGTCCTCCAGCTTCTCCTGTGCTGCAGGTGTCAAAATTTTGGTCTTCTTAGCAATGGGGGAGGCAGAAGGGGTGCTTGCTGAAGAGATAGGTGAAGGAGCCTTTCTCTTAAGGACGGATTTCTTGGCCACCAACTTGTGGACTTTGACAGGTGTGGTCTTCTTCTTGGGAACCTTCTTGACCACCTTCTTCACCAAAGGTATTTCTTCTTCAGAGTCAGAAGGGGTAGGGGGTTTCTGTTGCTTCTTTGAAACTTTCTTTGGTTGAACAACCTTCTGTTGTTGCCTTTCCCTGTTGAACTCAAGGGTTCTGAGTCTTTTCTGCTCTGCCTTGAGAGCAACTTTCCTGTCACTTGAAGTGTTGAGGAAGAGCAGCTTGGTGTAGTCTGCCTCAACAGAGTTTCTCAGCCCTATCCTTGCTGTGAGCAGGATTTCAGAGATTAGGAGACCATAACCCATGGGGGTCTTGAACAGACCGGTCTCCTTGTCTTTCTTCTTGATGAACTCAACAAGGGATTTGACAAATACCTGTCCCCAGTTGATGTTCATCCCATGATGAACTGCAAAGACAGCCTTTGCATTTAGCGCATTCATGTCATCTGTGGAGGTGCTCTTGCTCCAGACACACCTATGCAGGATGTTGACCAGTTTCTCATAGTCACTCAGAAGAAGATTTTTCTTCATGTAAAGCTTTGGAACTCTACCCACTTCAGGTCGGCAGTAGAGTTGGACAAAGTTGTCCACAGTGACGTTGACACTGTCCAGAGTGAGGAAACCTTCAGTTTCTTCTTCTTGTGGGTCCTCTACTACGCCAAATAGGGCGTTGAGGTCTGCAGGGGTGAGTGTAATGTCTTCACCATTGACGTTAGACCGGATGGTCTCCCCTTCGTATGTAGCGTTGAGATAAAACTCTGCTACATCTCTTGTACTGTAGGATTCAAAGTGATAACCTACCACTTTGTTCAGTTGGGAGTCCTCCATTCCCTTGATGATCTTCATCATCGTGTCGTGGTTTGAAGCGAGTTCAGGGAGTGCGGAGAGGTCGCAGTTCATCCCTGTGTAGATGTTTGAAACGAGGGTGTTGATTTCCTCCTTGGTGAGGTCGTTGATGTTGATGAAAGCCATTTGTTCAGAGAAGAATTGCAGAAAGCTTGAGAACTATGGAGGTTTGAGAGTTTGAAAGTAATGAGAGCAGTAGCGGTTTAGGTTTGCGAAAGGGGAATTTATGTGTTTGGGTTAGTGGACGTTTGGAATTAATTTATGGTTCCAAGAAACCAATAAATGTAAAAAGGGGCGGAGTAAATAAACGGGGGCGCAGTAAATATTATACGGCTTGATACCGTTTTAAGGGTAAAAGGGTAAAAGGCCTTTAATAATTTACTAGGATACCCGGTTTCAGAAAAGTTTCTAAGTCCACAACCTTCTGAGGGTTTTTCTGTAGAAGAGGAGGTTTTCTGTTGCTGAGGGGTTCTGCCAGGGTAGGAATCAGAAGGGGTTGACAGAAGGGGTTCTGCTACAGGTATTCTGTCAACAGCAAAAGGGCAACAGAGGGCCTTCCTTTTCATCTTTCCCTTGGAATCTCATCCATCATTCCCAATTCCTCTCTCAGTTTGTTGAACCTAGCCTCAGGGAGAGGCTTTGTCAGGATATCTGCAAGCTGGTCTTCTGTTGGCACATGTTCCATGCAGATGTGCTTCTTCTCCACATGATCTCTGATGAAGTGATGTCTGATCTCAATATGCTTTGTTCTGGAATGAAGAACTGGATTCTGAGTGATAGCAATAGCACCGGTGTTGTCACACAACAGCTTGATCTCCTTAGCTTGAATTCCATAGTCCTTCAATTGTTGCTTCATCCAGAGTAGCTGAGCACAGCAACTCCCAGCTGCAATGTACTCTGCCTCAGCTGTACTTGTTGAGATGGAGTTCTGCTTCTTGCTAAACCAGGAAACAAGTCTTCCTCCTAGCAATTGGCAGTGACCAGAGGTGCTCTTTCTGTCTAGTCTGCAACCTGCAAAATCTGAGTCAGAATAACCAATTAGTTCAAAGTTACCTCCCTTGGGATACCATAGGCCTGCATTTGGATTCCCTTTGATGTATCTGATGATTCTCTTTGCAGCACTTAGATGGCTTTCCTTGGGCTTTGATTGGTATCTGGCACAGATTCCAACAGAGAATGAGATGTCTGGTCTGCTTGCAGTTAGATACAACAGAGATCCTATGATCCCTCTATATGTTGTTGCATCTACATCCTTTCCTTCATCATCTGGACCAATTCCTTGTGAAGTGTTCATGGGAATCTTCACTGATGATTTGCCTTCCACTCCAAACTTCTTGATCAGATCTCTGGTGTACTTCCCTTGGTTGATAAAGATCCCTTCTGGAATTTGTTTGACTTGAAGTCCTAGGAAGTAACTGAGTTCTCCCATCATACTCATTTCAAATTGACTCTGCATCACTTGAGAAAATTTCTTGCACAGTTCTGGATTAGTACTTCCAAATATAATGTCATCAACATATATTTGTACTAACAGAATATGATTAGCAACAGAGATTTGAAATAGAGTTTTGTCAACCTTTCCTTTAGTAAACCCATGGTTCACTAGGAAAAGGGACAATGTGTCATACCAGGCTCTGGGAGCTTGCTTAAGACCATAGAGGACCTTTTTAAGCTTGTAGACAAGAGAAGATTGAGTAGGAATGACAAAACCTGGTGGTTGTTCCACATAAACTTCTTCTTCAAGATCTCCATTCAGAAATGCACTCTTGACATCCATCTGGTAGACCTTGATGTTGTTGTAGGCAGCATAGGCTAGAAAGATTCTGATGGCTTCAAGTCTGGCAACTGGTGCAAAGGTCTCATCAAAATCTATTCCTTCTTCTTGACAATATCCTTTAGCTACTAGCCTTGCTTTGTTCCTTACAATGTTGCCATCTTCATCTGCTTTGTTCTTGAATACCCATTTGGTTCCAATGACATTCTGGTGTTTTGGCCTAGGAACAAGTTCCCATACTTTGTTCCTTTCAAACTGAGTGAGCTCTTCTTGCATAGCATTGATCCAATCTGAGTCTGCAAGAGCTTCTTCAACTGTCATAGGTTCCATCTGAGATATATAGCAGGCAAGCATTGCTTCTCTCCTTGATGTGGATCTGGTTTGAACTCCACTTCTGATTTGACCAATCACTTGGTTAGGAGGATGATCTCTTAACCATGTTAGGTCTGGTTCTGTCAGCTGCTGTCTTGGTCTCTCTGGTTCATCATCTTCAGAGTCTTCATCTTCATTCAACAGAAGGGGGTTTGGTGCAGGTGTTGGAAATGCAGGGTTATCTGCCACCTCTTCTGTTGGTTCTGGTGTTCTGTCTTCTATGCTGACTTCCTTGAGAATCTCTGTTACCTCTTTAACAGAGGTGCTTTCATCAAACTTCACATGTATGGATTCTTCAACATGTAGGGTTCTTCTGTTGAGTACTCTATAGGCTTTACTGGTGTTTGAATAGCCTATAAAGATTCCTTCATCAGCCTTTTCTTGAAATACTTTCAGATGCTCCTTTCCATTGTTGAGAATGTAGCACTTGCATCCAAATACATGAAAGTAGCTGATGTTTGGCTTTCTTCCCTTCCAGAGTTCATAAGGGGTCTTCTGGTGATTCTTGTTGATCATGCTTCTGTTCTGAGTATAGCATGCAGTGTTGATTGTTTCATCCCAATATCTCATAGGCAATCCAGATTCTGCAATCATTGTTCTTGCAGCTTCTTTTAAAGTTCTGTTCCTTCTTTCTGCTACGCCATTCTGTTGAGGGGTTCTGGCGGCAGAAAGTTGATGAAAAGTTCCATTCTGATCACAGAAGTCCTTTATGACTTGGTTGACAAATTCAGTTCCTCTGTCTGATCTGATTGTCTTCACTTTCAAGTTCTTCTCAGTCTGAAGTTGCTTTAACAGAGATGGCAACTTCTGAAGAGTTTCATTTTTCTTTGTCAGAAAAACAGTCCATGTATATCTGGAGTAGTCATCAACCATGACTAGGGTATATTTCTTGCCTCCAACGCTTGGAGTCTCAACAGGTCCAAATAAATCCATGTGAATCAGATTTAGAGGACTTGTAGAAAGATCTCCAGCAATGGGTTTGAAGGAATTCTTCACTTGTTTGCCTTTCTGACATGCACTGCAGAGGGTCTCCTTCTTGTACACAATGTCTGGTAGCCCTTCTACAATGTGTTCTCTGGCCAGTTTGTTGATTGTTTTGAAATTCAAATGGTTGAGCTTTTTGTGCCAGTCCTAGCTCAGTTTTGAATCTCCTTTGGCTATCAGGCAAATTCCATCTTTTGCAGTGTTCCAATCAACTACATAGATGTTCTTCTTCCTTGATGTTGTAAGAACCACTTCCTTTGTTGTCTCATGCTTCACATAGCAGAAGTCCTTTGTGAATTCAACAGTGTAGCCTTTGTCACAGAATTGGCTAGCACTTAGCAAGTTGAACTTCAGTCCTTTGACATATGAGACATAATCAATGATTATCTGGTTCTTGATCAGCTTTCCTCTTCCTTTTGTTTGACCTTCTTTGTCATTACCTCCAAAGGTAACTCTAGGTCCTTTGCATTTCTGGAACTCTGTTAGGCAACTTCTGTCACCTGTCATGTGCCTGGAGCATCCACTATCAATAAACCATTCTTGTTCAGAGATGGCTCCAGCACACAGTTCCTGCAAGATCAAAAGAAAGATTTAGGTACCCAAGCAATGCTGGGTCCTGGGGGGTCATGGAGTCTGGGTAGTTGGTACCATTTTGGTCTCATCAAGTGAAACCTTGGTGGGTGGTACCCATTGTCCACCTAGTAGTTGTAGTAGACAGAAGTGTGATTCACTTTGGGCAGATGCTTGTGAGGGTCATGCTTCCTGTTTACATACTTTTGCATAGCTTTCTTTGTTGGAAAGAAGTCCCATATACTATCAAGAGCAGAGGGACGGTTAACCTTGGGCTTCTGAAGTTGACCAGCCAACCTCTTCTGCCTGAAGTTAACTTTCTCTTGATATTTGCCCTTCTGGTGATCATTTCTGGCACGATTGACATGAGGTTGTCTGTCAATGAATGGTCTTTTATTTTTGTTATTTTGAAAACCTCTTCTGTTGTTAGGTTTTCTGCCAGGTTCATTATTTTTCAAAAAGGGTTTCTGTTGAACCTTTATCTTACCCTTTTCTGGTCTGACTTCCTCATGAACAACCTTGGTGCCAGATACACCAGCTTGACAGATGGGGCTAGAAATCAGTGGCTCTATGACCTTATCTGCCTTAGCAACTCTGATGCTAGGCATTACAGAAGGCTCACCTGATTCTGTTGAACCATAACCAAGACCAAAACCAGTGCCAATCTGTTGATCAAGCACAATCTTTTCCATGGAAGACTGGGCCTTCTGGTAAGCTTTGTACTTAATCTCGAGAGGCTCTATTTCTCTTATTCTCTTAAGAAGAGAAACATTTTCAGTTTCCAGTTGATCTCTTTCCTCAATTAGAAGATTGATTTTGATCTCAACCTCCTTCTTTAAGTCAAGAATTTCAGCTTTCAACTTACTGTTTTCTTCTGTTACAGAAGAATAAGTGGCTTGTATGGCCTTAAACTCTTCCCAAAATTCTGACATTGAATCAGAATTAAAAGCTAAGCCTACCGAAGAAAAACTAGATTCAGAAGTAGAGGTTACCTCATCATCAGAATGAGCCATCAGGCAAAGGTCTTCTGTCTCAGTATCCAGGCAACAGAAGGCCTCATCAGAATCTGAGTCAGAACTGGATTCTGTTTCTGACAGAGGGTCTTTCTCCAGCTGTTCTGTCACAAGTGCCTTTCTTCTTCTGGAGTTGTCCTCGTACTTCTTCTTTTCTCCATCCTGTCCTTGCTTCTTGGACACTTTAGGGTGGGGACAATCAGCCTTGAAGTGACCAGGTTGTCTGCAGTTGTAACAGAGAAGCTCTCCACTGCTTTCTGTTGATTTGACCTTCTGGTATGGCTTTCTGTTGAAAGATGGACTCCTTCCATCTTTGGGATTCTTCATAAACTTTTTGAATCTCCTGGCAAAGGCAGCCATATATTCATCAGATAAAAGTACTGAAGGGTCAAAATCATTTACCTTAGATGTGCTGGCAGTGAGGGCTGTAGTGGTCCTCTCTTCTGGTACATCTTCCTTCTCTTCAATCATTTCAAACTCATGAGCTTTGAGATCTGAAATGAGCTTATCAGTGGGATAAGTCTTTACATCCTTGCTGGCTTGGACAGCAACTACCTTCATCTTCCATGCTGAGGGCAGTCCCCTCAACACCTTCAGGTTGATCTCCTTGGTTGTGAGATCCTTGCCAAGCTCAGAGATCTCTCCAGTGAGAGTGAGGAGCCTGTCATACATCTTGGAGATGCTTTCACCAGGGAGAAGTTTGAAGTCATCAAACTTCTTGTTGGCTATGGTTAGTTTGTTGTCCTTCTCTTGCTCATCACCAGCTCCAATGAGCTCAAGAGTATCCCAGATTTCCTTAGCCGTCTTGCACTTCTTGATTCTGTTGAAGTACCTATCATCAATGGACTTGTAGAGGATGTCCTTGGCAATATTGTCTAGGTTTTACTTTCTCCTCTCTTCAGTGGTCCATTCTGACTTGGCTTTGCTAATCATCTGGGGTCTGGTATTGTCTATGGCATGTTCAGGGTTGACCTTCTGGAAGCTTGTGAAGGGGCCAATATCTAGAACTTCCCACATCTCATCATGCAGAGCACAGAGATGTGCTTTCATCCGGATCCTCCAGTCATCAAACTTAAGATCTGAAAACATAAGATTCTTGGACAAGGAGTGATCCATTATATCAGATAGAAATGAGGTAAAACAGAAAAACAAGTGGATCTTTGTTCAACAAATAACCTAAGAGATTATTAGAACAAGGAGGCTCTGATACCACTTGTTGGTCCCGGTTATACTGGATACAGTCTAGAGGGGGGGTGAATAGACTGTATTGGTTTTTAGCTTTTTAAACTAAGTACCAGATTTACAGAATAGCCTATTCATTTGAAGGAACAGACTGGCAGCGGATGGGGTTCTGGTAGGGAGTTCCGTTAGCCTCAGAGGAGCAAAGGTAGTAGGCCTTCTGTTAACTCGTAGAACAAGTTCTGCTGAACACAGATACCAAGTTCAAGGAGTTATACAGTTCTAACTAAATGCAAGTATTAAAAGCAGTAAGTAAACGACACCAGGGATTTTTATAGTGGTTCAAGGAACAACTCGTTCCTCTAATCCACTGTTCCACTAAGCTGTAAAAACTGCCGTTTACAAAGCCTTAGTCCTAGCACTTAAGAAGCAGTCCACGTCTTCTTCAAGCCTAGATGTGTCCTGGGATGCACTGCCTGGCTTCCTTTAACACTGGTCCTTTCACTGAGTTTCCTTGAAGTATCACCACTTCACTACTTCAGTTATTTGGACGTCCTTCTTGTAGCAAGAAGAGTTTCTGTTGAAACAGGGGTTCCTCCAACTAGCTTCGTTACAAAATATTTGTATGTGATGAGCTTGAAGAGTTCAAGAACACTTGGAACTTTGCTTGAGTTGGAAAGAGTATTTTTCCAACTTCTGCCTTCTCTTGTAGAGGATAATGAGTTTGAATCTCAAGGAGGCTTTTGCTTTTCAGAGTTTGAATATCTTGCTTGTAGCAATGTGATAGCAAAGTTGAATCAAGGTTGCAAAGTTATCCGGTTGTTCTTCGTAGTGTATCTTTTATACTGAGGTTGTCTTCCCGTTGGAGGAGTAGGAGGACAACTGCATTTAATGTGCGAGCAGTTGACTTGACCAGTAGGACCCGGTAAAGTTGGCGGGTTACTATTTCGGGATAAAGTAATCCTGACATTGCGTCCAATCATCTGCAATTACTCCACGGAGCATGGGGAGCATTAAATGAGCATTTAATGCGAGCACTGTAGCTTTTCCGTTTCATACTCCTAGCCGTTGAAGGAATCTTTAAGTTGACTTCCCGGCTTTGTGGATTTCTTCCAAGTGTCAGACCTTCTGGTGTTATTGACAGAGAACTGAATCAGAGAAGATCATGAGCACTTCTGTTGTTGGTAGCTTACAGAGAACCAGGAGGGTTTCTGTCACGCTAATGGGTAACAGAGACCCTGACGTATTCTGTTCCTAGACAGAGAACCAAGATCTTCTGTCTGGAGGACTTCTGGTAGAGAGGCCTTCTGGTAGTCGAATATGCTAAGAACTTTACAAGGGAAAATTCTAATACATAATTTCTAAAGGGGTACTCTACAGTCCTAATTAATATAGCATCATCAAAATCTAAATACAATTATTCCTTACACAAAACGCTCTCTCTCATTGTCAAGGGTTTTCTGAAGATCCGCATATTTTTGGACCAACGGAGAGATGCATTTGTCCTGTCCGGACTTAAAAATTCCAGTTTTGGGAGTGGGACCCATTGGACTTTCGAAATAAGGGACCCCTTTTGGGACATTAAAAATGTCAAACCCCTCCTCATTGTAGATTACCTTTTCTTTAGAAAGAGCTTTCTCAACCAGAGGAGTATAGTCAAAAGAAGTTTCAATTTTAGGATTACTCCTTTTCTCTTCTTCTTCTTTAGTGGTTTCTTCTTCACTTCCAAATTTCATTTTCTTTTCAATGTCTAGAGTTAAGTAAGTTGCATCATACAACTGGCGGCAGTCAACTTTCTTTAAATGACACGGGTTCGGCAGTCCAAGACCAGCTTTTGGGTTGTAATGCTGAACGTCGCTTATACGATTTAGAAAAACTGTATGTTCGGTTTGACCTCTTCTGACACATACATCCTCAAGTTCCTTTACTTTGCTTAAAAGGATGCTTCTTTTATTTCTTAAAAATTCACAGTCAGCTTTGGCTGTGTTTTTCTCAACTTCACTGTCTTGCAGTTTCTTAGTCAGTTCAGCTATTTTAAGTTCAAAGCTTTCAAAGTCTGAGGATACCCTTTTGATTTGATCTTTGGCATTTTCAAGTTGAACGCTTAAGGAAGATTTTTGGTCAAGGTTCTGTTTCAGTACCCTGTAATTATTGTCTAATCTCTCCTGCAGTTCTTTAATGAGGTTGTCCTTATTGTGTAAGGACTGAGTTTGTATAGTGTGAGAGTGATTAGAGGTACTTACAGTGCTTGTAGAGCATTCACTTCCGGGGATCGCAGCATCACCCTTTTTCTCTTCTTCATCCTCCAGCCTTGCCATCAAAGCGAAGTTCTCTTCCTCTTCTTCTTCTTCTTCAGTATCATCTTCCGCCCACTGGACCAGCTCAGCATGTTTGCCAGAGGCTTCTACTTCCTCCTGTTGTGCTAAGAAGAGCTTTTGTTTATTCATCAGAATCTTTTGTTTGTAGAAGTTTGCATCTCTCTTCTTTGGAAGCCGACAGTTTTTGCTGATATGTCCAGGCTTCCCGCAGTTATAGCACACAGGGGTATTAGCAGTTGATGTAGCCTTCCTGGCTGAGCTTTGGTCCAGGTTCTTCTGTTTGTAGTTGGAAGAAGAGGTTCGCAGCTTATTTGAAGAGTTGTTCCTCTTGGCAAACTTCTTGGCCAGCAGGGCCATCTTCTTCTGGAGATCTGCAAGCTCAGCTTCAAGATCAGTTCCTTCTTCATCACTCTCATCTTCATCAGATTCAGCCTCCACTACTTTCTTCTTCTTCTTCTGCAGAGGTTTCGCTGTTCTTTTGGGCTGAGCTTCCATCAGTAGAGCTAGAGGATTTGGGCTTGATTGTTCCTCAGTGCATACAATGTCATTGACGAACTCCTTTAACAGCTCATTTAAGGTGAAGAGATCAATTTCATCCATGTCAATGCGTTGTCTAAAGTCCTTTACTGTTTTACTCCAAGATGGGTGCAGACTGGACAGAAATCTAGTATTCAGTTCCAGGTTGGTTCTGAATATTTTGATTTTCCTCATTTCATTCATCAGCTTCACAAGCCTGGCATGTGTCTCGTGAAGAGGTTCTCCAGGAGCAGCCTTGAACGAGTCATAAACCATTAGAATAGCAGATTTCTTGGTTTTTAGGCTTATGCTCGTGCCTTGGAGTAATTTTTCAATCTCATCCCACATTTCTTTTGCAGTTTTCATACTGTCAATCATCACGTACACTTCATTGGGGATGGCTTGGAGGAGGTATGTTTTGGCCATAAGGTCTCCTCTCAGCCTTAGCTTGTCTGCTTCAGTGTATTCAGACGGCCTCTTTCGTCTTGTTTCCGGAGGAATGGGTGGATTATTGGTTGAGTCCCCTCCTACGTCAATCATTAGTACAGCTGGTCCTTCCAGGAGTGATTCCAGCATTGCGTCGGAGTTTTCTTTGTGTTCTAGGAAATTCAAGAAACGAGTTCTCCACATTTGGTACTCCCCTTTCCTCAGAGATGGAGGAGTACTGCTGTTTCCTTGCGCATTGGATTCAGAAGTCATTCCTGTAGCTGTAGAAAACTGACCGTTCGAGAAATAAGATCAGAAAATTTACTAAGTCAAGAACTCGAGTTCCTGAGTATTAAAAGCCTAAACTCGAGGTCTGGGGAACTCGAGGTGAGAGTTCGAGTTTATGAACTCGAGGTCAAGAGTTCGAGTTTCCAAAACTCGAGGTGTGAACTCGCAGGGTCAAAACTCGTGGTCAGACTGCGAGTTTGCAGACTGCGAGTTTGTAGACTGCGAGTTGTAGAACGCGAGTTGTAGACTGCGAGTTCTTGAGCTCGAGTTTGCAGACAGCGAGTTTCTCAACTCGAGTTTGCAGCTGCGAGTTTATGCAATAACACCTTGGGCTGCGAATTCCTGAAAAAATAAAACTTCAGATTTTCAGAAAAACAAAAATGGTAGGTTGTAGCCCTTGTTGTAGAGATCCTTTTACCCAAGTTTTAGGTCAAAAAGCTGCACAGAGCTTAGAGAAACGAGGGGTGCGAGTTCTTGGGTGCGAGTTTACAGAGAACGAAAAATGCGGAAACGAAAAAGGAAGATATACTGCTTGATCGTCTTTGAAACGCGATTCTAACAGTATAACTTTTACAGTATCTGGTGCAGAAATAAGATTACAGATGATAAACTCGCTATTCTACAAAATTAGAGTCTTTCGCAGATAGTTCTTCTGATCAGCTCTCGATCGGCTCTGATACCATTTGTTAGTCCCTGTTTTCTATAACAACAGTATAATATGGCATACAGATGAAAGATTAACAACAAAGATGAACACAGAAAGACCAGGTGTAAACCTTCTCTGATATACCGTGAACCTTTCGTACAAGAATGATAAGCGCTAAGGCTATTTTGAGCAGATACGAAAGTTAACTGCAAACCTGAGTCCTCCGCCCCTTTTTATAGGCGACGCTCAGGTATGCGTAAAAAGGCTTCTCTCCTAAGTATGGGCCTAACACTTGGCCCATATTGAATACTATTCTAACAGATATATTTAATCAGTGCTGAACAGAAATAGTAAACATCTAAATTATTACAGACAAAACAGACAAACTTGATTCACAATAAACTAGTCTTCAACATCATCTCCAAGAAAGGCATATTTGAGATGGGCCGGAAGAGGTTTGAGAGTAGGCTTTGGAGCAACTTCACATGAGGATTTTTGGCTAGGCTTCCTAGCACCAAGCTCTTCAAATTTAGTCCGGAATTTGGTGTAGGAACCCCCGGCTTGAAGGTACATTACTTCCTCAAAAAGTGCAGGAATTCCTTCATCTTCGGTGCATCCTAGCAAAATGCATGCCTCAAGAGGGTCTTCATGTATCTCCCTCTCAAAAACTTCTTGTGTCAAAGTATCAAAAATATTGATACTAAAACATGTAGAATCATCATGGTGCTTCTTCAAGGAATCCCAAACATGGAATTCTTGCTCTTCCTCTCCAACACGGAATTTCACAACACCATTCTTTTTTTTTTTGATGAAATGTAAATATATATAGAATCATCAAAAGTATATGTACAGCAAAATGTCAAAACTATAGGCAATCCAAACATTTGGATACCCTAACCATCAAAATGATAACTAATCCGAGAGATTAGTTATCCACCCCAAAACCTAGCCATAAGGCATGACAAAAAGTGGGCGGGCAATCAGTTCCTTAAGCTTCAAAAGTCTATCATTTGTACCGGGTATAATGAATAAAGCACTTTATACACCATAAACTTGATTTGCCCCAAAACTTCATCAAGGTTTGGATTTGCACCATCAAACCGAATGGAGTTTCTTATTCTCCAAATCCAATATATTGAGTAGCAAAAAGATATCCTCGCTGCTTTGGCCTTCACATTTGCTCCCTTTTGTTCCTTCTTCATCCATTTGACCGAGCTCCTAAGCGTGTGCATGCTCCTCTCAAGTCCTAGCCATTGTTTTACCTTTCTCCACACTTTCCCTGTAAAACAACATTCAAAGAATAGGTGTGGTACCGTTTCCGGACCACCCTTACAAAACGGGCATACATTAGCCATATCAAGAAACGGTAAATTATCATACGTGGATAGTTTATTCCTAAAAGCCAACCACGCAATAAACGAGAATTTGGGTGGAATATAGGATTTCCAAATAAACGCCATCCAAGCCCTCAGTGTGCCTTTGGCTCTCAAAAGGTCATATACTTTGGAGGAGGAGAGTTTACCATTCGAGGTACATTTTCCAAGAAAAATCAAGGTTTCCTCCAAAGATGGAAATTTTGAAAGCAATTGGTCCCTTATCAAGACAAACATTTTCATCAATTGTGAGTCTCTTGTGTGTGGATC
Organism: Cuscuta europaea; assembly: GCA_945859875.1. NCBI lineage: Eukaryota > Viridiplantae > Streptophyta > Magnoliopsida > Solanales > Convolvulaceae > Cuscuta > Cuscuta europaea. Next base: position 13,134,701 of record CAMAPE010000029.1, on the reverse strand, counting down.
AAAGGTCCACACATCTCTCCCGTGGAGATATACTCCATGAACCCACCTAACCCATAGGCTATCTTGTTTTTGATGTATATTCCAAAGGGTTCTTGAAAGCAAAGCATTATTCCATACTTTAGCATCTCTAATACCCAAACCCCCCCCCCTCTTCCTTTGGTAGGCATACATCATCCCAAGCTACCTTAGCATGTTTACCCCCCCAAAGGAAGATACGGCATAAGCCAACAATTTTATCAAGAATGGTTTTGGGGACCGGAAAGATACCCAACCAAAAAGATTGTACTCCTTGCGTAACAGACTTTATTAGCTCCAGCTTACCTGCATATGATAAAGATTTAGTATTCCAAGCATTTATATAATCTGTGACCTTATCAAGGAGAGGAGCATATTGGGCTATTGAAATCTTTAAGGGTGCTAACGGAATCCCAAGGTATTTAACCGGGAAAGCCCCTTGTTGGAATTCTACCATTTGAAGGATATGTGGCAGTCTACTTTCCACATTTCCTCCAAGAAAGATGTTGGATTTATCATAATTGATCATAAGACCTGACACCATACTATACTCCTGTAAAGCATCCACCAAAATCTGTGTAGAGGCAAAATCTCCTTTAGAAAAGAGCATCAAATCATCCGCATATGCTAAATGGTTAATTTTCAATTGAGAGCACAACGGATGGTACTTAAAATTAGGATTTGAGGTCCTAATATCAAGCATCCAAGATAAATACTCAAGACATAACACAAAAAGCATTGGTGACATAGGATCCCCTTGCCTTAGTCCCCTTTTCCCCTCAAACCACCCATGGAGAGTACCATTTATGGAAATGGAGAAGGAGGAAGTTGTGACACATTCCATAATCCATCTAGTAAAGAGGGTAGGCAGCCCCAATCCAATCAATACTTTTTCTAAGAATTCCCAAGAAATGGTATCATAAGCTTTTCTAAGATCAATCTTTATCATACATCTCGGTGTAACCCTTTTCCTTGTATACCCTTTCACCAACTCTTGGGCAAGGAAAATATTGTCAGACATTAATCTCCCATCCACAAAAGCTCCCTGTGAAGGATGGATAATACTAGGAAGACAAGGTTCCAACCGAGATGCCAAAATCTTTGTGATAACCTTATAGGTGACATTAGTACAAGAGATTGGTCTAAAGTCTGCTACTGTAGGAAAGTGGTTTGTCTTAGGTATCAATGCAACAAGTGTATGGTTCAATTGTTTAAGTAAAGTACCTGAAACAAAAAACTCTCTAACTGCTTGACACAAGTCATCACCAACTAAACTCCAATTGGATTTGAAGAAAGCTGATGAATAACCATCCGGTCCAGGTGCTTTATCATTTCCAATGTCAAACATAGCTTGTTTAATTTCAAAATCAGTAATAGGACTCACAAGATTTTCCATCAAAGATGAATCCATAAGCTTTCCCGAAGGCAGTATGTTAGGATCAAAGTGTTCCGAGGGCACATGTGTACCAAAAAGTCCTTTAAAAAATGTAACAAACTCATTTGCCACCTGATCCAAAGAATTAGTAAGACTTCCATCTTCTAATCTAAGGGAGGCAATTGAGTTTGTTGCACTTCTTTTCTTAACAATAGAGTGAAAGTATTTGGTGCATTTATCAGATAATACCAAATGGTTGGCCTTAGCTTTTTGCCTTAAATAAGCTTCCTCGGCTTCCTTAAGAAATAGGGATCTCTTTTTTGCTCTTGCTAATTCCTCTTTGAGAATATCATTAAAAGGGGATAAGAGGGCAAGTTGATATAACCTCTTATACTCTTTTTTTGACTCTCTTGCTCTTGCGGTAATGTGGCTAAATTCATTCTTGTTCAATTGCTTAAGAGGCTGTTTTAGCAACTTAAGTTTTCGAGCAAGTCTAAATTGAGCCGAACCCACCACATTTCTATTCCACACACTCTCCAAGATAGTGTTAAAGCCTTCATGCTTAAGCCACATATTAAAGAATTTAAAAGGTTTTGAGCCATCATTGATTGTCTTACCAATGGAGGTAAGAGAAGCAACATGGTCAAAATCCGGTTCCATTTCAAAAAAATGAGTTCTACATGTAACATTATGAGTACTCCAAAAACTATTAATAAGGACTCTATCCAACTTAGCCCAAATGGAACCCCTAGTCCAAGTGAAGAATTCACCGGTAGAGGGTGCATCAATTAGGTTAGCTTGGATTTTCAAATCATTTAGGTCTTTCATTAGGTAACCCGAGGGGGGAACAGACCCGCGCCTTTCACAAGGGTCCCCCACACAATTAAAATCTCCAAGTATTACCCAAGGGGCTAAGATGTTAGTCCCAAGGGCATTAAGGTGATCCCATAGTTCTTTTCTTTCTTTAACCGTGTATAGAGCATAAATGAAGGTGGCATGAAAAACTTTTTGTGTGACCATACACTTTAGCCGAGCGTGAATATGTTGTTTATCCACCTCAAGAATAACTTCATTAACATAGGAGGGGTCCCATAGGATGGCTATACGACCCCCACCTATATTATCAAAGTTTGTTATGGACATCCAAAGGGGAAGCCTTTTATTCATAAAATTATCAAAAGTAGCCTTAGACATCTTTGTTTCAAGTAAACACATAATACGTACCTTATTTACACGAATGAAGTTGACAATTGAGTTTTGTTTTGAGGCTTGGTTAAGCCCCCTAACATTCCATGAGGCAATAAACATTAAAATTGCTTGGCCTTACCCCCCTTCTTCAACCTACTCCGGTTCTTGTTTCTTTCATTCCTTATCCAATCGCAGTAGTCATCACAGCCCTTGTACCTAGATAAAAACAATTCATAAACATTTTCCATAAAAAGAGATGAGAAAACATACCCTTCCTCCGTGGGTGTGACACCGGGCAATGAGTGTAGGCATGAAGTAGTAAAAGTTAGGCCTTTTCTCCTCAAATTCCCTTCCACGGCTAAGTAGTTGTCAAGTCTTGTCATTTGTTCTTTGACCTCTTCATCATGCATAACATGGATACGTGGTTTCTCTCCCTCCTTAAATTCAATATTTGTAATGACATCATCTATGTAGATGTCCTTGGCATCATGGACCACACGGTTTGTCTTCCCCTTGAGCTTTCTCATATCCTTGACCTTGCTCCCATTCTTCATAGGATGCCCATCTTCAAAGAACCTGTCAAGATATAACCTATACACATTGGTCATAAATTCCTCCGTGTACAAGTATCCTTTCTCGCTTTTTACCACCCCCGGTAGGCTCTCTAGGCATTTCTTGGTAAAATAAACTCCGGGTTGATCTCTTTCCACCTCTCTAAGGTAATGATCTAGCCTTACCATAGGCTCGGTTACCTCTTCTAGATCTAGGACTTTGATAGTTGGAACTCTAGCCTCCTCCGCTTCCATTTCAAATATGACTTCATCATCAAAAATGTTGGAGAAGTCTTTGATAACCCTCGGTAGAACATGTTCATCCATGTAGTCATCTTGTGTTTCATATCCGGATGAAACCTCTCCATCTTCTTTGGCTATGACTTTCTTTTTAGGCTTCCTTCGTTTCTTTTTAAGTCTAGCCACCTTGAGAAAATGGTGTTCTTCTTTTTGTTTATAAGGTTCAAGTGCCGCGGCATTTGATACCTTGTTGCTGTTGTTGTGTGAGCTGCCCACCTCATGTGCCGCGGCATGATGTGCTTGTGAGCTGCCCTCCTCATGTGCCGCGGCATTAGAGTTGTCCTCGGTCACAAGCTTTGGTTGGTCATGTCCCTCCTCCATAGCCCTCTTCTTTTCTAACCTTTCCTTATTCTCCATTTCGGCCAACACCTTACAAGTGAATGCATGGTGTCTGTAGGTCTTGCATTGAAAGAAATAATTAGGGAATGTCTCATAGATCATTCTTTGAATATGAAATCTTCCATTAGGCATCTTCACTTTCAGTTTTAGGGGAGGGGGTTTGGCCGCATCAACCTCAATGAGGACCCTTGCAAAATGTGATCTAGCCCTTTCTTGGGTAACCCTATCGGTTGTCAAAGGAATCCCCACTCTTGAAGCAATTTCACTTATAACCTCTTCATCCCACATTTGCATAGGGAGATGTGGAAACTTAACCCATATAGGAACCTTGAGGAATTCTTCACTATCAAAGGTGAAGTCCTCCGAGAGTGTCTTCAAATAAAGTGACTTCCCAAAGAGTGAGTATGGTCCCTCCATTAGTACCTTTGATCTTGATTCTTCATCCTTGAATTTGAAAATTACCCATCCACGATCATGTTGTCTTGCATTGCATTGTACACCCCATTTTGTGACAAGCTCATAAATTGGTTTCATCCCCGGGAACCTACCCGCAAAATAACCAACAAGACAAAAGCCCCAAATTTCCACAATAGACCGCATAGGTCTTTTTGAGAGGTCCACAAAGTCACCCACGGGTTCAATATATTTAAGCTTCATCCCTTTACTAGGTTCTCTATTATCCTTGAAAAGAGAGGTCCAAGGAGATTTCCATACCTTGTTTGTGTCAAATTTTGGGGCTAAAGCCGAGACATTAACATCTCCTATCATTTCATCAAGAATAGGGGATTTCCCTTTATCTTTGTCAACAACAATTCTACCTTCCCTTAATGAAGACTCATCCGGGACTTGATCCTCCTCCACCAATCCATCCATCATAGGAGCCTTTCCCTTATCAATTTCAACCACAACAAGAGCACTATCAATAGAGGAATTTGGAGTTACCTCTACGGCTACAACAACAATGGGAGTGGTGGAAACCCCCTCCTCGGTCTCATTGATAGGAGTAGTGGTGTGGGCGTTGCTATCATTCCCCAATGGTGTAGCTTGAGCATTATCAGCCTCCAACTCCTCATCAACCTTCTCGGCCATGACCATTTTTGAAGTGGAAGGAATTTCCGTGGACTCGTTCTTCTCCTTCGCTTGATCCTTCATTTGAAGTCTTATGGAAGACTTCTTCACCGGTGTAGTCCCTTTGAGTTTAGAACTTCGTGTGGCAGTTTTCCCCATTGTAGAAGAAGGTGAATAGTACCTTGGTTTTGCCAAGTAGTCCGATTGTAAAGTCGAGGATGTCTAGAGGTTCGCCTAGGAGAGGCGACCTCCAAACAAAGCTTGAAATCTTCCTCCTTCCTCCGGTTTTGCGTAGATCTATCCCTTTCCAAAAGTCAACTGTGAATAGTGTTTCTTAGCTCAAGCTCGGAAGTGGTGTACGGCAGCCTTGGATGACGACCAAAATTGAGATTCAAGTTCGCTAAGAGTAGAGAACCTTCCCCCCAAAAAATGGTGTTAATCCAACGAACCGTTTCAAAGTAATCAACAAAAGTTCTCTCGTATGAATAGTGATTGTGCGCAACTTCTTTGGGTGATTTGGAGTGAGGAGAAGAGTGGATATCTAAAGTATTACCTGTCCAAAGGATGGAGAGGTACTAGAGAAGATATCCAGACTTCTGAGGTGGTAGTTTGTGGTGGTGAGAGGGTGGTTTCCGGCGAGAAGGGGAAGAAGATGACCGTTGGAGGTCACTTCTCGAGAGAACGCTCTCAATCCTCTCTAGACGCGGAATCAGCAGGCGCTGGTTTCCCACAACACCATTCTTAACATCAATAAGGGCAGCCGCCGTGGCCAAGAAAGATCTTCCAAGAATCACCGGAATTTCCATCTCCTCCATTTCTAGCACAAGAAAGTCCACCGGAAAATAAAATTTTCCTACCTTTACAAGAACATCCTCCATTACTCCAATAGGATAACGAATGGTTCTATCCGCCAATTTTAGAGCTATAGTTGTGGGTTGAAGCTCCCCCACACCTAGTTTCTTGAATAGAGAATGTGGCATAAGATTAATGCTAGCTCCAAGATCACATAGGGATTTTACCTCTCCTAGACTTCCAATAGAACAAGGAACGGTGAAGCTCCCGGGATCCTTCAATTTTGGAGGTAATTTATTTTGGAGAATAGCACTACACTCCTCCGTGAGTGCTACGGTTGCAAAATCCGCCAACTTCTTCTTGTTGCTAAGAATATTCTTTAGAAATTTTGCATAAGAGGGAATTTCCGCAATAGCCTCAATAAAGGGAATATTTATGCTCAACTTGGTGAAGATGTCTAGGAACTTTTTGTATTGCTTGCTATCATCTTTCTTCTTCAACCTTTGTGGGTAAGGAATTGGGGGAACATAAGCCGCCATGGATGGTGGTGGTGAGACATGCTCCACTAGCTCTTCATCTCCTTGTTTCTCCATGGGTTCTTTTTGAATTGTTGGCCCCTCCATTTGTTTACCACTTCGTAAAGTGATAGCCATAACATTCTCCCTTGGGTTGATTTCCGTTGTAGTAGGACATCTACCATGCTCCCTAGTAGTTCTTTTTTGAGCTAGTTGACCAATTTGAACTTCCAAGTTATGAATAGAGGACTTGGTATATTGCTCAATGGTATCCATGCGTTGATTTAGCTTCCGGTTTTGATCTTCAAACCGCATGTCAAGTTTAGTGAATTGATTATGGAGATTCCCAATGGATGCCTTCATTCTACTATGATTTTCTTCAATTTGGGTTTTGATGCTAGCCACATTTTTGGTGAGAAGCTTCATCATCTCATCCATAGTAGATTCTTGTGATTGCCCAAATTTGGGAGCTCCGGGTTGAGGGTTTGAAGAACTCCCTTGTGGCTTCCAATTGTTTCCTTGGTTGTACCGTTGTTGATTGTTGTTGGAAAAATTATTTCCTCCTTGATTTGCCCGGTTACCATAGGAATTCATGTAACTAACATCCTCAAGATGTTGAGAGGAGTTACCTTCCACATTGGGAATGCTCTCCACATTGGCCACTTGTTTGACCCCTCCAATAACGGCTTGCAAAGCCGTATGAATTGATGCTTGTAGATTTTGCTGAATTTTGGTTTGAAATTCTTCAAACCTCTTATCAAGTTCATGAGTGATAGAAATTTCATTCAATCCCACCACCTTGATGTCTGCTCCTTGAAGTTGAGGATTTGAAGCAATGGACTCAAGAATTCTCAAAGCTTCCGTCTCGGTTTTGTTGCCAATGTATCCCTCCGCTCGGTTGTCCAGAATAGCTTGACAAGATGAGTTCAACCCATTGTAAAAAGTGTCAATTTGGAGGTCAAGAGGAATGCGGTGATGGGGGCATTCCTTCAACAAAGACTTGAAACGCTTACATGCGTCTTGAAAGAGTTCTCCAACTTGTTGTTTGAAGTTGAAGATTCGTTGTCGTAGCTCTTGCGTCATTGTTCGGGTGTAGTACTTGGAGATGAAGACATTGTATATTTCATCCCAAGTAGTATAGGATGCCGGTGCTTGCTCTAGAAACCACCCTCTTGCCGCTCCCTTCAAGGTGTAGGGGAAGCATTTGAGCCTAAGATCACCTTCATTTAGGCCATTTCTTGGAACACCTTGAATGAACCCATAAAATTCAGTGATGAAATTTAATGGATTCTCCCCTGCTTGTCCATAAAAGTGCGGCATAGCGTTGAAGTAGCTATTCCGCAACTCATAGTCTCGTGCTGCCTCGCTAAGCACGATGCAAGAAGGAGTTGTTGCAATGACGGGCCTCTTCCTTTCATTGAGTGTAGGAAGCATTGTTGGTGCTTTTGCTTCCTTCTTCCGATTCCTTCTACAAGCTCTCTCGATTTCAAGATTGATAGGTTCAAGGTTTGTAGAGCCTTGACTTCTCAATAGCATGCACTAAGAGCTTGTCTACACAACAAAATTTAAAACAATACCAAGTGAAATGTAATGGGAAAATTCAGGAATTTTTGTTGAATCGTATAAAACAAAACCGTTTCCTCGGCAACGGCGCCAAAAACTTGATCGGCTGAAACTTGCAAGTGTACAAGTGCCAATGTAGTAATAAATTCCGGTAAAAATACCGGGTCGAACACAAGGAAACGTTGTTTATATGATTCAAAAGTGAAAGCGGTTTAGTAAAAGAATTAAGACAAGAGTAAAGCTTTTTGATTTTTTTTAAGAGATAATAAAAGCAACCAAGGGTTCGGGATTACTCCTAAACGACTCCTAGTGATGAATATATGTTCTTTCGCCAATTCTTATGAGTGGAATGTCACTAAAGTATTCTAACTCCTGTTACGGCAGCGAGATTGTGATTAATTCTACGTGTGAATCCCGTCACGGTTCACATTCATCTAAAATTAACCCCATTGAAGACTAGGACATTATAAAAACCACCATACTCAATTGAGGTATATTTCTATCCACAATTAGAATATGTCTAACCTTTAAGTGCACGGTTTATAACTCAACGTTAATTGCTCAATTAAACCCAACGATAATAATCATACGTTGTACACCGTAGTCATACACATTAAAATATAAAGGAAAGATCATAATAATTTGGTTGAAAACATACATCAAACACCTAGAGTGCGTAAAGTTTCATCCCTAACCTTGGCTATAGAAAATTAGCTAGAACGATTCATAATGAAATTACAAGTATTGAAATGATAAAATACAATGAAATACATAAGAAAATGATACCACAACTCCAAAGCTATGGTGGATAAAGCTTTCCCCAAGTGTAGAACTTCTCCCAAGACCAAGGGGTTGCTCTTGGGATGCCAAAGTAGAAGTAAAGTGTGTAGAATATGGAATAATCTCTTGAGAGGGCTTCAATCCTCTTAAATATTGAGTTTTCAACGGCCATTTTCGGACAAGGAAGCAAGCTCCTTAATGGGATGTGGTGTTTTGCCCGAATGATTGTGATGACCGTTGCTTGTTTTAATCAGCTCCAAGCGAAAGGCGGGCGACTTTCGCAAAAGCCGGGCGGCTTTTGCGAGTTTAAAACAGGCTTCTCCGCTCCAGGGACCGAAAGCCGAGTGGCTTTCGCCAAAAGCCGGGCGGCTTTTGGTTCGATTTGCTGAATAAATTCCACGGCGCCCAAAGCCGGGCGCCTTTCATGAAAGCCGGGCGCCTTTCATGAAAGCCGGGCGGCTTTCATCTGATTTGCTCCGGATGCTTTTCCTTCATCTTCAGACGGAAACTGGACGGCTGGTTGGTAAAAACCGGCCGGTTTTGGTGAAAGCCGGACGGCTTTCACCCCTTTGGTGTATTTTCCTTTTTTCCTTTTGTTCTCGGGATGCGTTTGGTTGACCTTTACTTGTCGGGATTCTTCGTGTGTCTTTTCATCCTCGTATTTGATCCAATTGTTGGTTATAGTATTTCTTGCAAAACGAGACATATGTGTGAGAGTTTTATTCTTTTAAGTATAAAAGCGTTTATAAATTTTTGTATAAAATACGTTAATAAAACGCTTATCAGGTATGCATCCTGAAATCCCATCAGCAACGTCTGAGTTTATTTGTTGATTGGGTCTTGTTCCTTTCATATTCTGGCCATGATGTCTTCACAACATTTGTACCTTATTGAGTTAAAATTCACATGAAATTCGAATCGTTTGAATTCGAGTTCTCTACAATAAGTTATACTCGAATTATGGACAGAACGTCATCCTTTTGGTCTCAAAAGCCGTTCATCACAATGTTTTATGCTTTAGCTCTCATTTTGAAGGTATTTTCCCAATTTCTCTTCTTTTCTTCAACAAATACTTATAAATACTTATGTTAAACACAAGTAAATATAACGGCTATCAGATGTACCACACCTGGGACATCCATTAGACCCACCTCCAAGGGCCTTATTTCAAAAATTGGAGAGGAACCCTCTATTTTTCCAATGGCTCAAAAACTCAAAAACCTTCAGAAAACTCTAGACAACGAGAGAGAGAGATTTGAAACTAAAAAGAGAGGATTTGAGAGTAACTGGGAGGAACTTCTTAATAAGTTCAATGAATTGAGTGAACAATATCATTCTAAAACAACCTCTCAACCCATTTCTAATATTAAGTTAAACAATGCTCACACCTCTCCTGACAAAACTAAGTTTTTCACAGAATCATCCACTCATCGTTCTTCTCCTTTGTTCACAGGACAAGAAGTGAAAAAGAAGAGAGAGGGGAAGGAAGAGTGGAGGAAGAAAAGAAAAGAAATTGCTGAAGGGAAGAAGAAAGTTTTTGAGAACAAGATTGGCTCTAGATCCAGCTCTATTTTGTATTCTAAAGTCAACTGTAATTCTGTCACTGTCAAACCAACTTCTAACAGTCCAGTCTTGAGTCCCAAGCTGAAAAATTCTGTGATATCTTTTGAACAATGCTCTATTCATAAATCTAGTATTGCTTATGGTTATTCTGTTCCAGATCCTTATAATTATGAATGTGATGTGAATGTTGTTAAAATCAAACCTCAAAGAAAGTCCACATCAGGAAAGGAAGCCAAGAATAAAACTCCTAAGGGAATATTTTATATACCTCATATGAAATATCCCCTCAGAGTTCACTCGGGGAAACATCTTAATAGGCTTTCTAAGGAGGAAATTTTTAAAACTCACCTCAAGAAACAACCATTCAATCACAAAGCCCATGTCTATACTCCTCCCAAACTTAATCAAAGGTGGGTCCCCAAAAACAGATCCACCACATTTGAAAACACAAGGTGGGTCCCCAAAAACAGACCCACCACACCAGAAAATGCAAAGTGGGTCCCCAAACATGGACCTACTAAAACTGAAACTGCAAAGTGGGGTCTCAAATCTAGATCCACTGCAAAGGAAAATATGGCTATTAGAGAGCCCGCAAAAGAAAAATCTTTTGGTGAAAAAGCTGTTGACCTTGGAACATAGTTGAAAGAAAAGTTTAGAAAGGTGTTTTCTATTGATAAGGAAGGACCCATCCCAAGGTGGGTACCTAAACCTTCTTAATTGTTTTGCAGGACGGTCATGTGTGGCACATAAATTCTGGATGCTCAACCCACATGACCGGGATCAAACATCCGTTGAGCAACTTCACCAACTGCTACGGAGGCAATGTCAGATTCGGGAACGACACCTCCTCTCCCATTCTTGGATATGGGGATGTCATCTGTGCCAGTGTCACCATACAAGCTATTTCATATGTCAAAGGGCTCAAACACAACTTACTGAGCATAGGACAATTCTGTGACAGCGGGATGGAAGTGAGGTTCTTTGCAAAACAATGCTGTGTGCTGGACAGCGTGGGGAACTCATTATTAACGTGTTACAGGACATCAAACATGTACACTATTGATCTCAAAAGTGTACAATCTACCACTTCCATCTGTCTGCTGTCCACAGCTTCAACAGAACAAAACAACTTATGGCACATACGCCTTTCCCATCTGAATTTCAAAAATCTTTCCATCCTTTCCTCCAAGAAACTTGTGAAGGGGCTTCCTCTGTTGAAGTCTTCCGCTGAAAAACATTGTAGTGCCTGTAAAATGGGCAAAAGGACGCAAAGCTCCCACAAGTCAAAATCAGCTCCATCATCTACTCATCCGCTGCAGCTGATTCACATGGATCTTTGTGGACCTATGAGAGTCTAAAGCATCAATGGTCGCAAATACACACTCGTGATCATTGATGACTTCTCAAGGTACACATGGACAAAATTTCTTCGTACAAAGGACGAGGCAGCAGAAACCATTATGACCTTCATCATAACCATCCAAAACCTCCTACAGCACAATGTTCGAATAACTAGAACTGACAACGGTACCAAGTTCAAAAATCAAACTCTCATTGATTTCTATGAATCTCTCGATATCTCTCAGCAATTTTCCGCAGCCAAAACTCCCCAACAGAACGGAGTTGTTGAAAGAAAGAACAGGACACTTGTTGAAGCGGCACACACCATGCTTATCCAATCTAGACTGCCTCATTTCATGTGGGCAGAGGCAATCAATACTGCGTGCTACACTCAGAACAGAACATTCATCCACAAACGTTTCGACAAGACTCCTTATGAAATTCTTTTCAAGAGAACTCCAGATATCTCATTGTTCAAGATATTTGGCTGCAAGTGCTTTGTACTGAATGATCGAACTGAATGAAGTAACCTGGACCCAAAAGCCAGAGAAGGTGTGTTTATTGGCTACTCACTACAGTCCAAAGCTTACAGGGTCTATTTGCGAGAAAAGCGAACAGTCATTGAGAGTGTGAATGTCACATTCTATGAAATGGCTGACTTCGCAACCGAACACTTACAGGCTGATCGAACACCCGCTATACCAGAGGCTTCTGATAAAGCTGATCCGAACTCAGTTCCTGAAGGTGTGATTCTCAATTCTCTCTTCAGAAACTTCTACGAGAATTCACAACCTTCATCTCCTTCATGCACACCAGCTTCAACATCAGCAGCTCCACAACAACCAACTCCCACTGCAGAGATCCCACTTCTTCTCGGTCCGGATGATGTATCGTCTACGCCTTCAACTCCCCAATCCAATCACGTAAAAGTGGATGATCATGGGTTTGCTTCAACACCAGAATCAACTCCACCGCACACCACAGCTGCTCACGAGACAACCATTCCCTATGAGGACTCGGATCAACCCATCATCACTCCAATTCCTATGGATCATGAAAGGAAATAGACAAAGGCACATCTTGTTGAACAAATAATTGGTGATCCGAATCAAGGTGTGCGGACGAGATTGGCCACGGTGAATGAATGTCACTTTGCCTGCTTTCTAAGCCAGAATGAACTGTCCAAAGTTTCGGAGGCACTCATTGATCCAGATTGGGTGATTGCTATGCAAGATGAGCTCAATCAATTTAACAGATTACAAGTGTGGACACTCGTGCCAAAACCCTCTAAGAAAACTATCATAGGCACTAAGTGGGTGTAATACCCAAGATTAATTTAAGAGGATTGATAGTACTACTCATACCAACAAGATGCATCTCCTTTTAAGGGAGCTCATCACCAAGAACTCCAAAGTTAAGCGTGCTTGCATGGGAGTAGTCTTGGGATGGGTGACCCCCTGGGAAGTTTCTCAGGGCACGCACGAGTGAGGACAAAGTGCGCGGAAAAGGCTAGTGGCGGTTTGTGAGGACAGTACTAGAGGTCAGGAGTAACTACCTTGGGCCCTATGGGGCGGGGTGTTACAGGTGGTATCAGAGCAACCCTGCGAGAGTGTGTTGACCCGTTGGATATCGGGCGGGCACTTAGCGGGGCAAGATTCTGGAGTTTGATTGAGATAGTTAAGGGCGCAACGAGGACGTTGCGATCCTAAGTGGGGGTGATTGTAATACCCAAGATTAATTTAAGAGGATTGATAGTACTACTCATACCAACAAGATGCATCTCCTTTTAAGGGAGCTCATCACCAAGAACTCCAAAGTTAAGTGTGCTTGCATGGGAGTAGTCTTGGGATGGGTGACCCCCTGGGAAGTTTCTCAGGGCACGCACGAGTGAGGACAAAGTGAGCGGAAAAGGCTAGTGGCAGTTTGTGAGGACAGTACTAGAGGTCAGGAGTAACTACCTTGGGCCCTATGGGGCGGGGTGTTGCAGTGGGTGTTCAAGAACAAGAAGGACGAAGAAGGCATTGTCGTGCGCAACAAAGCAAGACTGGTCGCAAAGGGGTACAACCAACAAGAGGGCATAGACTATGATGAAACATTCGCGCCCGTAGCGAGAATTGAAGCCATCCACCTCTTTCTTGCATACGCGGCACATAAGAACTTCACCGTCTTTCAAATGGACGTGAAAACAGCTTTTCTAAACGGAGTGTTAGAAGAAGAAGCCTATGTCGCTCAACCCGAAGGATTTGTAGATCCCAGATACCCAAATCACGTATACAAGCTCAAGAAAGCTCTCTATAGGTTGAAACAGGCACCACGAGCTTGGTACGATGCCTTGACAGAGTTTCTTGTTGATTCAGGTTTCTCAAAAGGAAAGATTGATACTACACTGTTCATCAAGCGACAGAAATCTGATATCATTCTGATTCAGATCTATGTCAATGACATCATCTTTGCCTCCTCAAATCCGCGTCTGTGCAAACACTTTGAGAAACTGATGAAAACCAAGTTTGAAATGAGCATGATGGGAGAACTAAATTTCTTCCTAGGCCTGCAAGTACGACAGCTCGCGGACGACATTTTCATCAATCAGTCCAAGTATATCCTGGAAATGCTTAAAAGGTTCAACATTGGCGGCAAATCTTCCATGACGACCCCCATGTCCCCCAACAATAAACTGGACTCAAATCCCTCAGGGAGATCAGTCGATGCTACAAACTATAGGGCCATCATCGGATCTTTGTTGTATCTCACGTCTAGCAGGCCTGACATAGTATTCTCCACATGCTTATGTGCACGCTTTCAAGAAAATCCGAAAGCATCTCATCTGACCGTTGTAAGAAGAATCTTGAGATACCTGAAAGGCACTTTGAACTTAGGCCTTTGGTACCCCAAGCACTCAGGTTTTGACCTTGTCGGATATTCGGATGCTGACTTTGCGGGTTGCAGAATGGACCGAAAAAGTACCTCGGGAGCCGTCCAGTTCTTGGGCGAGAAATTAGTCTGCTGGTCTTCCAAGAAGCAGAATTGTGTGTCAACATCTAGAGCCGAGGCAGAATACGTTGCGGCTGCTAGTTGTTGCTCTCAAATATTATGGATGAAGACCCAGCTAAAAGACTATGGTTACACTTTCCGCCACATCCCGATCTACAGCGATTCTCAGAGCGCCATCGCCATCACCAGCAACCCAGTTCATCACTCCCGCACCAAGCACATTGATCTGCACTATCATTTCATCAAAGACCATGTGGAGAAAGGGGATATCGATATGTACTTTGTAAGCTCTGAGCTTCAACTGGCTGATTTGTTCACTAAGGCTCTGGATGAAAAACGATTCCAGTTCCTGGTATCCAAATTGGGCATGTTGAACCTTGAGCCCGTGTGATTTCATCTCCACTGGTCTGTAAAGTGTGTGTGTGTTGGACTTATAAATAGTGTGTGTGTGCGTTGCATGTGTTGAGGGGGTGAAAAGGTGAAAAATATCAAAAAGAGTGTGTGTGAGTTGCATCTGTACACAGTGTGCGTTGCATGTGTTGAGGGGGAGAAAAAGTGAAAAATATCAAAAAGAGTGTGTGTGCGTTGCATCTGTACATAGTGTGTGTTGCACTCATCGAGGGGGAGAAAAAGCACAAAAATATCAAGTTGCATGTGTGTGTATTTTTTCTGTTCCTTTCTTGCACTGTTTGAGGGGGAGCTCTAATTTTTACTGATTGGGCCCAAAATTTTCTCGTGAGGCCCAAACCCTTGAATTTTCGCATATAAAAGGTCTTTGCGAACTCTAAAACCCTTCATCATTCTCATTCTTCTCTTCTGCAAATCTCGCAAAACCAGAGCTCTCCCCCGGCCTCTACTTCGTCTTCTTCTCAAAATCCCTCTCTTCAAATCTCACTCTTTCTCTCTCAAAAACCATCAAGGTAGAATCAGGCTTCTATTCTCTCGCTAACGTGCTTCAGCGTTTCTGAAAATTAAAAAAAAATCTGTCACTGATACGCTCATACGCCTCAATTTATAGAACTCGAAAGTTTTTTTTTTAACAAAAATGGAATTTCATTCTCGTATTGTTTTTTATATGTGTTTTATCTTTGCAGGTGGGCATCATCTTAGATCTTCGAGGCAAAACTCGAGATTCATCATCTAGTCGTTTAAATCTTCATATCTCGATCTCGTCGTTTCAACTTCGAGAAGAGATCTCAAGATTTAGATCTCGATATCTTGATCTCGAGATTTAGACCTCGAGATCTCGATCTCGAGATTTAGACCTCGAGATCTCGATCTCGAGATTTAGACCTCGAGATCTCGATCTCGAGATTTAGACCTCGAGATCTCGATCTCCAGATTTAGACCTCGAGATCTCGATCTCGAGATTTAGACCTCAAGAACTCGATCTCGAGATTTAGACCTCAAGAACTCGATCTTGAGATTTAAACCTCGAGATCTCGATCTCGAGATTTTGCCTTGGTCAATTTTTTGACAAAGTCCACCTACAACCAAACTAATAATAAACACCAAAGGCCTAATGTGCTGACCCTATGCTCTACAGTTCATTATGGCAGGAACACACCAAGCTCAAATTGACGATACCATCTACCCACAAGCCAGCTAGACCTGACCGTGTTCAAATGCCAGGACCCAGTGATCCCGGTGATCATCAAGGGTCACTATCTCTGGCCCGCATTCAACAACACCAAACCAGTGCCTCAGATATACCTGCAACAAATCTGGGGACACATGTTGTCACGCCCCGGACCTATCCGGACACGTCAACAATCCGCCGTACAATATGAATAGTCAACTGCAGTCCAACTCATCCATATGATACAAGGCGTCTCCAATATCATTCACACATAAGTCATCCATAAACATACATAATAAGTAATTGAATACGCAGCGGAAATCATAGTTTGGATACAAGTGCCACACGGGGCAAACACGAGCACGCAGGCTCCATAATAAAAAACAATATCCATGAGCATGGTTTAAAATGTTTAAAATCAGAATGGAGGAAGCACGAACCAAGTCTTCCCCTCCGAGATGATCGCCCGATCAACAAGCACAGGTAGCAAGCTCTAGCCTCAACCTGAAATGGTGGTGGGACGCCCCCCCAAAAGGGGGTCAGTACTCTATACAGCTATAAAGTACTGGTGTGGATGGCATCTAATAGATATACAACAAGTATTTCAAACACGAGACCCTCAAATAGGGTGATAATATAATTCTAGGTCGTAACCCCAAGTTACCCCTTTTTAAAATATACTTACTTCATATATAAAGTCAAGTAGTCGGCCCATGGCCCAAAGTTCGTTTACAAAACATAAACCAAACCCCATGACCCCTAGTCACGACAATACATAGGGTTCAACCCTAACACACATGTTTGCATTTCTCGAGTCCAACTCGACTACATCACCATGCACATCAATCACAAGTCAATTACTCCACCAATCTCCAACGTCATGTTCACCCATGCAAATCTAGAGCATCGGGCTCAAGTACATCTCCTTACATGGGCTGAACCAAATCCTTATGTCTACCCAATGCAATTCTAGAGCATCGGGTTCAAGTACATCTCCTTGCATTGGCATAGACCTCTATTCCTAAGCACTCGCTATGCCTAGAATTGTAATATCAATAATCTATTTCGGGACATCCTTACGGACTGCCTCATCATGATCTTAGCATCACATTATAACAATTTACTCACTTGAACCACAATCAAGTATATCACTTACAATCAAATCCTTAGATTCAATTTCTTAACAATTACAAACAATCATTAACTAGTAATCAATTACTATTAAGATTATTCCCATCAATCACATATTTCATTCGTAAATCCCTACATATTTAGAAATATGTAGCAGAAAATTAATCATCCAATGTAATACATAAATGATCATTTATGTATCTACATAATTCACACTTGAGTAAAAATGCCTATTTCACACAATAGTTCATTTAACTCCATTTTTATCAATATGATTTCCAAATCATTTGCAATTTCATTACTCATCTAATATATCAATATTTCATCAATAATCAGTCATTATAATCCATGGAAAACATGATTTAGGCATTTAGGTAATCTCATGCTTAACCTACAAGTTGTAAGCAACTAGATGTCGAGCCTCACCTCAAATGAGCTTTAATTTGTTCCTTCTCAACCCAATGCTCAAGCTTCGGCCAAGGGGGTTTGAGTATTGATTCCTTGCTTATAAATAGGTGTTAAACAGCCTCTTCAAGGTGCTTGTTCAACTCCTAACCGAAGACACGAAAACAGCCCCTAGAACGGGTGTTTTCCAGCGAATTCGCTCCCTAACCTTTCAAGGTTTTGTCTAGGTTAGTATCTAACCTTTCCAACAATTAAAGTTACTATATAACAACATTTTATACACCTCAACCAGTGTACAATAATTCCTCAATCATTTATATGATTTAGACAATAGAAAGGAAGGTTTTGGATTCGAACTTACTTTGAATACCAAAAACGTATTCTGCGAGGTTGCGTTCTGTTCGGATGATTTGGAGGCCTTAACCTGCTCCGTTGTCTTCAAACCGAAAGCCTATGTATTCCTCTCTTCGAGAGATTTCAGTGGACATCTCTCACGACTCTTTTGAATGAGTATAACGCGAGATATGAGTCGCACAAGAAGGCCAACGCACTGGACGTTCTCCCTGCGGACAGTTCTCCTTTCTCTTGCTTTCTTTGCTCTTGTGCGGCTCCTCTCTTCCCCTTATCTTTTGAGTTCGAATGAGAAGTGAGGGGGAGATATCTGGAAGCTCTCAAAACATTATCTAAACGTGTGGCTCCCAAAAATAAAAGGTAGGGTGTTTGATTCCAATCAAACATGGGATGGTCCTCCTCTTTTATTTCTCTTTTGTATTGTTTGAGCTCTCAACTCAATAGGTCCGTCCCATTTATGTGTTCTAACTCATCCTACCTGTTTTGCAGGTTTTAGGAAGGCGTGGGGCGTACTATCATGTCCCCTAATTAATTTGGGATCAAAATATCTACCAATACATCCAAGAGTGGAAAGATGGGTTCTATCATTTTTGTCCTTTGTCATAAGATGTACTTTTGTACTCTCCCCAATTTATTCAAATCAAGTCAACCTCCTAATTCATATTATTGGTCTCTAATATGTGTAGGGTGGTCCCAATAATTTATTTGATGTACAATTACAAAAGAAAACCCCACTCCCATTATTCAGCCTAATAATGCCAAAGATGGGACCATAGGCATTTGTATTCTTCTCCAATCATTCCATCATTCATTTATGATGTTAATATGTATATATATCTACATATATGTGCTACCAACCGTGTGGGTCACCCTTCAATGGGTCTAGGGTGCCATTCTTGAATAATTACTATTTTTAGCAGGTAAGGCCCAAAATAACATTTGGGCTGCCCGACTGCTCTTACATTGTACCGATGGGTTGTATATCTTTATTTAAGGATGTTGCGCCCCAATATCAATGATATGGCCCAATTAATTATTTAGAAGCCCGTTACCATTGTATAAGCCCAAAATAGTAATATGATAAATCATACGTTCCGTAAAACTTTAATCGTTTTACAATTGTTCGAAAATAGGAGAATTCAATACATAAGCTTTGAAATTAAATTTGAATTTTCAGGACGTTCGAGTGCGGTGTCACAAGTTCACCCCACCTTAACAGGAATTTCGTCCCCGAAATTCACGGTGTTACTCAAATAGGAAGGCGTATTCCCCCCTCATCAAAGCTTCCGTTTCCCAAGTCTCCTCTTCAACATGGTCACTTTTCCAAAGGACTTTAACCATTGGAACTTGTTTACTCCTCAATTTCTTTACCTTTCTATCGGTGATCTTGACCGGTTGTACGGCGTAGTTCAAATCCTCTCGTATTTCCACCGGCGGCTTTTCCAATACATGAGAAGGATCATGTACATACTTCTCCAGCCTAGATACATGAAACACATTGTGTATCTTCTCTAACTCTGGAGTCAACTGTAGGCGATATGCTACGGCCCCAATTCTCTCCAGAATTCTGAACGGCCCGATGTAGCGTGGATTAAGCTTCCCTCGGCTTTGGAATCGAATGATTCCTTTCCAAGGAGAAACCTTCAGGAATACCTCGTCGCCAACCTTAAACTCTAAGGTTCTCCGTCGCTTATCTGCATAACTCTTCTGTCTATCCTGAGCTGCCTTGAGTCTCTCTCGAATCAACTTCACCTTTGACTTGGTGATATCAACCAACTCAGTGCCCTCGAGTTTGGCCATGTCAACCTCATCCCAGCATAACGGTGTACGACACCTCCTCCCATACAATGCTTCGTATGGAGGCATGCCGATACTTGCCTGATAACTGTTGTTATAGGCAAACTCCACAAGTGCTAAGTGATTGTCCCAACTCCCTTGGAACTCCAATGCACAAGCCCTCAACATATCTTCTAAGATCTGAATAACCCTCTCAGACTGCCCATCCGTCTGTGGATGGAACGCAGTACTGAACTTCAACCTTGTTCCCATAGACTCTTGAAATTTTGGCCAAAAACGTGACGTGAATCGTGGGTCTCTATCGGATACGATGGTCACCGAAACACCATGTAACCTCACGATCTCGTCCGTATACAATTTGGCTAACCTCTCGAGTGGGTAAGTGGTGTTGATAGGTAAAAAGTGTGCACTCTTCGTGAGCCTATCAACAACAACCCAAACTGCATCATAGTTCCTGATCGTCCGTGGTAATCCTACCACAAAATCCATAGTCACATGTTCCCACTTCCATTCAGGGATGGAAAGTGGCTGCAATAAGCCCGCTGGATGCTGATGTTCCGCCTTAACTTGCTGACAAGTAAGGCATCGACTGATGTATTCTGCTATTTCCCTCTTCATACCAGACCACCAGTAGCTTTCTTTCAGATCCCTGTACATCTTTGTGCCTCCCGGGTGCATAACATACGTTGAGGAATGAGCCTCCTCTAGAATGGACTTTCGGAGCTCATCATTCGATGGTACGCACACTCGATCACGGAATAACAAGAGACCATCCTCTCTTTCACGAAAATCCTCTACCGGCCCCGCTAGCATGCGTTCTCGGACCTTCTTGAGCTCATCATCAAGCTCCTGACCCCTCTTGATCTCGTCAAGTAAGGTAGGTCTCACCTCAAATCTCGCCACCAAGGCGCCATTAGTTGATACTTCCAATTGGGCTCTCAATGCCCCCGATGAACTCTTCCGGCTAAGGGCATCGGCCACAACATTTGCCTTCCCCGGATGATACTCAATCACTAGGTGGTAGTCCTTTATCAATTCCATCCACCGTCGTTGTCTCATGTTTAACTCTTTCTGAGTAAACACATATTTCAAACTCTTGTGGTCGGTGTATATGTGACATGTCTCTCCGTAGAGATAATGCCTCCATATCTTTAGTGCAAAAACCACGGCCCCCAATTCTAAGTCACGAGTGGGATAATTCACCTCGTGCTTCTTCAACTGTCGTGAAGCATAGGCAATCATCCTCCCATTCTGCATCAATACACATCCAAGCCCTTGGATGCTCGCATCGCTGTAGACATCGTACCCCATACCTTGTTTCAGTAAGGCGAGTACCGGTGCCTCAGTTAACCTTTTCTTCAGTTCTAAGAATCCTTTCTCACATCGGTCATCCCACACGAACTTTGCTCCTTTTCGAGTGAGCTTCGTCAATGATGATGCCAAAACTGAGAATTTCTCCACGAACTTTCTATAGTAGCCCGCTAGTCCAAGGAAACTACGAATCTCCTTCACGTTCTTAGGTCTTTCCCATTCTGTGATGGCCTCAATCTTCTTGTTGTCCACAGAAATGCCTGATTCAGAAACCACGTGCCCGAGAAAGCCGATCTCCTTAAGCCAAAACTCACACTTAGAGAATTTGGCATAGAGTTGCTTCTCTCGTAGTGTTTCAAGAACCAGCACCAAGTGTCTCTCATGCTCCTCTTCATTCCTTGAGTAAATCAAGATGTCATCTATGAACACGATTACAAACTGATCCAAATATTTATGAAAAACTCGGTTCATCAAGTCCATGAATGCCGCTGGGGCGTTAGTCAGCCCAAACGACATAACCAAGAACTCAAAGTGACCATACCTTGTGCGGAAAGCACTCTTTGGTATGTCGCTCTCTTTGATCTTCAATTGGTGATACCCTGACCTTAAGTCAATCTTTGAAAATACCGTTGCCCCCCGGAGCTGGTCAAACAAGTCATCGATCCTAGGTAAAGGGTACCTATTCTTGATGGTGACTTTGTTCAATTGTCGGTAGTCGATGCACATACGTAGAGTCCAATCCTTCTTTTTCACAAAAAGGACTGGTGCTCCCTACGGTGAATAGCTCGGTCTAATGAAACCGTTATCCAATAGCTCTTGCAATTGGATTTTCAACTCATTCAGTTCCGCAGGCGCCATTCGGTATGGTGGTATAGAGATTGGTTTGGTGACGGGCTCAACCTCGATCACAAATTCAATCTCTCTATCGGGTGGAAGCCCCGGTAGGTCTTTAGGGAAGACATCCGGGTACCTACAAACCACCCTTACATCGTCGAGGTTCGGTTCCTCCTTAGTTTTGTCCACCACGTAT
The DNA here is from genome assembly GCA_945859875.1 of Cuscuta europaea. Lineage (NCBI taxonomy): Eukaryota > Viridiplantae > Streptophyta > Magnoliopsida > Solanales > Convolvulaceae > Cuscuta > Cuscuta europaea. The sequence goes on along the minus strand of CAMAPE010000029.1, from coordinate 13,112,716 downwards.
GCTAGATATGCGTGGCATCCCTTTCTCATCATACTCCTCGCTCTCACGGCGGATATGATGCAACTATTTGACTTGCCTTGATCGCCCTCGAAGCGTAGGGCATTCCCATCATTGCCTTCGAGTTCTAGAACCTTTGTGTAGCAATCTACCCTAGCATGATGCTTTTCTAGCCAATCCATCCCTAGGATCGCATCAAAATCAATCATGCTCAGCGGTACGAAATCACACCTCAAGGTTTGGCCATCGACTTCCACCTCACAAGATGGATAATAACAAGTTCTCTCAACGTCATTCCCTAGTGGTGTTGATACCACTAGAGTTTGTATCATTGGTATCGAATGTATCCCTAAGCCTTTGGCGAACGCCTCACTCACGAATGAACGTTGCGCCCCGGTATCGATAAGGATTCGCGCATCCTTCCCATAAGTCTTTAGTGTTCCTACATTTATAAGCCATGTAAGATGCCTTCCTACCATCTAAATACATTTATAGTGGTTTATTATGCTCATACACATGTTTGGGATCAAGGAGAGGCCTTAACGTCGCAATTCGGTGCGAAAAAATCAACGTCGGGCAGTCTGGGTGCCACGCACGCGTGCGTGGGGGGACGCATGCGTGTGTGCATGAAAATTCTTCACCGGATGGCTACTGCCACCCACGCACGGAGGCACGCAGGCGTGCGTCCGGCCGTGCGTGGGAAAAACCTTGCCCGCACCGTGCGAAATCCCCCGGTTCGCCCTCGGGATGACCTGTACCCAACCCCCACAGCTCCCCTCACCCAAAATAAGTCTAAAGACATTCAAAATTGATGTAATACCTGCGACAGAGTCCGGGTTAGCTTGAGCATCCGCCTCCGTCATCGCATAGACTCTGGCTTGAGTCCTTCCCTGGTTCACGGATGGCGCGTTACTCGCGCTTGCTCCTCCTTGTCCCCTAGATGCTTGGGAAGCCCCAGCTTGATTCCGTGCCCCGGTAGTAGCACTACTTTGTCCTGAGGCTCTTGTCCCACCCAGTTGTGGGCAATTCATCTTCATGTGCCCGGTGTTCCCACATTGGTAGCATCTGGGAGGGTCACGACATTTTCCCAGGTGGTTCCTCTTGCAATTTCTGCAACGAGTCGTCCCTGAGGCTTGTGATTGCCCGACCGGGCCTTGGCTTCCCCTAGGTGGTAGTGGGGGTGCCCGAAAGGATCCTCCTCCTCCATGATTCCCCTTTTTTATAGGACCTTGAGGTCCATGGTTCTCCCACTTTCTCTTCTTCGCCTCTTCGGCGTTTTTCATCTTTCTTTCTTCCCATTCCTTATCTCCCTTCAACCCTTGTTCAACTACTTGGCTGAAGGTCATGTTGGGCAATTGTGTTGCCCTCTCACGCATTTCCAAATCCAGGGCATCCCAGAAATGGTTAACCATTCGGTTCTCGTCGCAAACATACTCTGGTATGAACTCGGCTAGCTCCTTGAATTTGTGTTCAAGTTGCCTCACTGTCATTTTGCCACCTTGGGTCAGGAGGGTGTACTCTCTCCTCTTAGCGTTCACCTCAAAATCAGAATAGTATTGAGCAAAGAACTCCTGTCGGAAATTCTCCCAAGTCACGGTCCTGCCATACTTGCCCTTGGCCCCGTCCCACCATGTGGACGCCATCCCTTCAAGCAATCTCACCGCCACCCTGAGTTTAAACTCGAGGGTGAGTTGCATATCAAGGGCTGCTTCGTTCAACCTCTTGATCCATTCCGCGGCGACCGAGATGTCACCCGTTCCATTGAAGGGTTTGCACCCCAAGTCTCTCGCCTCCTTGAGAAATTTTGAGATCCTTATGATTGGACCTCCATCACCCCGGGCCCCATGTGGTTCAATGTGGGCCTTAGAGTCACCATGGCTTCTTCCTCTTGAAGCCCTACCCGAAGTTTTCCCCCCTCGGCGCCTTCGGCGTTCCCTCCTCTCTTCGCGCTCCCGCTGGAATTGCTGGAGCAGCGCCTCAATTCTTGCTAGGGAGTCATTCCCCCCATCTTCATCACTCATATCATCATCATCCCCTTCGTAAGGGGTCTCAACCGGCTCAGTCTCCGGCTGATAAGTCGAGTCCTCATAGGACCAGTAGGTTTCATCCTCAGTGTCAACATGGCCGTCGCTCACAGAGTGCGATCGGCCTCCACGGCTTGCCCCTCTAGACACTCTAGAGCCCCACGGCTCCCCTGCCCGGTCCCCACCGGTGCACGGCCCGTCGGGTTCCTTCTCGTAACCTTGCCACCATCGTCCATTTCTGAAAGAAATTTTGGAAAGAGTCATTAGACTCGTATCAAATGTCAATTGACGGATAGGTACTTAAGACACTACTTGGCTCGAATTGCCGCCATACCAATTGCTAAGGGTACCATCTTAACAATTAGAGGCCTTGCAGCTCAAGTACCAAAAGTTATATAAGTACAAAACATTTATGCTCATGGTTTTCAAAATCATTTGGAAAAGAGAATTTTGAGTCTTCATTATGAAGTTTATGGACTAAGGATCTGATACCAATTAAATTGTCACGCCCCAGACCTATCCAGACACGTCAACAATCCGTCGTACAATATGAATAGTCAACCGCAGTCCAACTCATCCATATGATACAAGGCGTCTCGAATATCATTCACACATAAGTCATCCATAAACATACATAATAAGTAATTGAATACGCAGCGGAAATCATAGTTTGGATACAAGTGCCACACGGGGCAAACACGAACACGAGGCTCCATAATGAAAAACAATATCCATGAGCACGGTTTAAAATGTTTAAAATCAGAATGGAGGAAGCACGAACCAAGTCTTCCCCTCCGAGATGATCGCCCGATCAACAAGCACAGGTAGCAAGCTCTAGCCTCAACCTGAAATGGTGGTGGGACGCCCCCCCCCCCCCCCCCCCCCCCGAAAAGGGGTCAGTACTCTATACGGCTATAAAGTGCTGGTGTGGATGGTATCTAATAGATATACAACAAGTATTTCAAACACGAGACCCTCAAATAGGGTGATAATATAGTTCTAGGCCGTAACCCTAAGTTACCCCTTTTTAAAATATACTTACTTCATATATAAAGTCAAGTAGTCGGCCCATGGCCCAAAGTTCATTTACAAAACATAAACCAAACCCCATGACCCCTAGTCACGACAATACATAGGGTTCAACCCTACCACACATGTTTGCATTTCTCGAGTCCAACTCGACTACATCACCATGCACATCAATCACAAGTCAATTACTCCACCAATCTCCAACGTCATGTTCACCCATGCAATTCTAGAGCATCGGGCTCAAGTACATCTCCTTACATGGACTGAACCAAATCCTTATGTCTACCCAATGCAATTCTAGAGCATCGGGCTCAAGTACATCTCCTTGCATTGGCATAGACCCCAATTCCTAAGCACTCGCTATGCCTAGAATTGTAATATGAATAATCTATTTCGGGACATCCTTACGGACTGCCTCATCATGATCTTAGCATCACATTACAACAATTTACTCACTTGAACCACAATCAAGTATATCACTTACAATCAAAACCTTAGATTCAATTTCTTAACAATTACAAACAATCATTAACTAGTAATCCAATACTATTAAGATTATTCCCATCAATCATATATTTCATTTGTAAATCCCTACATATTAATTTAGAAATATGTAGCAGCAACTTAATCATCCAATGTAATACATAAATGATCATTTATGTATCTACACAATTCACACTTGAGTAAAAATGCCTATTTCACACAATAGTTCATTTAACTCCATTTTTATCAATATGATTTCCAAATCATTTGCAATTTCATTACTCATCTAATATATCAATATTTCATCAATAATCAGTCATTATAATCAATGGAAAACATGATTTAGGCATTTAGGTAATCTCACGCCTATGGATTTAACCTGCTCCGTTTTCTTCAAACCGAAAGCCTATGGATTCCTCTCTTCGAGAGCTTTCAGTGGACACCTCTCACGCCTATTTTGAATGAGTATAACGCGATATATGAGTCGCACAAGAAGGCTAACGCACTGGAAGTTCTCCCTGCGGACAGTTCTTCTTTGCTTTCTTTTCTCTTGTGCGGCTCCTCTCTTCCCCTTATCTTTTGAGTTCGAATGAGGGGTGAGGGGGAGATATCTGGAAGCTCTCAAAACATTATCTAAACGTGTGGCTCCCAAAAATAAAAGGTTGGGTGTTTGATTCCAATCAAACATGGGATGGTCCTCCTCTTTTATTTCTCTTTTGTATTGTTTGAGCTCTCAACTCAATAGGTCCGCCCTATTTATGTGTTCTAACTCATCCTACCTGTTTTGCAGGTTTTAGGAAGGTGTGGGGCGTACTATCATGTCCCCTAATTAATTTGGGAGCAAAATATCTACCAATACATCCAAGAGTGGAAAGATGAGTTCTATCATTTTTGTCCTTTGTCATAAGATGTACTTTTGTACTCTCCCCAATTTATTCAGATCAAGTCAACCTCCTACTTCATATTATTGGTCTCTAATATGTGTAGGGTGGTCCTAATAATTTATTTGATGTACAATTACAAAAGAAAACCTCACTCCCATTATTCAGCCTAATAATGCCAAAGATGGGACCATAGGCATTTGTATTCTTCTCCAATCATTCCATCATTCATTTATGATGTTAATATGTATATATATCTATATATATGTGCTACCAACCGTGTGGGTCACCCTTCAATGGGTCTAGGGTGCCATTCTTGAATAATTACTATTTTTAGCAGGTAAGGCCCAAAATAACATTTGGGCTGCCCGACTGCTCTTACATTGTACCGATGGGTTGTATATCTTTATTTAAGGATGTTGGGCCCCAATATCAATGATATGACCCAATTAATTATTTAGAAGCCCGTTACCATTGTATAAGCCCAAAATAGTAATATGATAAATTATACGTTCCGTAAAACTTTAATCGTTTTACAATTGTTCGAAAATAGGAGAATTCAATACATAAGCTTTGAAATTAAATTTGAATTTCCAGGACGTTCGGGTGCGGTGTCACACATGCACACCGAGTTAGTAAAGGACCGCTCCAAAATCCTGACCAAGTTGAACAATATGCGGATGATTCAGACCCCGTCCACACTGCGGTCCACACTCGAGCTGCCGGTCCATGGAAATTATGATCCTCTACCATCTATCCCAGACCTTCTTAAGGACGTCGCAGCTCTAGGTTATGCTTCTCTCACTAGTACAAAAATGGCTTTTTACATCACCATATCTACATGTGTTATGGTATAACCCATGTGAAATAGTGACACGGGGTCAGTTTTACAATATTTATAAAAATTTTCACGTTATTGATATAGCCGATGTTAAATAGTGAAACGGGGTACTTTTTAAAATTTAACAAAATATTCTATATAGGTTATCACGGGAACCGATGTGGAAAACTAAACAGAGGTATTAACGAAATCGGTCGAAACCGACGCAAAAGATATACTGAAATACTCATAAAAAAATTTGCTATTATTCCAGATCGGTTAAACCTGTCTGGATTACTTCAAATTCTCGGCTCCCCTCATTTAACCGATTCCAGACCTAGAAGGCCATCTATAGCGTAGCGTAAGGTTCTTGTGAGTGACGGAAGGCGGCGGGTGACCTAATAAGTTGGACTCGGCGGCGAGTGATGGAGCAGGTCAGATCCGGAGGCGAGTGATCGAATAGATCTGATCCGGCGGCGAGTGACGGAGTAGGTCAGACCCAGCGGCTAGTGGTGGAGTGACTCTAGCATCCTGTGGAGTTCCTGACTTCGACTAAGGGTTGGACGGGGTTCGAGCGGATAGCCTGGTCGGAAGGCGTTCCAGTAGGGGTGCCTTTGTTTTCGGCCGGCGTTCGAGTGAGCAGACCTTCTTCATTGGCTGGTGTTCGAGTTAGTAGACCTTCTTGGTAAGACACGTTCGAACGAGCACACTGATAAGTATAATTATTTTCTTAACTCATCGATATTTAGTTGTTGTCGATTTGCTCTGGTCGAAAGTATCATAAATTGCTTGTTGGTTGGGGTTTATTTCCTAGTTGCTGTCAACTTTGTCTGCGTTGAATTGGTTGTTTTTTATTCCCTCTTATCGCAGCCTCTGCTATTTGGATTTAGGCTTACAAGTTGGTTGCTATATTTACCAATATCAACTTCAAAACAAAAATATTTACCTCATCAGTGCTATTTTTAGTTATTTCAAGAAAAATGATAGCTTTGTTGTGTGGGGACTAGGTGATGTTGGAGCATGACATATAAAATCAGTATATTTAGCAGAAAAATAACCTTTCTTGTTTGGTTTAAATTGTAAAAGTGTCTGCTGGCAGTTTCTTCTTTGAATGAAAACATATGAAAACATATGTAGATTGAAAGAAGAGTGTTGTTATTAAAGTGCTGAAGTGTTGAAGGAGATTCCCATGTGCTCATTGTTTGAACTAGTTTTTCTTAATGGAATGATACTATGCTTAAAAGTGTTACTCTCTTAGATCTGGCACACAATATAAAAGTCCTAAATTTTCATAAAATAATATCAAACTCTATTCTAGTTGAACTGTGAAGAGGTTGCATATCTAAATACCCATCAATGATCGGTTAAGGTGAATGATGGACATATATCAAAATTTGTTATCAATTTACTAAGTCTTATACATGGTAAAAGTACAATGTATCGACAAAAAAACGTATTTGTAGTTAGTTATTGCCTATTTATTGACTTTAAATCGACAAATTGATATCTTATATTTTATAGGTCACCACAGCTACACCCAAACAAATTTAGAGTGATGTATCTTAGTGAAAATGTTGACACCGGGTTTGGATCTCTTGGGTTTTCAATCTGTGATTGAGAGTGTATAATTTTAGTTTTAATTATAAAGTTCTGATTTTGGGATACATATTTGTTGGTTTGCAGCCTTGAGAACTTATTTCTATAAGAATCATTGTACTCTAGTGGACTTGAAAAGCTTGACACCAGGTTTGTAAGGATATGACGTGCTATTCAAAGTGATTACTTTAGTTATGTCATTGTATCTAGGTGTGTATATAGTTTTAACCCGTTCAAAGTTTGATTATTATGTTTATTCTGCGATTTCTGTTGTTGATGTCAAACTGATGGCCTTTTGTTTCTTTAGCAAAGTTAGATGGCTAACATAGAAACATAATTATTTGGCAGATGAACAACCCTCACATGCAATGAATATCTCTTCCATGTTTGAAATATAATAGCATGGAGATGTTTGGTATTTGTTTAGGTTTCAACTTGTCGGACTGATCACTTATAAAGTGTTAAATGATATGTGTTATTTTGTTTGCATTCACTTATAACATTCCTAATTTCTAAAGCATCAACAAACGGTTTGATTTTAAGACAGTGATATCATTCTCATTTCATGAAGAATAATAGTTTAATTTGTTTGCTTTCTGTTGCAGGTACTCTCTCTACTTTGCTCCCTGTTGCAGGTTTGTTGTTCTCTACTTTGCTTTCTGTAGCTAATATGTGTTGTGCAGCTAGGTTAACTAAATTAGATAGTTTTAGATCAAGTATTCATTTGATTTATTATTGTGTAGTACACTGAGTTCAAGACTTTAATTGATGACTTTAGTTAGTTAATTTTTCTAACACTGAACTTATATTTGTGTTTTCTACATGTCTTTATTGAGAGCATCTTTTTTGGAGGGATATAAGAAGAGCCACTTTCAACAGGTTTAATGTTTTCTATTTTAGAGGTAAGTTTTTGTTTGGTTGACTTTTTCTAAATTTTTTGTTTGATTAGTTGCACTCTGGCTATAACAATTGAGCCTGGCTGAGGAACAGGTCCATGGGCAAATGTTTGTTTCTCCAAATGTTATCTCTCCTTTTCAGATTATTCTCCTTCACATGGTGTCAATTAAGAGCATATAAATATATAATACCAATTAACAAATAGTGCTTTTATGCAATTATATTTTGGTGACATAGGTTCCAGTGCTTAATCCCCAGACAATCAAATGGATACAGCCTCACACTCTTGTTCGATACCGGGGAATGATTCAAGACATGTTGGGTAATGAATTTTATGCTGGAGCCTATAAGGTATCATTTTTAATCCTCTTTCTCTTGACTATGTCATTATTAATTTATTATAAACATAGATGATATGTTAGTATTAACTTTGTTTTCTCTCTCCCCTTAATTAACAAGGATGGGGATACATGGAGAACTCATAAGTTTGCTGATATTTCTCAATTTCCAATGGGAGATACACCTGAGATGCGAGTTTGGGAGCGCCACTTGCTGTACTGTGTTCCTGCGAGTTCTTCTATGTCATAGTTACATACTTTCATGTTCATGTGTTATTATTTCACCGTCAATGAGAATATCTGCCTACATATCTTCTACTAGTATAACTACCTGTTCTTGAGTATGTTTATTCTTTGGTAGAAGCTCATTACTCATGTTTGTTCAGGTACCAGGGCAGAATCCGTGGACTGAAGTCACTGAGCCTTGTGAAGTTTTAAAGGATACAATCACATGCTCTACTTATACTTGTTTGCAGAGGGAGAAGCGCCAGAGAGAAGATGATCCTATAATGGATGATCTGAATATGGAAGTAATTCTCTAAATTTTCACTTGTTTCGTATTTGCCACACACTACTACCCTTTTCTAAACAAACTATTCTGTTGCAATCCAATATCATGGTTATGTGCCGGAGCTGAAATTTGCCATGCATTCTCTTTTAAAAATGCGTTGTATTCCACCTGTCATATTTTACTGTCCTAGTTACTATTCATGGGTAAACTACATATCCTTTGTTAGGTTATTTTATTTACTATTGTTTTAAATTTTTTAAAATGAAATATTCGTATCATTGCTATTTCACAGCTTTTGCTGTAGTTTGGAAATATGTAAGTTTACTTCCTTTATTTAAAGTAAGTTGTCCAACTTAGATCCTTCCTCATTACTCAAGGATACATCAAATGGGCCCCATCATTATTAGATCCAACTTAGATCCTTCCTCACCACATAATACTCCTTTATGTAGTTTCCAACTTAGATCCTTCCTTGAATTACGGGCTAGCCACATCAATTATGATGGCCTCAGTGGTGGGGAAATGTTTGTCTCTCTTAATTCCATCCCAGACTATATTCTACATTACAAAGAAGTTGAAGTGAAGTAGAGCTACAATTAAGTTAAGGAATCAGGTTTCCTCACTATAAGTTTGTTTCTTGATTTACATTTTGAAGAATTGTCATACTTATAACACAAATATGTCATGTGGACTGCTAGAATCACTACACCACTATGTCTTTTCTTTTGTCCTTTTCTTTTCTGAAAGGCATAAAGAGGGAGTTTCATGGAAGAAATTAAGCTCATGTGATGACCATGAAGACTTTTTCATCTCGTCTATTCTCCATTGTTAATGTTTCAGCCTTATTGTATTTTGACGTAGGAGCTTTTATTTAGATAGCATTTTGTTCTTGTTTATTGTTTTTTGTTGCGGGGGATGCCCCTTTTAATTATGTAGTATGTACATTCACATTTATGTGAGAATTTGAGATATAAATAAAATTGTTTGAAATTTTGATTATTGATTAGTATTAAATTATATATATATTGTAATCAATGTATCATGTGTATGTTTTCATCACTCACATGTCATTGAGTTTTGTGATATAGTAGTTGATGATATTGTTAATAATGTGATTATAGTATAAATGAGGGTCATATTGCAAATTGTTTTCCTGAAAAATACCAAATAATTTGAAGCTTTTCACATCAGCTGTAAAATAACCGATGTGATTGCTTTTCTACATGGGTTATAACCGATGTGAAACACATATGTTTTGGGAAAAAATGAAGCTTTTCACATCGGTTGATAAAATGACCGATGTGAAATCTTTTCTACATGGGTTATAACCGATGTGAAAAACCTATGCTCCGGGAAAAATTGAAGCTTTTCTACATCAGTTGTAAAATAACCGATGTGGTTTCTTTTCTACATGGGTTATAACCGATGTGAAATATCATTAAAAACGTCGTTTCGGACTATCTTCTAGATCGAGCACTAAACGACCGATGTAGAAAGACTTTTCACATCGGCTGTTTGACCGATGTCAAAAGTCAATACTTTTCACATGTGCTGGAACCACATCGGTTGTTTGACCGATGTGAAAAGCCTTTTTTGACTGATGTGAAAAGCTTTTTTTGTACTAGTGTCTTCTCCCCAATCTATCAAGTTTCAACGGGGCATACCTCCATCATCAGTGGAAAAGCTTGTTCGGGCTAGTAAACAAGTTACTGTCACCAAAGCATGCCGGACTTGGCAAATGCAACAAGCAAATCCTCCTGGTCTTCCACGGCATTGCCAACAACAAACAGTATGACTTGGCTCAGCTATTCTTCACAGAGCTGATGGATCTAGTAAAGGCCAAGGAAAAGAACAAGGCAGACACTGTTCCCTACGCTAGGTGGCTCGGGCTCATCATCAATGAAACCATGTCAAAACACAAATCCATCCCCAAACGCCATGATGAACCCCATTTCACAGCTCCCAAGCTCCAATACTTCAAGACTGTCAAATATCCTGTCTATGGCCTGCGGATCCTAGACTCACTACTCAATCTTACAAATCCGTCAAATCCTGTTGTCATCAAGTACAAAGAAGATCTGAGTACAGTCCCTATGGTTCAGCAAATCCCAGCTGGACCTACCCCGGGGACATAGCCGAGTGAACGTGAGGGTCCAAAGAGAGCCCCAAAGCCACAGAAACCAGTGGCACGTCGGCCCTATGAAGGAAAGTCCGACGACTCTCTCGAGATGAGTCGGACGGCTGAGGGCACCTCGACGGACGCTGATGAATCTGCTGATGAATCATCCAGTGCTGCCCCAAATAAAACTGACGATGAGGCATCCGATAGCGTGGCCACCCACAACACTGATGACGGATCTGATGATGATAATGATGACCGTGATGACAGTGACGATGTTGAGCACACATATGCTCTGATTAGAAAGGGTAAGCTGCCTGCCGAGTCTCCAAAGAAGATAACCGCTGAAGACACAGCACCCATACTAGCCGGCCGTTCAAAGACGTTCACCATTAAGGACGTACGCCAATCAAAGAGTGTGCACAGAGAAATCTGCAGCTCCAAGGCTGACTACGATGAAGCAGCACACGTCATAAAAAATACTCAGGACGCCATCATCAGAGAGAAACGGGCAAAAATTAAGAACGACAAATCATCAAAGCCCAAGCCACAGCCACACATCAGGAAGAGCCTAATAGATAAAGCTGATGAGGATATCTTTGCTGGCTGCGACCCCTTTTTCAGCATAAGCCGAGCTGAATCCCTAAGCACAGGAGCCGATCTTCTCGGTTCCCGGGTAGAAGTCGCAGCATCTGGCTCACCTGCGCATGCACAGCCCTCACCTAGCCACGCGTTAGCCTCCCAACAGGCTCTCGTTTCACAAACACGGGACTCACCCACCTCTCTGGTTCCTTCCAAATCAGTTGAGCGAATTGTTGGCCAACCGCCCGAGGTCACAACCCCTCCTTCCCACACATCGAGTCTAGGTGTCACATTTCCCACCTTTTCTTCCTTTTCTAGGACACCTACACTATTCGCTGCACATACAGGTGCACACACCCTGAATGCAACGACCAGAGTGTAAGCTATGACGGTCAGAAGTCCTGCTATGCCCACAACGACTCCATCATTGAACGCAGGCCACACATCAGCTGTCTTCATTGATGCTGTGACAACAGTTACAACCCCCGTAACTGGCCATCCCACCTTTGAAGATATCAACGTTCTCATGAATCGCTTACTGGATTCCACCATAAAACCATGGGTTCAAGGAGCAATGACCGCTTTTGCACAGGAATTTAGGACCACCCAAGCGGTTCAGCCTGAACACCACGCACCCCAACCCTCACCCGAACCTTTCCTCTCTCATACCCAACCGATATCTTCCCCAGTCCAATCTAACCAATCCATCAACCAACTTCCCTTACCTTGACCATCTTAGGGAACCCAAGATACACAGCTAGTGTCTTCCCCTACGTCGACCACACCATATCCCAATCCTTACTCCATACCTACCCCTCAACTAGCCGATATCCTTTTCCTCCGCCTTTGCTTTTCTGAAGACTACCCTTACCCCCTTTGAAAAGGACCTGATGGCGGTCTTCTACAAACATAACCGCCCACCGCCGAGCACTTGACGTGACAGTCCCCGGGGCCAAAAACGTTCCCATGAGGACCCCGACGATTTGGAACCTCATGAGGGGGAGAGCAAACGGCCCCGGACACTTGAACAAGGTGCTTCAACTAGCCTCGTCCCACAGCCAACTCAATCTCCACCACCAACCAATCAACCGCCACCCACTTCTAGCCAGAACCAAACCCAACTCACTAGCACGGTCGAGCTAGTTGGAACATCCTGAGGCTTATCTCCAAAAGATACTGTCCGAGGAGGGGATTGAAGTCCTGACGATGTTACCTCCGGTACATCACTTGGTTCAGGCCATCAGTCAGAACATAGTTCGAAACTGATGACAACATCCCGAGGCTTATCTCCAAGAGATACTGTCCGAGGAAGGGATGGAAGTCCTGACGGTGCTATCTCCGATACATCCATTAGGTCAGGCCATTAGCCAGAACCCAGTTCAAAGCCGATGACAACGGGCAATCCAAGTGAACCTGGTAGTGCTTCTCTAGCAACATCACCACTCCGACAGCAGCAAAGAGTCCCATACATTCCCCCAAACAAAGATGTTCATGACACGCTAGAGGATGCAGTGATGTATGACAATTGGCCACGCAAATGGACAAAGTGGGATGATCTAAGGTGTGAAGCTGAAACAGATGACATGCAACGCAACTGGTGGCTTCGTGAACTGCTAGCAAAGTGTGCTGAAGACATCATATGCCTTAATGAAGAGGAACTCAAGGAAGGGGAAGATTACAAGAAAACTCCCAAGGAGCTTGAATCAATTATTAGACAATCTGCGGGTAAAATGCCAACAAAGGAAAAACCCTAGGAAAATGTACGAATCAATGCCCCCTTCTAAGAGGAAATCAGAAAGGGGATCTGGAGGAAACCAGGCAAACTGAAGCAACTTAATGAACTGAAGATCCGTGGCCTCACGCACCTAAAAGGCAAATTTGTAGGCGGACATCTGCACATGCTACATCACAGGTCATCAGGGAAACCGCGAGAGATTCTTGAACAAGACATGAGGTCTAGCATTCATCCGATCAACGACATTCTTGACATTCACAAAGAAGATCACCACTCTGTGCCTTTCTATAGCTTCAAGGTCCAGCGCACTGACTCAAGCATATTTATCTGCTAGGAGAACGACTTTATTATGATGAAAATGGATGACATCTACCAGATGTTCAGGGTATGCATATTTCTTCCACTGAATCGAAATAGAGTCTACAGTGAAGGATTTGAGGCGATCAAGCGATTTATGCTAAGACAAATCAGATTCCACTCAGCCCATGATCTACAAATGGCGCTCGAGAACAATGTTCGGAAGGCGAATCTCACTAGACCGATTGTGTATGGAGAAGAGCTTGAGGAATATGAACCCTATCACATTTTTAAGGATCCGCTCTCAATTCTATATCTAAACCACAAAGGATCGAGGCTTGAGAGTTAGAGGCGAGATAGAGGGTAGGGTTTGCCGCTGCTCTCCTTCTTGAGGGAGAGCGAAGGTCAGTTCATTGTATACCAGATTTGGTTTTCATCTCGATATCTTTCTATCTGCTTCTTCTTATCTGCTATGATTGATTGATTGTTAAAGAACAGGGACTAAGAGTTTGTATCAGAGCCGATGCGTGAAAAAGGTTGAATCTATCTGCGTTTTTCGTATCTAACGAAGAACTGCTATGCTTTTCTTCTATTTTTTTATATAGAGATTTGCTCCTATAATCTTGTTCGTGAATGAAAATCTGTAAAATCTATACTGTTGGAATCGCCTTTTCAAAACGATTCTACAACATATCTTCGTTTTCGATTTCTTCAATTTTTAAATTTCGAAGATCTCTACATTGAGATCTCGAGATTCTAATTTTACATGGCTGCAGAAACGATTTCGACTTGAAACTGATACAAGGAGAATCTCGACCTTCAGGGCTATTCAGATCAGTTTTCAGTTTTTCAAAATTCGAGGATTTCGAAATTCCGGATCTCGACATTTTGAGGATTTCAAAATTTGGGATCTCGATATTTTGGGATTTTGATGTTTGAGATTTCGACATTCTGAAAGATTTCAAGATTTTTGGAATTTCTCAATGTTTTTGTTGGGCCGCAACAGCCAGCCTGCCGGTGCAATTGGACCGCGTGGCGCTTCGCTTGTGCTATAAAGGGGGAGGAGCGTGCTTCACTATCAGCGATTTCTTTTAGTGTAGCGGTAAGCGCAACGATCCACAAGTGGTATCAGAGCCAAGGTCACGGGTTCGACCCCCGACAACAGCATGCTGCGCAGTTGTAGGCTGGCAGGTGCTGGGGGGAGATTGTTGGGCCGCGGGTATGCGGTGCCAGCATTAGCCAGCCTGCCGGTGCAATTGGACCGCGTGGCGCTTCGCTTGTGCTATAAAGGGGGAGGAGCGTGCTTCACTATCAGCGATTGCTTTTAGTGTAGTGGTAAGCGCAACGATCCACAGTTTTGCTTCTTGAAACTCTGAATTTTTCAAAGCTTGACATTCTTTGTAGTTCATCGAAGCTTTACATTATAGGATATTTGGATGATTCCTTGCTTATCAAAGTTTTTAGAAGTTTTTTATGTTCTGATGTTTTTCAAGCAACAAGTTCTCGATATTCTGAGGTTTTCGAAACTCCAAAGTTTTCGATGTTCCAAACAACTTGAAATTCAGAAGATTTCGAAGTCTCGAGGTTTGTTTTGCAGGTGGATTTCACCATTATTCTTCGAGGCAAACTCGAGATTAAGATCTCGAAGTTTAAACCTCGAGATTGTAATCTCGCAATTTAAAGCTCGAGATTGCAATCTCAAAGTTTAAACCCCGAGATTATAATCTCGAGATTTAAACATCGAGATTGCAATCTCAAAGTTTAAACCTCGAAATTGTAATCTCGAGATTTAAACCTCGAGATTGTAATCTCGAAGTTTGAACCTCGAGAATGTAATCTCGAGATTTAAACCTCGAGATTTAAACCTCAAGATTGGAATCTCGAAGTTTAAACCTCGAGATTGTAATCTCGAGATTTAAACCTCGAGATTGGAATCACGGCGTTTAAACCTCAAGATTGGAATCTTGAAGTTTAAACCTCGAGATTGTAATCTCGAAGTTTAAACCTCGATATTGTAATCTCGAGATTTAAATCTCGAGATTCTAATCTCGAAGTTTAAACCTCGAGATTGGAATCTCGAAGTTTGAACCTCGACGTTTGAACCTCAAGATTGTAATCTCGAAGTTTGAACCTCGAGATTGTAATCTCGAAGTTTGAACCTCGAGATTGTAATCTCGAAGTTTGAACCTCGAGATTGTAATCTCGAGATTTAAATCTCAAGATTGTAATCTCGAAGTTTAAACCTCGAGATTTAAACTTCGAGATTAGGAAATCGAGGTTTTGCCTTAGAATTTGTTTTTAATTCCACCTGTTCTCGATATTCAACATCGAAAACCTCAACTTCAAAGAAATTCCTTAAAAACTCAAAATTCAAGATATTCAGTGACATCGGACTGTTTTGGCCATAACTTTTGACTCGGTGATCCGATTTAAGCGTATAATATGTCGTTAGAAAGCTAAAGAAAATATCTACATGAATTCCTGGGTTTACCCCAGACACCCAAACCACGCTCCCTCACTCGAGTTTCTTGAGGGAGTTTTCGTTCGTTTTCCGAGATACATTGTCAATCACCGGTGTCAAGGTCAAAACTTAGGCAAATGTGTTCAAATTCTTCCAAAGTCAAACCTAAGGTCAAAGTTTTTCTAAACTAAAATGTAGAGGTCCGAAAATCGTAGATAATTCAATCAACCTCGCGTCAACGGTCATTCTACAACAATCAACAATCAACTACTGAAGCCTCCCCTAACTCGTCAACATTGTGTGATCATCAATATGCTGAAATTCTAAATGATGAGCTTAGGGAAACGGTCATTGTGGTACCTATTCAGATCGCTCCACACACATGGCGGGTATGACGAGCTGTGAGCAATCAATCCTTGCACATTCTGAGGGGGAGTTTTAGTTTTCTCCTCCTGGCGCCTTACACCGACAAAGCAAGGAATCTCTCAAATGATGCAATATTTTAGGGGTAGTGTTCAATGTTATCCTCCCCGGTGCCTAACAATGACAAAGCATACCGAGTGCTCCAGTTGAGAAGGAGTACAGAGAGAAAATTAATGACAGAACATGTCCCTATGGCTTAGTAAACCCAACTAAGCCTACCCAAGGGACAAAGCCGAGAGTAAGTGAGTGAGTGAACATTATGAGCGTTAGGAAGCATAAGGCTTGAGTGAGCAAGAAAAACAATTATCAATGATAAGTCTGTTACCTCAACTGCCTACTATCCATTAAACATTTACTCCTAGTCACTCAAATACTCTGGGCAATTCCCCAATAGGTTCAGGACTGATTTAATAAGATCTCGGGTAGAAGTCACTGCATCTTGTCCAACAGTGCATTTGTAACCCTACCCAAGACCACTCACTTGTCTCCCAACAGACAAGTGTTTAATCATAATTCACGGGGAACCATGTCTCTCATTTCTGTCTCCTTCCGAGGCAAGTAATACTGACTACAGTGGCCTCAGCACCATGCCACTGAACTCTCATTGATCACGTTGTGTCTAGTTACTCACTCCCAAATGTTTTGAAATTTTCTAGGACACAGACGCACTTTGAGTCAGTTGCATGTTTACATGACATGCGAGAACTTCCATAGGGCTCATCTATGACAGGTGTAGAACAATGATTGGAAGGAAGTCCTGTTGTTGCAACATTGCTTATCACCAACATTTTCAGGCCATTGCTTTAGAGTTTATCTCTATAGTGATGATAACGAGTGTCTACATGACCTCGGGGGGCTACAAGTTTCTCAATGTTGATCTTTATGATCATGCATATAACAACCAAGAGTGACATCTTTTCGGATGTTTCACAATAATTTGTTGGAAGTCCTGTTAGACCTTTAATTTTTCTATCATTTTATACAGGCGACACATCCGTGTTTACATTGATGTTGTGATAACGGAACACCTCAGTGTATCCGGTTTTGTCATTTTAACTTTTTGTTTTGTTTTTCTGTTTTGTTTCCCAGTTCAAAAAGAATAAAGGCATGACGCCCCGATTCATCGGATCGTCATAAGGGGGAGAGTGATCCACATGCTGTTAAATGTCACCAAATCATTCTCGAACACTTCTCTCCTCCAACGATTCTCTTCTATCTCTACACCTCAAATGGTCAACTATGCTCATAAATTAACCATTATTTTCCGCTGTGCCACCGACAAGTTCTCCTCAAGAAGACTACATTGTGGAGGAGACAGAGGTCAAATACTCATGTACTGAAGATGAATCTCGTGCGCACCTGGTAATCATCAGAATATTCATTCTAGAGGTGCTTTCAGACTTCATTCAAGCTGATCAAGAGCTACTTCTGGAAGGCACGGATTACAAGAAAAAGATTCCTCAGCTCTCGGCATCAAAGATCAAATTGAAAAGAAGACATCAAAAGGGGAGATTGCAAGGAGTTCTTCATAAAGCCTTCTCAAGAAGTCAAGTTCAAAGACAACGGAAGCTGAATAACAACAAAGATAAAGATATATGTGCTGCAATGTTGATTCAACACGAGTGAACACCAAGGGGGAGATTGTTTGGAATATTATATGGTGTCCAATCTAATTTAATATCTTTGTATTTGTGTAGTTATTAGTTACACGTGTAATATGGGCCACAAATGTGTATCAGCCCATTAGCTTCTTTGTAATCCATAAGTTAGCAAACTTCTCCTATAAAATGAGACTAACTTATGGAAACCCTAAGTATCGAAAAAGGCTTCGAGAGCATAGAGGCGAGATATAGAGATTAGGTTTTACGCTTCTCTCTCTCTCTCTCGAGGGAGAGCAGCGGCCACTGTACACGGTATACCAGATTCGTAGATCATTTCGATATCTTTCTATCTGCTTCTTCTTCACTGCTTAGATTGTTTGTTTGTTAAAGAATCAAGGACTATCAGATTTCCAATAATATAGTATATATGACCTTTCGTTATATCATACATTCATACGTAGTATTTGCTTAATTTTACAACTCAATTAATGTGGTTTAAATCTTAACTCTCACGGTAGAAATATAAATTAGAACTAATATTCAACCTAGAATAAAGAAGAAAATTGTTGAACTTTTTTGTTATATTCAACAAATTTATAATATTCTTTTTATATTTTCACTTGAACTTAATAAAGACGATATGTATCTGGTGTCGTCATTGTTGAAGATCAAGTCATTAGTTGTGTTGTAGTATTTGAGTATTTGCGAATTTGAAGACAAAAAGTCAGCCTCTTAGATTTTTTCATAGGATTTAGTACACACTTTCTTATATTTTTATCGTCATTTCATGTAAACTTGCCAATGTGATGGTATATACCAATTGTAATATTTGTAATATTCAATACATAATATATATTTTTTACTTATTCCTTTCGTTTTTTGTCAATCTGAAACTTTGCAGATACCATGCGATCTATTGCTTTTTATGTTGATCTTTTTTAGCTATAACTTGTTTAACAAAATTTCTTTTACTTTTAAATATTACTAGTTACTCCACTCATGTGTGTCTGTATAATAGTTTAAAGTAAGGGTAGTTGTACCAACAAGTTAAAAATTAAATAGTTAAATTAAATGGAAAACATGATACGATGAAAAGGATGTACATGTAAGTCCAATTAACTGTCAAGTGAAATTACAAATTATTATAACTTTCCTTGTATGCAACATTCATTTCAGATAGACTTGTTAGTTGTTACTCTTGAGACCGTCACCACATACAATTGGTCATGCATAAAAAAGGTAAGAGACGCCACGGAGGAAGATGATAACCTTTTCCAAAGATTGGTCATCACTTTACTTATTAATGGCCACTGCGCGCAAATGATACTGGGATCGCTACACAGTGCGCTCGGTGTACCGATCCCAAGTCACATAGATTTATGAATTAAAAGAGAGAACAAAAATGTTATGACCCACCGGTCGAACCACCAATAAAAGAAAGTAGAGCTCAAAATCAAAACAAAAACACAGAGTAGTGAAAACGGGAAAGAACAAATATTTTGCAAAATTATACTCTCTTTGTCCTTTAGAATTTGGAAAAAGGGGCAAATAAGGCCACGTACTAACCAAAAAAGATCAAATAAAGCCTTATTTATGAGGCTTTGTCCAGACATCGCCATTTGGGGTGGTTTTCGGTGGAATTTTTTGATGAATGTTTTTGACCATCTTACTCATTAAGTCTAGTTTACTCATACCGAATTTCAGATAAAAATTTAATCTAGAAGGCATTCAAATGAATTCTTGAAGATAACTGCGCTTTTAACTGCGCAATTATCTTCAAGAATTCATTTGAATGGCTTCCTGATTGAAGTTTTAGCTTAAATTTGGTATGAGTAAACTAGACTTACTGAATAAGATGCTCAAAAAAATTCATCAAAAAATTCCAGCGAGAACCAACCCAAATGGCGAAGGCCGGACAGAGCCTCATAAATAAGGCCTTATTTGAACTTTTTGTGTTAGTACGTGGCCTTATTTGTCCCTTTTTCCTTAGAATTTTAAAAACTTTCTTTTTTGATGGCCCCAATTTTTTTGTGATTTTCCTATTAAATTAATTAATTTATAGTTCTATTTTTTTCTCTCTCTTTTGTATAAACCTCAGCCACACAATTTTTACTTTTATTTATTTCTCATTTAATTCAAAGTTCTAGTTTGCAGAATAATGTACGGGATCAAAAGAATGTTCTGTCAATCGTTCAAGCATATCTTTTTGTAGAAACATCCAAAGTGCACGATTCAAGTTCCATATGAAATCTAACTTGAAGGGCTACAAATCATATGAAGATACCATGACGAGAATATGATAGGAGCAAGGTGAAAATAGACGAGGAAGTCAGATAGTCGTTGTTGAGATTTCAGGATGCGACCTCCCACCATTTTATTCATATATTTTGATTGGATGATCCAAATCAAACATCTGACCAAAACATGGGCTTGCAGGCCCAAAACGGTTTATAGTAATTCATACACTCATGAGCAACGTTTATAGTTTACAATCAATAAAGGAAGCACGAACCACGGCTTCCTTGGATTGACTTCACCCGTACAAAGGTGTAGGTAGCAAGCTCTCGCTTCAATCTGAAAATGGTGAGTCCCCCAAAGGGGCCAGTACACTCGTACTAGCGAGAAGCAAGCTAAATGTAGAATAACTAGTGTTTCAAGTATAAGACCCAAACATAGGGTGATACATATGTTTATAACCCCCCAAGTCTTCAAATACATATAAATATATACACTTGGAAAATACACGACACGTAGGTCATTCGTTACTTGGGAAATTCATAGTAGTCATATGTCTTGACTTATTGATAAGTCCATTTTTGTACTTATTTTTCTCATCATATTTGAGCGATTTTCAGATAGGAAATAGAAAAACAAGGCATGTTTTAGATATTTTGGTTCAAGTTTCATGAAATCAGGTGAAAACCGCATTCATAATATGTTTGGCGAAATTTCGGGTCAATTGCGTGAAGAAAGTGGCATTTTTTCCCAACAAACGAATTGCTACGAAAGTTTGAAAGATATGTTGACCAATTGTTCAAAACGAAGAGTCCACGAGATGAAAAAATCATGAAAGGAAATTCAAAACCAAGAAGAAGTCGCCTATATGGCCACTTTTGACGAAAATGGACGATGCATAGAGACACATGTTCGTATTTTGATCATAACTTTGCGCATGATTGCTCAACGTTCGTGATACGAGTTTCATTACATTGAAATCTTCTTGCTCTACAACTCTTATGAAGAACACAGAACCAAATAACAATCGTAGAATGGACATATTGCTCAAAGAAGTCAGACATTTGCAGTTACGATGGAAAGTTAGGCGGTCGATAAGGCGGCTGCCTTTCTGGGCGCCTACGAGTTTTTGTCAGTTTCAGCACACAGGGCTTTGCATGGCGACAAAATAATGGAAGACTGCCGACAAGGGCCGGAAGGCAGCCGCCCTCCGTGGCCGCCTGCGACGCGATGTGACTTTTGAGCTACCGGTCGCTGAGACAAGATGGGAGGCGGCCAAATAGGCGGCCGCCCTCCACAGGCGCCTGCGGCGGATTTGACGCGTGCACGCAGCTTTGTCGGTGATTTGATGGAAGGCTGCCGACCATGGCCGGAGGGCGGCCGCCCTTCTAGCCGCCTTCCATAAAACTCTAGCTATAAAAGCTCTCTTCCATCCCCAACTCAAAACACACCATCTTACACCCAACTCGGATAAAAAAGGGTGTCTTCTTCCTCCTCAAAGCTCGGATTTCCACCATTGTTGGACCTTCAACTTCAATCTTTCATTTCTTTCTCATTTTAGCTCCAATTTGTAAGTTCTTTATATGAAAATTCATCTTCTCGTCGTGTAGATTCTGAATATGTTGTTTTTAATTCCCAAATATTTGTTAAAAATTCTCTGAATTAATTTTAAGAATTTCGTGTTTTCCATTTTTATTCAAGAAAAGTAGTTCTTGTTGTTATATTAATCTCCTACTTAGATAACCTCAATACCTAGTATAAATGGTGATTATTTGTGAAAGAAAAGAATGTTTAGATGTTGAGAGTATTCACTTTAATATTTTCTTTTGTTGTTATTATTTATGATAATGTCTTATTTTATATGTAAAGTGTTAAAACTAGTAATGAGTTGTTGTAGTTAATTTACTCTTTGGCATGAGTTGAATTAAAGAATATGGGTTGACCTTGTTTGACTGAAAATTAGGAGTTTAACTAATTTTATGGACAAGTTGTTTAAAATGATTAATTTGATTACTTAATAGAATTGGTCATTTCATTAATTAAACTTTGGAAGATTATTTATAACTTGTCTATGAGATTATAAATAGTTTAAGCCAAACATATTGAGCACATTAATGAAGCCTAGAGATAGGATAAATTAATGGATAGAATTTAATCTTTGTCTATGAGGAAGAAATTCAATTGTTTAATATGAGAAATTTAATTAATTAATGAAGTTGACCATTTTGTTAGCTAAAATGCAGAAAGTTATATCCATCTTGTGCATGAGATTAGAATAGAATTTAGGTCAACCATTTTAAACACATTAATGAAGCCTAGAAATAGGATAAATTAGTGAAGGTAACTTAAATCTTGTCAATGAGAAAAGAAATTACTAGTCCAATCTTTAGTTATAAATACTCCTAATTATTAGGTCCAAGATAAAAGGATGTACCCATATTTTATAATTCAATTCATTGCCCTTCTTTGATCAATCCATTTAGAGTTTAATATTTTATTTTTCATTTAGTATTTATTTGAGCCGTCATTAGTATTTGCATAATTTAATTTACTTTCTTTTTCAAAAACTAGTTTAGAAAATCAATCAAAAGTTTTAATTTGGAAAGCTTCCAATAATTTGCGATAACATGTGACTGGACTTAAAATCAAGAAACTCCTCCGCCGATCCTCTAGAGACACGATACTCGGGGAAAACCGAAAGGTTAGACTCCGTTTTACTACAACGCCGTGAAAGCGGTTATCAAATGGCGCCGTTGCCGGTGAATGGCACGGTGAATTCTTGATTTTAATTTTAGCATGGGCGAATTCAAGTTAGGGAGACTTTCTTTTTCTTTTTTGTTTTGTTCTCACGTGTTTGTTTGAAGTTTCTTCATGGATTACTCAAATGAACATTTTCATTCTCATCCACCATATCACTATCCATATAATGAACAACAAGTTTTCCAAAATAATCAAAATGAAGGATACTATGAGCAAGGTTATGAGGATAACAATCAATGGTGCGAAAATCCACCTTTGGGGTATGGAGATTACCAATTTCAAGATAACTATTTCCACCAAGGGCAAAACTTTAATTGCTATGATGATTTTTCCTATCAAGGTAATTATCATGATAATTTTAATTATTATGAAAATTACCACGAAGGGCTAGAAAATCATTACACCGGCACAAACGAGTACTCCTACGAGGTTGACTTTGGAATTTCACCTTATCCTGAACACGAGCTCGAAAAGTTAAAATCATCCTTGCTCGAGTTTGTGGAAGAATTAAAAAGGGCAAGGATTGAACTAGCATCTCGTGACGAGAGTCTCAAGAAATTGTGTGAACAAATCATTTATGATAATGAACACAAAGTTCAAGAGGAGACATACGAGGAAGGTGCTAAATCTGAGGAGGAGGCAACGGTAACTATGAGCGAGACGGTTGAAACTCTTTGCACCCCTATTTCTTTTGAGCCTCTCATTGCTACTAAGCTAGAGCCTTTCCTCGTAGAAATTAGTCCTGAAAAACTCAATCTGGAAGTGCCCACTGAAGTTGATGAAGAGATCATAGATGAGGAGATACTTTGTGACACCGGCCCTACCCTACCATCTATGGATGATCTCTCAACTAAAGAGTCCTTGAAGGATAGCCTTAATGAAGACGTTGATCGTACAAAAGCCCAAATGCCTGTTGAAGTTGTTATTGAAACGTGTGATTTGGAGGAAACATTCTCCGATGACGCCTTCTTTGACTCTCTACTCAATGATGACAAACATAGTTGTTCTAGACAAGGATCTGTTTGTCTAGATGATATATGTGGGGTTAGTGAGTTAGGTAGTTGGGATGCATTCTTAGAGAGTGACACAGAGTCTAAACTTTGTGATTTTCATGTTGAGGGCATAGATGAAGAAGAGAAAACTCATCAAAAGGAGTATGAAATCTCTAGTTAGGCTACTTTTACCTTGATGACTCCATTTGAGCGGTTGGAGAAACCAGAGGCACCTGATCCTGAAATGCTTGTTGATTCCACTAATGAGAGTGATGCAGGATATGTGCTAATTCCTTATTCGGACGACGTGTTCTTTGAAGATTATGTCACATTTTGGTGGTCACTGGAGTTCGAAGGTCTACGCCATCTGACGGCATACCTGGAGGATAAGGTGGAGGCACTAATGATGAGTGTTCCACAACTGATTGGCATTACAGAGAGTTCTATCTCAAACATGAAGCTAGTGATGTTAAAGAAGCGCTTATTGGGAGACAACCCATGTTTTTCATAACTTTGTTTGTTTGTATTGTGTGATTGCAGGTTGTGCTTCAATAAATAAATTGTGAGTTGAACGCATTGACCCGATTTCAAAAAAAAATGACTATGGATGATGTAAGGATATTTTTAAAACAATTTTATTCCTCTTTTCATCATTCCTCTTCACAAAATCTTTTCAAAAATCAAGTGTGAGGAAAGAACCAAAAAAAATGTGCCTTTATTTCAAAACTTTGTGCATTAAAAAGAGACCTCGAGGGCGAGGTCCAGCTCAAGTGTGAGGAGGTTACGTTTTACACTCAAAAGTTAAAACTTTGTTTTAGCACAATCTTTTTACTATTTTTGATATGAAACACTAAATTCTCAATTTGTTATCAATCACATAATAGCTTAGAGAATCACCCTTATTATAAGAATTTACTTTTATTATTATTTTTAGAAAACTTGAAATTGTTATGGGTTTTTGGTTGCGAATGTAAGGGGTTAATTTTGTTTTAATTGGACATTCATTTTATTCATAAAAAAAACAAAAACAAAAAATACTATTATTAATAAATCTCTTCAAAACTCATTGTTATAGGACAATTCCATCTCCGAAAAGGGGCTCTGTTTCATTCCTTAATCATAGTCTGTGAGAATGAAATATGCATCTACCATGGGATAACACCGCCAACAAGAGTGGAAAAGAGGCAAAAAAAAACATAATTTGTGAATAAGATAAATGTCCAAATTAGAATAATGAAAACCTTGGGATAAGGAATTGATTGGTGGTTTAACATAATCAATAGTTTTTATAAAGTAATAGAAATTTTAAATTCTTGTATTTTGGGTGATTTTTCTAAAATGTTTAAAAATTGAGAATAAAAAAGGGAGATTTTTGTTTCTATTTCTTTAATAGCAATTCGATTGTGATTCAATCAGGTTTTACCTTTTGAGTGTGTTTGCAAATGATTTGTCGTTTGAGGACAAGCAACGTTTAAGTGTGAGGAGATTGATAAGTCCATTTTTGTACTTATTTTTCTCATCATATTTGAGCGATTTTCAGATAGGAAATAGAAAAACAAGACATGTTTTAGATATTTTGGTTCAAGTTTCATGAAATCGGGTGAAAACCGCATTCATAATATGTTTGGCGAAATTTCGGGTCAATTCCGTGAAGAAAGTGGCATTTTTTTCCCAACAAATGAATTGCTACGGAAGTTTGAAAGATATGTTGACCAATTGTTCAAAAAGAAGAGTCCACAAGATGAAAAAATCATGAAAGGAAGTTCAAAACCAAGAAGAAGTCGCCTATATGGCCACTTTTGATGAAAATGGACGATGCATAGAGACACATGTTCGTATTTTGATCATAACTTTGCGCATGATTGCTCAACGTTCGTGATACGAGTTGCATTACATTGAAGTATTCTTGCTCTACAACTCTTATGAAGAACACATAACCAAATAACAATCGTAGAATGGACATATTGCTCAAAGAAGTCAGACATTTGCAGTTGCGATGGAAAGTGACACATGCTACCCGTTTTGGTCATATCTCATAAACTACAAAGACAATGAATGTAATTCAAAAACCAGTAGTTATACAAGAAAGATATCTACAACTTTGGTGAAGACAACGTTTCCATTTGACGTGAGGAGGTCGATAAGGCGGCCGCCTTTTTGGGCGCCTACGAGTTTTTGACAGTTTCAGCACACAGGGCTTTGCATGGCGACAAAATAATAGAAGGCTGCCGACAAGGGACGGAAGGCAGCCGCCCTCCGTGGCCTCCTGCGGCGCGATGTGAGTTTTGAGCTGCCGGTCTCTGAGACAAGACGGGAGGCGGCCAAATAGGCAGCCACCCTCCACGGGCGCCTGCGGCGGATTTAATTTGACGCGTGCACGCAGCTTTGTCGGTGATTTGATGGAAGGCTGCCGACCATGGCTGGAGGGCGGCCGCCTTCCACAAAACTCCAGTTATAAAAGCTCTCTTCCATCCCCAACTCAAAACACACCATCTTACACCCAACTCAGATAAAAAAGGGTGTCTTCTTCCTCCTCAAAGCTCAGATTTCCACCATTGTTGGACCTTCAACTTCAATCTTTCAAATCTTTCTCATTTTAGCTCCAATTTGTAAGTTCTTTATATGAAAATTCATCTTCTCATCGTGTAGATTCCGAATATGTTGGTTTTATTTCCCAAATATTTGTTAAAAATTCTCTGAATTAATTTTAAGAATTTCGTGTTTTCCATTTTTATTCAAGAAAAGTAGTTCTTGTTGTTATATTAATCTCCTACTTATATAACCTCAATACCTAGTATAAATGGTGATTATTTGTGAAGGAAAAGAAAGTTTAGATGTTGAGAGTATTCACTTTAATATTTTCTTTTGTTGTTATTATTTATGATAATGTCTTATTTTATATGTAAGTGTTAAAACTAGTAATGAGTTGTTGTAGTTAATTTACTCTTGGGCATAAGTTGAATTAAAGAATATGGGTTGACCTTATTTGACAGAAAATTAGGAGTTTAACTAATTTTATGGACTAGTTGTTTAAAATGATTAATTTGATTACTTAATAGAATTGGTCATTTCATTAATTAAACTTTGGAAGATTATTTATAACTTGTCTATGAGATTATAAATAGTTTAAGCCAAACATATTGAGCACATTAATGAAGCCTAGAGATAGGATAAATTAATGGATAGAATTTAATCTTTGTCTATGAGGAAGAAATTCAATTGTTTAATATGAGAAATTTAATTAATTAATGAAGTTGACCATTTTGTTAGCTAAAATGCGGAAAGGTATATCCATCTTGTCCATGAGATTAGAATAGAATTTAGGTCAACCATTTTAAACACATTAATGAAGCCTAGAATTAGGATAAATTAGTGAAGGTAACTTAAATCTTGTCAATGAGAAAAAAGATTACTAGTCCAATCTTTAGTTATAAATACTCCTAATTATTAGGTCCAAGATAAAATGATGTACTCATATTTTATAATTCATATTTATTTTTCATTTAGTATATTTTTGAGCCATCATTAGTATTTGCATAATTTAATTTACTTTCTTTTTCAAAAACTAGTTTAGAAAATCAATCAAAAGTTTTAATTTGGAAAGCTTCCAATAATTTGCGATAACCTGTGACTGGACTTAAAATCAAGAAACTCCTCCGCCATTCCTCCAGAGACACGATACTCGGGGAAACCCGAAAGGTTAGACTCCGTTTTACTACAACGCCGTGAAAGCGGTTATCACTTATAAACCCTGATAGTCCCTGTTTCTGTAACAGCAATGAATAGCAGTATACCAAAGAAGATTAAACTTAAGGATGAACACAGATGAATCGATGTAGAACCCTCTTTGATATACCGTGAACTCGTACAGAGAAAGATTTGCGCTTAAGGCTATAATGAATAAGTACGAAAGTTAACCTAATCCTGAACCCTCGGCTCCCTTTTTATAGGCGAGGTTCAGGTAGGCGTGAAAGACTTTTAGCCTGTTTGTATGGGCCTAACACTTGGCCCATATTCTATCTAATAAATGCACTTATTCAACAATCTCCCCCTTTGTGATCAAGTGTCACTTAATTATTGCTTCTGTGATTTGAAATAGTGCTTCCTCATATTCAGTGCATGCTCGTATTGCCTTAGCATGTTTCTCTTTTCTAGGCGATCGTCGATGGCTTTTAAAATGGTCTCCACTGTAGAGTGTTCCTTTTGAACGTATGACGATGCCTCCTGAAGATTTCGCTCTAGCTGTTCCTTCATCTTTAGCAACTGTTCTTTGATTATCTTCAGCGTTCCATCACAATATTTCTCAATTTCATTAACCACCATCAGGCGTTTTTCGTTCTTGTGGTTGAGATATGTGACTGCTGGCGGTGTGAAGAAGATGTGGTAAGCTGGGAAGTCTTCGAGTTCTAGACCATACAGTCTTGGCTTTGTAAGA
This sequence comes from Cuscuta europaea, assembly GCA_945859875.1. Classification (NCBI taxonomy): domain Eukaryota; kingdom Viridiplantae; phylum Streptophyta; class Magnoliopsida; order Solanales; family Convolvulaceae; genus Cuscuta; species Cuscuta europaea. Next base: position 13,084,500 of record CAMAPE010000029.1, on the reverse strand, counting down.
TTTGTTTTTGTCAAGTTGCACTCAATAGCCATCTGTAGGTCGTGAGATGAGTGCACTCTGAATTGTCTGAGCATGAATCTTTTGATTGCTGCAAGGCCTTCTGTAACACCCCGGGGCCCCACACGGACCCGAGGAAGTTACTCTAGACCTCTAGTACTATCCCCACAAACCACCACGAGCCTTTACCGCGCACTTTGTCCTCACTCATGCGCGCCCTGAGAAACTTCCCAGGGGGTCACCCATCCCAAGACTACTCCCGTGCAAGCACGCTTAACTTTGGAGTTCACCCACTTAGGATCGCAACGTCCTCGTTGCGCCCTTAACAATCTCAATCAAACCCCAGAATCTTGCCCCGCTAAATGCCCGCCCGATATCTAACGGGTCAGTACACTGTCGCAGGGTTGCTCTGATACCATTTGTAACACCCCGGCCCCGTAGGCCCCGAGGTAGTTACTTCCGACCTCTAGTACTGTCCCCACAAACCACCACGAGCCTTTACCGCGCACTTTGTCCTCACTCATGCGCGCCCTGAGAAACTTCTCAGGGGGTCACCCATCCCAAGACTACTCCCGTGCAAGCACGCTTAACTTTGGAGTTCTTGGGTGATGAGCTCCCTTAAAAGGAGATGCACCTCTATTGGTATGAGTAGTACTATTAATCCTCTTATATTAATCTCGGGTATTACACCTTCGCTGTATGTTTTGCTTTGTCTGACTGGAAGGTATCGATAAGCCATAAACATTTGATAGATGTCGTCTGGTTTAAGCATGATGAAATCATTTTCTTGGCAAGTAAATTCACTCCCATCAGTGCGTTGAAGCTTGTAAGAATAGAATCTCACTCCGTGATAATCCTCGGCCTTAACCTGCAGGATTTGATGAATAGGGAGAATATTGGATTTCAAGTCTTGTTCCATCAGCTCTCTTTGAGTACCGGTTGACCTTTGCAACAGCATATGTAGATGACCTCCAGCCTGCTTTCCTTTGAGATGGGTAAGGCCTCGTAGCTTCAGTTCATTCAACGGTTTGACTTTGTCTGGTCTACGCCATATACGCTCTCTGATTTCCTCTTGGAAGGGGGATTTGATTCGAACGTTGTCCCAAGGTTTCTCAGTCTTGGGAAGTCTTCCCGCTGATTGTCTGACGACAGATTCAAGTGTTTTCTGAGATTCCTTGTAGTTCTCCCCTTCCTTTCGTTCATCGTCCTCGAGCCTGATTATATCTTCTGCACATTTGTTGATGAGTTCTCGTAGGAACAAGTTCCTTTGCATATCTTCACACTCTTCATCCTGCATGATTTGATCCATCTCCGTCCTCTGTCTGGGCCATTTGTCGTGAATAATGATATCTTCTAGCTGATCATGCATTTCATCTGACGACAGATTGGTAGTGGCAGGTTGACCTTTTGGAGACGGAGGCCTGTTAATCGAAACACCGGGTTCACTAGGATTTCCCGTTGTCATCAGCTTTGAACTAGGTTCTAACTGATGGCCTGATGTAAAAGATGTACCAGTGGTAGCATCATCAGGACTTCCATCCCCTCCTCGGTTAGTATCTCTAGGAGATACGCCTCGGGATGTTGCGTCTAGCTCGACCAGGCTAGAGATTTTGGCTGCGGGTGGTGGCTGTTGGTTGGTAGAGGTTTCTGGTTGAATGGGCTGTGGAGTTTGGCTAGGTAAAGCAGTTTGCTCAAGTGGTCGTGGCCGCTTGTTCTCCCCCTCATGAGGATCCGAATCATCGGGGTCCTCATGGGAACGTTTGCGACCACGAGGACTGTCCTTGCATTTGCTTTTGGTTTCAGGGGAAGACAGGAGGGCTTCGAGAATGGCTTGCTGGTGGAGGGTAAGATTGGCTTCAGGGAAGTTTAGAAGATTGTCCAGCAAGGCCGATGCCAGGGTTTCGAAAGGTAGTGAGGAGAGATCGATGGAGGGTGTGGTCGGGCGTGGGGAGAAAAATAGTTCTGTATCCTGGGTTCCCCGAGAATGTGAAGGAATGGGTATTTGGTTGATGGATTGGTGAGATAGAGGGGTGGAGGATACTGGTTGTGTATGGGAGATGAAGGGTTCGGGTGAAGGTTGGGGTGGGGGTTGTTCAGACTGAACCGCTTGGGTGGTCCTAAATTCCTGTGCTAGAGCGGTCATTGCATCTTGCACCCATGGTTTGATGGTGGAATCTAGGAAACGATTGAGCAGAACGTTGATGTCTTCAAAGGTTGGGTGTCCAGTTACGGGGGTTGTAACTGTTGTCATAACATCAGTGAAGATAGCTGATGTGTGGCATGCGTGCAATGATGGGATCATTGAGGGCGTAGCAGGACTTCCAGCCGTCATAGCTTGCGCTCTGGTTGTTGCGTTCAGGGTGTGTGCACCTGTATGTGCTGTGAAAAGTGTAGGTGTCCTAGAAAAGGAAGAAAATGTAGGAAAAGTGACACCTAGACTCGATGTGTTTGAAGAAGGGGTTTTGACCTCGGGCGATAGGTCAATAGTACGCTCAACTGATTCGGAAGGAACCAGTGAGGGGGTTGAGTCCCGTGCTTTTGAAACGATAGCCTTTTGAGAGGCTATCGAGTGGCTAGATGAGGGCTGTGCTTGCGCAGTTGAGCCAGATGCTGCGACTTCTACCCGGGAACCGAAAAGATCGGCTCCTGTACTTAGGGATTCGGCTTGGCTTATCTGGATAAATGGTTCACAGCCGGCGAATATGTGTTCGTCAGCCTTGTCTATGAGGCTCTTTCTGACGCGAGGCTGGGCCTTTGACTTAGCAGCTTTGTCATTTTTAATCTTAGCCCTTTTCTCCCGGATAACGACATCTTTGGAATTCTTGATGGCATGGGCTGCTTCATCATAGTCATCCTTGGAGCAGTTTGTTTCTCTGGGATCGCTTTTTGATTTTTTTTGCTCTTTGATGGTGAAGACTTTGGGTCTGCCTGTGATTATTGGTGCTACGTCTTCAGCAGTGATCTTCTTTGTAGAGTCGACAGGCAGCTTTCCTTTTCGGATTAGAGCATAGGTGTGCTCAACGTCTTCACTGTCATTATCATCACCATCAGAGCCAGACTCCTCGCTATCCGTACCCACGCTCTCGGATCCCTCATCATCAGTGTTAGTTTGAGCATCACTCGACGACTCATCGGCAGATTCCTCAGCGTCTGTTTCGGTGCCCTCAGCCGTCTGACTCGTCTCTAGAGAGTCGTCAGACTTTCCTTCATGGGGCAAACCGGCCACTGGTTTCTGTGGCTTCTGGACGTTCTTAGGACCCTTACCTACACTCGGTTTTGTCCCCGGGGTAGGTCCAGCTGGGTTTTGCTGAACCATAGGGACAGTTCTCTCAATATTCTCTTGGTACTGTTTGACTGCCGGATTTGATGATTTGACGAGTTGGAGCAGAAATCCAGGAATCCACAGACCGAAGACATGATTTTTGTCTGCTTTGAAGTAGTGCAGCTTCGGAGCAGTGTAGTGTGGATCAGTACTGCGTCTTGGGATGGAGGAGTGCTCTGCCATGCAGTCGTTGATAATCAGCCCTAGCCACATTGCGTATGGGATGGTACCTGGCCTGTTTTTCTCCTTTGCTTTGACCAGGTCCATGAGCTCTGAGAAGAAGAGCTGTGCCATGTCGTAGTTTTTGTTGAATGCAATGCCGTGAAAGATTAGCAGGATCTGCTTGTTGCACTTGTCAAACTCGGCATGCTTTGGCGACAGGCATTTATTCACCAGTCCGAATAGACTCTTCCACGGATGATGGAGATAGGCTCCATTGAAGTTTGACAGTTGTGGCAGTAGTGAGGTGTAGCCGAGAGATGCCACGTCTTTGAGGAGATCGGGGATGGATGGCAGCGCATCATAAGTGTTATGAACTGGCAGCGCTAGTGTAGATCGCAGAGTTGATGGCGTCAGGATTACGCGCATGCCATTCAGTTTGGTCTTGATTTTGGAGCGATCCTTCGCTGATTCAGTATGCATGTGGCCCCAAAATTGTTGTAGGTATATCTCTGGCACTGGTTTGGCGTTGTAAAGTGCAGGCCAGAGATAGTGACCTTTCATTATGGCCGGAATGATAGGGTTCTGGCACTTGAAGACGGTGAGGTCTAGCTGGAAGTTGTTGTCCAGCACCTTGATCCACTTGCCCTTAGGGTAGATGGCGTCGTCAATCTGTGTTTGAGTTGTTCCTGCCATTATGAACTGTAAAAGCAGGGGGTCAGCATATTCATTCATTGGTTTGATTGCTCTGAGATTAGATTGAAAGAGTTTTGGTGTTTGCAAATTTCAGATAATTTGTGCAGGTGGATTTTTGAAAAATATTGCAAGTCAAAATCTCGAAATCCAAATCTCGAGATCAAGATTTCGAGATCCAAATCTTGAGATCAAGATTTCGAGATCCAAATCTCGAGATCAAGATTTCGAGATCCAAATCTCGAGATCAAGATTTCGAGATCCAAATCTCGAGATCAAGATTTCGAGACCCAAATCTCGAGATCAAGATGTCGAGATCCAAATCTCGAGATCAAGATTTCGAGATTCAAATCTTGAGATCTTTTCTCGAAGACGAATCGACGAACTCGAGATCTGGAGAAGTGAATCTCGAGATCATAAAATCTTGAAAAGACGATTCCACCTGCAAAAATATAAGCAATAGATACGAAAAGCGATATACAATGTGATTTCGACCTTGAAATTAAACTTAAACCCTTTTGTTTTCGATTTTGAGAAATTTCGAACGTTTTGTGAGAACGATTTTTCGTTTTCGAACGATGTTGATGGGAAGAAGAAAGAAAGAGATGTCCCGTTTAACTACCTTCGAAGAGAGAAACGTAGTGAGAAACGAGAGATGGAGATATTTCGGGAAGAAGAAGAAAACAGTCTGAGGAGCTCTGAGATTGCGAAAAGTGACCGTGCCTCTGTTTTAGCGAAAAGATTTTAGAATGGAGGATGAAGGGTTTCGCGAGGGCTTATATACGCGAGAAGTTTGGGCCTTTTTCGAAACAGTTGAGCCCGAAAGTATGGGTTTGCACAAAATGCCTATTTAAAAAGATTTTTGAGGCCCAATACCCGTAAAAATTAGAGCTCCCCCTCAAACATTGAAAATGTTTCCTTTTTCTCCCCCCAAAAAAAATGCAACAAACAATATGTACAAATGCAACGCACACACACTATTTTTTGTTCTTTTTCAGATTTTCTCCCCCTCAACACATGCAACACATGCACACTATTTTTTGTTCTTTTTCAGATTTTCTCCCCCTCAACACATGCAACACACGCACACTATTTTTTGTTCTTTTTCGGATTTTCTCCCCCTCAACACATGCAACGCACAAACACCATTTACAGATCACACTCACACACACTTTTTACAAGTCCCACACACACACACTCTGATACCAATTGATAGTCCTTGTTCCTGTAACAGCAATGAATAGCAGTATAACAAAGAAGATTAAACGTAAGGATGCACACAGATGAATCGATGTAGAACCCTCTTTGATATACTGTGAACTCGTACACAGAAAGATTTGCGCTTAAGGCTATAATGAATAAGTACGAAAGTTAACCTAAACCTGAACCCTCGGCTCCCTTTTTATAGGCGAGGTTCAGGTAGGCGTGAAAGGCTTTTAGCCTGTTTGTATGGGCCTAACACTTGGCCCATATTCTATCTAATAAATGCACTTATTTAATACAAGGAATAATAATAAAGCTAATCTATTACAAGATAGATGACAAACTTGATTCACAATTAAATGATCTTCAACAAACCCAAACCCACTCAAATACCTATGAGTGTATAAGATTCCTCCTTGTTCAATCAAGTACTTTAAGGACACCGCCCGGCCTTGGGTTACTAACCCGTAACCTATGAGTTTGAGGACTAATCGTGTCCCTGGGTACTCCCCACCTAACATATTCCAATTTTTGAGGACCATCTTGTCCCTGGGTACTCCACTATTTATATATTCAGAGTTTTGAGGACAATCCCGTCCCTGGGGTACTCCACCACCCACGCACCGAGTTTTGAGGACAATCTCGTCCATGGGTACTCCACCATATCATGTGATCTAGCACATATCATACTTAGACAGAGCCTATATCACAATCACTATACAAGACTAAACCAAGTCTTATAGCCTAAGCATAACAATCCATGCAAATAGGTCAAACCGAGGCAAAACAAGCCAAAACCGAGATGTGAACCCGTAGCCAAACTGACGCCGATTCAGCCCCTGCCGACGCCATTTCATATGATTTTCTACTAGACCAAACTAGCAGTGGCCAAACCGGCACCGGTTCCAGATGTGGCCGACACCGGTACACTGCCTGCCACCTGGTCAACGGCTCGTTGACTGCCCGAACTGACCCCAATTGCCCTGAAACTTAAATACACCATGTATTAAGTCATAAGCAGACAATATATACCAATTTGGTCATTCAAAACATCACACATGTTTTTATATACATTTTATACCTTTTTACATGCAATTTCATATATTTGTATTCACATAAGGCTAATTGCCTTGGCTAAACACATGCTTAAACTCTTTTAAACATTACTATGAATACATATAACATTTACTTAGGTAAATGTTATGCATTTTACATGGTGATGTAGAGATCTCCCGGTGTGGGTCCCACGTGGAGATCTTATCATGACCCCCATGCACATAGGTTCTCCTATGCATGTGGGATCCCCATGTTATGCATCCCCCCTTAAGTCAACTTTGAGCTCCAATTTTGTGGGGTGGCTGTAACACCCCGACCCCGCAGGACCCGAGGTAGTTACTCCAGACCTCTAGTACTATCATCACAAACCTCCATAAGCCTTTAACACACACTTTTTTCTCACACATGTGCGCCTTGAGAAACTTCCCAGGGGGTCACCCATCCAAGACTACTCCTGTGCAAACACGCTTAATTTGGAGTTCTTAAGTGATGAGCTTCCTTAAAAGGAGATGCGTCTTGTTGGTATGAGTAGTACTATTAATCCCTTTAAATTAATCTCAAGTATTACAGTGGCCCCCACTCATGTGGGAGGTCATCCCTTTATTTCCTAGCAGTGTACATTCGGTCCCGAAAGTTGTATTTCTCGTTCTGTTTTAATTATATCTTTTTATCGGATCAAATGAAATATTATCCTCTGTTCTTTTTTAGTTGTAACATTCCCTTTTTCACGCTTACCAATGCACAATTTTGACTATCATTATATTTAATTCCCTATTAGTAAAAAAATTAAAAATCAAAATATGAAACTTTGTAATGAGACAAATTCAACAATATTTTTAAAAAAATTTATTCACATACATTAATAAATAATATGTAGTCAAAGTAGTATACATGAATAGTGTGTAAATTTCAATGTTGCAACTAATATGATACGGAGGGATTACTACGCATATATCATTCTCCCAATCATTATGGGCCTCTAGGATGAATATATATTCCCCAACTTTAATTTAGTTGTCTCCGTAATTTATCACGAGTTGTCATGTGTTAAATTATCAATATTGTTATACGTGGTCCCGAAAATATCAGGTGGTCCCCGCTCCCGATGTGGGTCCCACGTGCATTTTACTAACCTCGTAAAATAATTAAAAAAAATTACAACTCGTAAATTCATTAACCATTTCTAAGGGTTCAATACATATATAATTTGGTAAAAAGTAAATATATGTTGGGAATATTTTATGTTGTCCAATCTATTTAAATATCTTTGTATTTGTGTAGTTATTAATTAAATGTGTAATATGGGTCACAAATGTATTTCAACCCATAGCCCACGTGTAAGCCTTAAGTTAGTCATCCTTATGTATAAAAGGATGCTAACTTAAGAAAACCCTAAGCCTCTACGCACATTAATGCACATATCATTTTGTAGAGCTTATATGGTATAAGGTAGAGGGAGTTCATCGTTCAAATATTGTTAAATCATTCTGCTTCTTTTATATTGTTGTTGCTGTTAGATTATCATCTCAGAAATAGGGACCAACAATGGGTATCAGAGCCGAGGCGTGAAAAAGATTGAATCTATCTGCGTTTTTCGTATCTAACGAAAAACTGCTCTGCTTTTCTTCTGATTTTCTTTTATATAGAGATTCGCTCTTGTAATCTTGTTGGTCAACGAAAATTTGTAAAAGTTATACTGCTGGAATCGCCATCATCTCACGATTCAGCAGTATATCTCATTTTGTGATTTTGATAATTTTTTTTTTTCGAAGATCTCTATATTGAAATATCGAAATCTCAGGTTCTCGAGGTTACAGGAGGGTTTTCGACTTGAATTTTATACTGGAAGAATCTCTAGATCAAGGGCTATTCAGAACAGTTTTCGAATTTGCAAAACTTGAAATTTTCAATTTCGAAGATCTCTACATTTGGGATCTCGAGATTCTGGTTTTTAAACGTCAGGAAAGATTTCGATGTTTTGAATATTTCGAGATTTTAGGAATTTCTTGATGTTTTGAATCTTTCAAAGTTTGGAGTTTCTTGAAACTCAGAATTTTTCCAAGCTTGACATTCTTCGCAGTTCATCGAAGCTTTATATTATAGGATTTTTTAATGAATCTCTGCTTATCAAAGTTTTTAGAAGTTTTTCGATGTTATGATGTTTTTCAAACAACAAGTTCTCGATATTCTGAGGTTTTCGAAACTCCAAAGTTTTCGATGATCCAAACATTTTGAAATTATGAAGTTTTTGAAGTCTCGAGGTTTTATTTGCAGGTGGATTTCGCCATTATCCTTCGTGGCAACCTCGAGATTTAAACCTCGAGATTGTAATCTCGAAGTTTAAACCTCGAGATTGTAATCTCGAGTTTTAAACCTCGAGATTAGGATTTCGAGGTTTTGCCATAGAATTTTCTCTAATTCCACCTGTTCTCGATATTCAACATCAAGAACCTCAACTTCGAAGAATTTCCTCAAATATCTCAAAATTCGAAGTTTTTAGCAACATCGCACTGTTTTGGCTATAACTTTTGACTCGGTGATCTGATTTAGGCGTATAATATGTCGTTGGAAAGCTAACATAAAGATCTACATGAATTCGGGGGATTTACTCCAGAACCCCTAACCACGCGCCCTCACTCGCGGTTGTTGAGGGAGAAATCGTTCGCTTTCCGACAAACATTGTCATTCACAGATGTCAAGGTCAAAACTTAGGCAAATCTGTTCAAATTCTTCCAAAGTCAAACCTAAGGTCAAATATTTTCAAAACTTCACTGTAAAGGTCCGAAAATCGTAGATAATTCAATCAAACTTGCGTCAATGGTCATCTTATAACAATCAACAATCAACCACTGAAGCCTCCCCTATCTCATCAAAATTGTGTGATCCTCAAACGTGCTGAAATTCCAAATGATGAACTAAGGGAAAACCTGTAACACCCCAGCCTCGTAGGCCCCGAGGTAGTTACTTCCGACCTCTAGTACTGTCCTCACAAACCACCACTAGCCTTTTCCGCGCACTTTGTCCTCACTCATGCGCGCCCTGAGAAACTTCCCAGGGGGTCACCCATCCCAAGACTACTCCCGTGCAAGCACGCTTAACTTTGGAGTTCTTGGCTAATGAGCTCCCTTAAAAGGAGATGTACCTTATTGGTATGAGTAGTACTATTAATCCGTTTAAATTAAATCTCAAGTGTTACAATCACCCCCACTTAGGAACGCAACGTCCTCGTTGCGCCCATAAACCAATCTCAATCATATCCCAGAATCTTTTCCCCTGCTAAGTGCCCGCCCGATATCCAACGGATCAGCACACTGTCGCAGGGTTGCTCTGATACCATTTGTAACACCCCAGCCTCGTAGGCCCCGAGGTAGTTACTTCCGACCTCTAGTACTGTCCTCACAAACCGCCACTAGCCTTTTCCGCGCACTTTGTCCTCACTCGTGTGCGCCCTGAGAAACTTCCCAGGGGGTCACCCATCCCAAGACTACTCCCGTGCAAGCACGCTTAACTTTGGAGTTCTTGGCTAATGAGCTCCCTTAAAAGGAGATGCACCTTATTGGTATGAGTAGTACTATTAATCCATTTAAATTAAATCTCAAGTGTTACAAAACCGTCATGTGTGGTACCTGTTCAGATTGATCCACACACATGGCGAGTATCTCAAGCTGTGAGCAATCGATCCTTGCACATTCTGAGGGGGAGTTTCAGTTTTCTCCTCCTGGCGCCTTACACCGACAAAGCAAAGAATCCCTCAAAGGATGCAACATTTTAGGGGGAGTGTTCAATGTTATCCTCCCCGGTGCCTAACAATGACAAAGAATACCGAGTGCTCCAGTTGAGGGGGAGTACAGAGAGAAAATCAATGAGAGAACATGTCCTTATGGCTTAGTAAACCCAACTAAGCCTACCCAAGGGAGCAATCCGAGAGTTATTGAGTGAGTGAGTGAGTGAACATTATGAGCGTTAGGAAGCAGCAAGCTCGAGTGAGCAAGGAAAACAATTATCAATGATAAGTCTGCTACCTCAATTGTGTACTATCCATTGAACATTTACTCATAGTCACTCAAATACTCTAGGCAATTCCCCAATAGGTTCAGGACTAATTTAATCAGATCCCGGGTAGAAGTCACTGCATCTTGTCCAACAGTGCATTTGTAACCCTACCCAAGACCACTCACTTGTCTCCCAACAGACAAGTGTTTAATCACATTTCACGGGGAACCTGATATCTCATTACTGTCTCCTTCCGAGGTAAGTGATACTGACTAAAGTGGCCTCAACCCCATGCCACTGAACTTTCATTGATCACGTCGTGTCTAGTTACTCACTCCCAAATGTTTTGAACTTTCTAGGACACAGACACACTTTTGAGTCAGTTGCAGGTCTACATGACCTGCGAGAACTTCCATAGGGCTCATCTATTACAGATGTAGACTAATGATTGGAAGGAAGTCCTGTTGTTGCAACATTGCTTATCACCAACATTTTCAGGCCAATGCTTTAGAGTTTATCTCTGTAGTGATGATAACGAGTGTCTACATGACCTAGGGGGGCTACATGTTTCTCAATGCTGATCTTTATGATCATGCAAATAACAACAAGAGTGACATCTTTGCGGATGCTTCACAATAACCGGTTGGAAGTCCTGTTAAAGCTTTAATGTTTATATCATTCTATATAGGCCACACATCGGTGTTTACATTGATGTTGTGATAATAGAACACCTTAGTGTATCCGGTTTTGTTGTTTAACTTTCTGTTTTTTTTTCTGTTCTGTCATTCAGTTTGAATAAAAGAATAAAGGCATGACGCCCTGATTCATCGGATCATCATGAGGGGGAGAGTGGTCCGCATAGTGTTAAAATGCCACCAAATCATTCTTGGACACTTCTCTCCTGTCAAAAATTTCAACGACTCTCTTCTATCCCTACACCTCAAATGGTCAGCTACGTTGTGCCACCGACAAGGTCTCCTCAAACACATTCACTTCGAATAGTCAAAAAGACTACATTGTGGAGGAGACAAAGGTCACATACCCCGAATTCTGAAGATGATTTCCATGTGCGTCTACAATTCTTCAAGAACATTCATTCTAGAGGCGCCACCGGACTTCATTCAAGCTGACCAAGAGCTACTTCTGAAGGCAAGGTTTACAAGCAAGACAAAAGAAGATTCCTCAACCCCCGGCATCAAAGCTCAAATTGCTAAGAAGACATCAAAGGGGAGACTGCAAGGATTTCTTCAGAAAGCCCTCTCAAGAAGTCAAGTTCAAAGACAAAGGAAGCTGAATAACAAAAAAGACAAAGATATCTGCGCTGCAATGCTGATTCAACATGATTGAACACCAAGGGGGAGATCGTTAGGAATATTTTATGGTGTCCAATCTAATTAAATATCTTTGTATTTGTGTAGTTATTAGTTAAACATGTAATATGGGTCACAAATGTATGTCAGCACATTAGCTTCTTTATAATCCATAAGTTAGCCAACTTCTCCTATAAAAGGAGGCTAACTTATGGAAATCCTAAGGATCGAAAAGGCTCAGAGCATAGAGGCGAGATAGAGAGTAGGTTTTCCGCTGCTCTCCTTCTCGAGGGAGAGCAGCGGCCATGTTCACGGTATACCAGATTTGGTTTTAATCTCGATATCTTTCTATCTGCTTCTTCTTCATCTTCTATGGTTGTTTGATTGTTAAAGAACAGGGACCATCATTTTCCCAACATAAATAAATGATAAGATACCAACATGGAACAATGAAATGCATTAGAATTATAATAGCCTCGATTTATATTGCACGGATATGGATACACTAATACGTCGATACACGGATATGAATACGAAGATGGAGATTGTGTGAAAATATAGGGTATGGATATGGAGTGTATTTGGAAATAATAAAAATACAAGGGCTTATTTACAAAAAAGTAGCTTTATTTTAAAGGAACTTATATAAACAAAAATAATGCAAAATGTCATAGCCATGATAAAAATTCAAAATTTATCTTTAAAATATGAAATAAAATACTCATACTTAAAACTTGAAAGTTGAATAGCTTAAGCTCTATATGCGTGTGCGTAAAAAAAAGCTCTATATGTGTATTATTTAACACTTTATGTTTACAACTATATTCTTTAGTTAGATAGATCTTAAATTTGACTTATCTATTGAAAGTTGATAATTCCAGGTACATCTATATCTTCTCTTGTGCATATATACTAGGGGTGAGCGTCAGACGAGTTCGAGTAGGACGGGTTGAGATTTGGCATGCCCATTCGGTTATCGGGTTTATAATTTAAAACCCTACCTCGTCAAATAAAATTATCGGGCTATTCGGGTTGCACAATTTCGGATTCCAGTCGGGCTTGAATCGGTTTTCGGGCCTATTCGGGTTGAATAAAAACCATTAAAATTCATAACATGATAACAATCTCACAATCAAATTAAAAGTTTGTATACAATTACAAACAGAGAAATAGACTTATACTCATTTTTACATGCATAAATGCAAAATATTATAACAAGTAGGCAAGTAGAAAAAATGCAAAATAATAGAGTTTGTACAACTCCAAAGACATAGTCCCATAGACACTGACACATAGTTATACACTTATACATAATGCAGTTTGACAATTGAGACTTTGAGTAATCCAAAGTTCCAAAATAGTAAGTAGCAAACTAGCAAGTAGCAACAAGAAGTTTAACAACAATAGGAAGTCTTCAGATCTAACAGACTGACATCTACTTTCCTGTTTCCATCTTCGAGCAGCATTGAATTAGTCATTGAATTTATTCCCGTGTACATCACAAGCCAAAAAGTTAGTATCAAAAAAGACTTGACTAGCTAGTAAACTGTTGGGAACTATGAATACTATATACAATCAGATATGGCTCATATTTAGCTTCACTTCACTAAAAATGGAGGCATTAAAACTATATACAAATAGAATCAACACCAACTCATTTGTTTCATTTTCTGGTGGAAGTCTACAAGCTATCATCATTGCCAAAACAAGCAAACAATTAATCTAATAATTCATAAACACATTTGCAAATTCAAGTAGTTCCAGGCTTCCAGCAAGGCCATTAGGCAGCAAGTAGAAAATGAGTCAACACCAAGTCACCAACCCATCAATTTTGGGTCTGATTTTAATTCACTTCACTATAAATGGGGGCATAGGAAACTATATAGACATGGAATCAACACTAACACATCAATTTCATTTTTTGGGGGAATATATCATCATTGCCAAAATAAGCAAACAATTAATCTAATAATTCATAAACACATTTGCAAATTCAAGTAGTTCCGGCAAGGGAGTAAATAGCAGGGTATATTTGGCTCATATTATTATTCACTTCACTATTAATGGGGGCATACGAAACTATATAGAAATAGAATCAACATCATCCCATCAATTTCATTTTCTGATGGAAGCTATCATCATTGCCAGATGCCCAGAAGGCCAGAAATATGCAACAGTTAATCAAATAACTCATAAACACATTACCTAATTTCATTAGTTCCATCAAATTGCAAGTAGCATGGTATATCTTGGTTCAGATTTTTATTCACTTCACTATTAATGGGGGCATACGAAACTATATAGAAATAGAATCAACACCAGCCCATCAATTTCATTTTTTTGATGGAAGCTATCATCATTGCCAGAAACATGCAACACTTAAAGAATTAGTATAGAGTGAAACAAATTTACCATGCCTTGTTGTACAAACACACTAACACTTCCAATTACCATCACATCAGCAGGGCCTTCACCAAGATTGACAGAATCATAGCATATCATTAGTGAAATAACATATTACATAATTCAAAGATAAAAGAACACTTTTACTATTATCTGATCAAGAGAAGGGCCTCCACCAACATTGCCAGCAGTTATTTCTGCATTGAAAACAATATTAAGTTAACAATAACTTCAAATTTAAACATTGAAATATTAAATACTAAATATGTAAAAGTTTATACTTGTTTCCAGCCTCTCTACCTGCTCAATATTTTCTTCAACTGACACAGGCTGGTTTGACATCCTCAACCAGTCTTGAACACATATGAGTGCCTCTACAATTTTGGCACTCAATGAACTCCTAAAATAGTCCAATACTCTTCCGCTTGTACTAAAAGTGGACTCAGAAGCTACTGTGGAAATAGGAACAACAAGAATGTCTATTGCCATCTTAGATAGGATAGGAAACCTCTCACCATTAAGCTTCCACCATCTCAATATATCAAATTCATTGTCCTCCTCAAGAATGTTCTCACTCAAATATACGCAGTAGGCTTATTCTCTTCTCTACAGACTTAGAAGATACCAGTTCACTCTAACTACTCGTTTGAGTGTTTGAGTAGAAAAAGGTAACTTCAACACTTGTCAGAATAAATCAACCATCATGTTTACTCAGCAAATTGTACTCACCAATAATCAGAAATTCAGAATATACAAAATATTTGTATGAAAGCAACATAATTCTGATTGCTCCACATTACAATTTACACATATATAAGAGAAATAGGCAGCTTCCACTCAAAATATCAGAATAACAGATTCTCAAGCGTGACCAAATCATCACAGATTGAACACAACATCATACATTCACAATAAAGTCTAGAACAATCAGCAAGCTGATCTACAGAAGGATATAAAAAGTAGGTTTATTCACTTCTGTTGGTCCCGTTTACAATGGGAACAATCTAGAAGAGGGGTGAATAGACTGTTCAGGATTTTTAAAATTTTATCTGAGTCAACTCTGACTTTCCAGAGAAGGTCTGGTTCTGGTGACAAAGAAGGTCAAGTTCTGATGGCAGAACTGGACCTGGCAGCAGATAAGAGTTCTGTCCGGGTAGCCTGAGGAAAACACTAAGGCAAATGCCTTTATGATAACTCTTAAGGGAGATCTGATGAACACAGAGTCCAACCTTTTGAGTTAAACAATTAGAGTCTTAAGTGCAGAAATAAATGCGTAAAGTAAAAGACACCAGGGTTTTTATAGTGGTTCAAGGAACAACGTGTTCCTCTAGTCCACTGTTCCACTAAGCTTGCAAAAACAACAGTTTACAACGCCTTAGTTCCTAGCACTTAAGAAGCACTCCTCGTCTTCTTCAAGTCTAGTTGCCACCCGGGATGCAGTCCTTGCTTCCTGATGGCTGATCTCGTTTCACAGAGTCTCTTGGAAGTATCCCCACTTTACTTACTCCAGCTAGTTTGAGACGTCCCTTCTTTTTCAAGAAGTGTTTGATTAAGAAATCAGTTTTCTCCAACGTAGCTTCTTCACAAAGTATGTGTAGTTGAGGCTTTTGAAGTGTTGAAGAACTGGAGGAACGATTCTTTTACGTTGGAAAGAAAAGATACGGAGTTTATAATCTTTTCCAATGTTAGGTGTTGCTCGAGAAAAAAAGAGTTTGAAGTCTTTGAGCGTTTGAATATATTTTCTTGTAGTAGTATAGTTGAATCGTTGTGTTTTCAATCCTTCGAAGCGTATCTTATATACTGGGAGCAGTCTTCCCGTTGGAGTGTAGAAGACAGCTTCATTAAATGCTTGTACTGTTGATTTGACCGGTTGGTCCTTCGACTTGCTATGTTGGGGGCGAAAGGATATCCGCATGGTCAATCATCAGCTTTAAATATATCTTCGTACGTTCCGCATTAATTGAGCATTTAATGCGTGTACAGTGTCATATTTCCGTCGAATGGCTCCTAGCCGTTGGGTATTTCCCGTTAGTTTCACGACCGTTGGAATGTACCTTTGAATTCTGCTAAGTACCATCAAGTCTGATGAGGCTTTCTAGTTGAAACTCTTATTACTGCCTCTGATGCGAACTCTGGTACCCAACTCTGGTGGTTTCTCTGATGAGCAACTCTCGGAGCAACTCTGATAGCAACTCTGGGAGCAACTCTGATAAGAAGGTCCAATAGGGTCTCTGGCCAGTTGACAATGCTAATACTTACAAAGAAAATTCCTAAAACAAAATTGCTAATGGGGTACTTTAAAATTCTAATCATCCTAGCATCATCAAAATCTAAATACATTTATTCCTTACAATTTCCCCCTTTTTGATGATGCCAAAACCCTTAAACTATTTCCAGAGAAGTACCTTTCACCATAAACAAATAAAGTTAAACACTTTCATTTAAAAATCTTGGTGGGCAACTTGACATAGGAAAATAGTAAGAGTGAGATACAATCAAGAAGCATATAAAGAGTAAAGTATCAGAGCACAAAATAAACACAAATACAAAAAGCAATAAGGAACAGATAATTGATAGTGACATGCAAAATAGTGGTAGAGATTTTATCTTATTATCAGAGAGTGCAGATACAAGAGATAGAAAGATTAAGATTCTTCTCAATCTACCTGTGGTCCTGCATCATCAATTCTCTTGACTTCTGCATTGACTTTTGCTCTGATGAAAGCTAGATTTCTCGGATTCTGGTACTCTGACCAGTGGGACTCAAGTTTGCAGTCCAAGTAATTTCTTACAGCTTCAGAAATATTCTTGCCTGGTATGACCTTCATTTGCCACTAGACTTCAGCTTCTTGGATAGATCCACCATGATTGATGTGACACCGCTCCCGGAGGTACTTGAATTTAGTATTCAGTATGTATTTGAATTTTCTAGCGAATAATTTCGTGTGACAGATTGGTATATTTAATTAATGCATGATTAATTAAATTATTTATCGGGCCAAAAATATTGAGAATGGGCTACCAAATATTTAGTTGGGTCATCATAATAATTATAGAAGCCCAATAAAGTGTCAACTAAAGTTGAGGAAAATGTTTGGGCTAACCCGGAGTTATTTTGACCCAAACTGCCAGAAATAGCGAGAATAATTGAGAGAGACTTCCTACACCCACTTGGGGTATTCTACCAGTCAAATAACTCCCAAATAATTGGGAGTAGGACAAAAATAAGGGGGTGGGACGGGTGAGGGCAAGGGGGGAAGCCTCATTGAGACAAACCCACACTCACCCATTAATTTCCCTTGGACTCTTCATGGGAGTGATTGGGTTGAGAGTAAAAATACCCCCCCCCCCCCCCCCCCCACTCCTACTCCAATCATTCGAACGACTCACACAAGAGAGGAAGAGGGAGGAGACTTGAGAAGCTCTCAAAATATTCCTGAGCTTGAAGAACCAAAGGAAGAAGGAAATCTAGGAAGAGAGGCTAGAGTTGAGGTAAGAACTCAACTAGAAATGCTTTTAACTAGTTTTTGTGTATGATTTTTATGAAATAATATAGTGGATTAAGCCATGATGTTCTACACGTTTAAAAGTGTAGAATATTGTTATAAAGTGGTGGTATTTAACTTAGAAGAGTTGGTGAATCGATAGGAGTCGAAATCGCCGGAAACCGTCAAGATTAAGCAGGCTGCCCGTGTTGCAGACGGACGAACACCGCCCGGATTTCACGAAAGCCGCCCGGCTTTTGGCTGTTGTCCAGATTTTTCGTTTCAATCGGCCTAGAACGGGGATTGATCGAAGAGCTTCGCAAAGGCATCTAGTTAAGAACCCCATAAGGTGAGGATGGCTGACTATATTGCTTATAATTAGTGAGTTAATTTCATAAGATTACCTAAGGTATTAAATGAAAATACTATTGCATATGAGTAAATGAAGCGTGATATACAAATTTGGAAGAAATTGTGTATGATTATGTGATATGAAAGGAATGGCATGAAAACGGAATTAACTATGAAAATATTGTGATAAAATATACTTTTACTTCATGTAAGGAATTCATGAGTGGATAAAAGTGATATTTTTTATATTGAGATTGAATCACATTTGGATTGGAAAATCAATTGAGATGAATTATTTGGCTATGAATTAAGAACTTGGTTGTTCTAAGATTATCCGACTAGTACTGAAATACTAGTCGGGAGATTAATATAAATAAATGATGGAATTAATCCTAAGAGATAGGATTGTGAATAGAGATGCCTTAAGTAGTCTTAAGAGATACTTTAGGGTCGAATTGTATGAACACTAAGGTGTGTTAGGGGTAGGCCTAAAGGCTACCCAAGTGAATTGATTCTAGGCATAGTATTTGCTTGAGAATTGGACTATGGAAATACATTAGAGTTGGACTATAGGATTGCATGGAAATGTAGTTGGGCCGAGCCCTTGTCATGTAATGTGATTAGCATGGAAACGTAGTTGGGCCGAGCCATTGCCATGTATTTGTGATCTTCGTGGAAACGTAGTTGGGCCAAGCCCTTGCCATGAAGTTATGGTTAGTATGGAAATGTAGTTGTGCCGAGCCCTTGCCATACAATTTTAATGTGTTAAATTGAGTCGAAGGGTTGTATAGAAATGTAGTTGGACCGAGCCCTTGCTATACAATCAGGACTCGAGGGAACCCTATGGGGTTGACGTGACATGTAGTCACGGGGAATTAAAATGGTGAATTCTAAATGAATATGGGCCCACGGGCTATAATATAGTAAGTATATTATTTTAAAAGGGGGTAGCCGAGGGTTATGGCCTATAATATAATATCACCCTAGATTGAGGGTCTTTGAAATTGAAACTTTGATTATACTTAGTATAGTTGTCATTGTACTTGTCAAATGCTTCCAAGTACTGACCTCCCCTTCACGGGGGAGGCCACCTCACAGTTTCAGGTAGAAGTTGAAGCTTGCTACCTGCGCCTGTTGCTTCGGGGATATCCAGGAGAGAAGACGTGGTTCGTGCTTCCTCCATTTCTGTTTGAAAACAATTATATAAATGCTCATGGATATTAAATTTTCTGAATAATTATTTGGGGGCTTGTACGCCTAAGTTTGCCAAGTGTGGCTTGAACACTTGTTATGTTGTTTCCGCTGCTTTAATGAATGTTTTTACATTATGTTTGTTTATGGATGTACTATGCGTGAATGATATTCCAGACGCCTTGTATAGTATGTATGTGTTGAACTGCAGTTGACTATTCGTACTGTACGGCGGATTGTTGACGTGTCCGGGTAGGTCCGGGGCGTGACAATTGATCTTGACAAGTCCATCACTATCCATGAAGAGATTCTCCTGCTGTAATGGAGTCATCAGCTTCTTTATTTGCTCAAACTGAGCTCTGTCAGGTCTTGACAGTCCACTCTTCATCCAATCTTTAAAGGAGAAGTTGGATGATTTCTTCTTGGAACCTCTGGGAGGTGGAGGTGGATGACGTTAAGTTCCAGTAGCAAGTTTCTTCTTCTCAGCAGCTTCGAAGTAGGGGGCAGGATCAACAGAGGATAAGTTTCTGATAGTTAGAGCTCTGGTACTTGGCCCTTCTGCTTCTCTGGTTCCTTCTTCTCTGGTTTCTTCCCCCTTTTGGGCATCAACAAGATCGCCAAGGAGGAGCTCTATCTTGGAAAATTCTGATGTTTGAGCATCTCTGATTTCCTCAAGTGCTTCAGGAAGGGTCTGAATGACAGAGGCCAATCCCTCTATCAGGCTCTGTTGCTTTTCCATGGTAGGTTGAATAGTTTGTGTGCTTGCCTCAAGGAGTACCAGTTTCTGGTATCTCTCCTTATCATTCTTTAGTAGGTTAGAAGCTTGCTCTTTGTGTGATTTGCATAGCTCCTCAATGTCTAGCAGTTGCTCTCTATTCTTTTCATCAGTCCATTGAAGGGTTTCTATATCCACGGGGATATTTTTGATCTTCTCATACTGTTTGTTGAGAGATTGGGAATGGAAGTAAAGTATAGAGTTGATACTATCCACTTCCCTGGAGACTGCATCAATTTTGGTGTTTGATGAGTCCATGAATGTACTCAGATTCTCTGTCAGAGTTGCAACTTTTTCTGCGATCTGCTGTAAGCCAAGTTCAAGGTTGATGTTGGTGTGGGTGAGATGCTCATAGTGCTTGTCGTTGATGAGGATAAGCTTATTCATTCCATCAAGCATCTGGCCACCAAATTCTTCTGCAGATTGGACAAATTGGTTGAAGGTAATTTGAGGCTCTTCTGGTGCATATCCTGGCATTTCCAAACCTTTTCCCTTAGGTAATGGAGAGTAACTGCCAGTGGGTTGAGGAGAATGATCTCTGGGAGGAGTCCTTCTTCTCTTGGATGTAAGATCAGCAGCAAGTGAGGATGGGAGGAATCCATCATTATCAGCATCTGATGAGAGAATCCGGATGGGAATCTCCTTCTTGGGTGTAGAGGCTACAGAGTGTTGAGGGGACCTCTGTGGGGTAGCAGCTCTGGAGATAGATTTCTTTTGTGGAGGTGTGGCACACTTGGATCTCTGATGGGGTGAGCTCTAGTGAGAGGGTTTCTGTTGAGGGGAGCTCTGATGAGTGGGGGTTTCTGCTGGGTGGATTTCTGAGGTTGAGGAGATGGAGGAGGTGAAGGTGATCAGTTTCTGGTAGGGGTTGATTGTTTGCAGGGTGAGGGGGACTTGGATTTCTGGGGAGTTGGCGTTTTGGTTGGTGAGGGATTCTGTTGGGGAGAGGAGGTTTTCTTGGGAGGGGATTGAGGAGGTGTGGAGTGAGGTGTGGTAGGTTTAGGTGATGGTGCTTTAGGAGAGGAAGGAGGGAGTTCTGTGGAGTTATGAACAGATGGGGAGTTAGGGATTACCTACATGACTGTTTCCTCGAACTGTGAGTCCCTCCATTCTCTGATCAGTTTTTCCATTGCCAATGGTAGATCATTTGCTGTTGAGGGCTCTCCTTCTCCATGAGTGCTAGGACGAAATTTGATAAGGGATTCCTTCCTTTTCTTCTCTACCAACCAGGCTTCAAAGTCAGTCATTTCATGTTCTTTCAAAGCTTTCACATGCGTTTCTGGTGAGGAAGTGAATGGAGTTGTTTCCCTTGTTCTTTTCCTTCTTGTTCTCTAGTACAAAGGTAAGAAAGTTGAGATCAAAACTGATGGAGTATATGGGTCTGAGCCCCCGGACCCACATACTCGGAAGAACAGAAAGCACAAGACACAGAGTGGCGCCCTCGTCGGCCAAGGGACCCCCGTCGGCCGAAAAGGTGCCAACTCAGATTATGGTCCTGAAGCCAAGGAACCCGGGTGCCCTCGTCGGCCACGCCCTCGTCGGCCGTGCCCTCGTCGGCCACGCCCTCGTCGGCCACGAAGACTCCACAGAACCGGATTCTACACTTACTCATTTGTACAGCCCATTAGTGACTTTGTATTCGGCCCAGTAGCGGTCCAGTTGTAAATGGGCCTCCCAAGCCCAAGGCTTGGGAGCCCAGCCCGTATTTTCTCTATAAATACTCCCCTTGGGAGTAGTTATAGGGGTGACAAATTCATTCTATTGAAGTATATTATTGCACTTCTCTCTCTAGCTCTCACTTCTCTCTAGATATACTCTATCATTTGGTGCTCTCGTTGAGAGCTAGAACAATCAAGTTAGCACCCTTCGTCGCTACCAAGCACAGCTAACCACTGATCATGGGAAGAACTAAGTCAAACCGCAACCTCGTCAGCAAGGCCATCCCTGAGGACCAAGAGCCTAGGGAGCACGACGAGGACGCCACGGCCGACCAGGTCGGCGGAGGGGACGTCTTCCAGGAGGCCTTCAACCTCACGACGGACCTCCGCAACCAACTCAACGGCGGAGCCCCTGATGCCCGCATCGGCTTGGACAAGAAACGAGCTGAGAAGACGGACCACGCCCCGGCCCAGCCTATGGCCGCGGCCTCTCCGTCCGTAGATCCACAGGTCCAGGCCGCGCTGTCGGTCATCATCGCCAGCCTGGCTCAGAACCCCACCGTCCTCAGCGCACTCTTGCCAAGGACCGGGGGGAACGTCACTCCACCTCCTCAGCCCCAACCGTTGGCCGTCCAGATAGGCAACGATGAGGGGGTAATGGCCCAGGACACGGCGTCGTCCCACTCCCACCCTGCTTCCCCTCTTCGGCCCGGGCAGACCCCAGCGCGTGGAAAAGCCTCTGCCTTCAACAGGCTGGGTGACACGCGCCGTCATCCGGTATCGGAGAGGATGGCGGGACGGATTGGCGAGCGTCGGACTGGCTCACCAAGGGAAAGCTTGGGGTCTGTGTCCCGGACAGCGGACCAGCCCCGCCCAGACAAGGGCAAGGGGAAGTTACACGAGGACGACGTGCACCACCAGATCAAGGCGGCTCACAACGAGCGCATGAGGAACCAGTCGGGCGCCGCTGCGGTCACCAGGGACCCCCGGGACGAGGTCATCGCCCAGCTGGAAAGGAGGCTGGCTCAGATGGAGGCCAAGCAGTCGGCCAACATCCATACGGCCGGCGCCTCCAACGACCCCGGCCTCAACGCGCTCATGAACAAGGTTAGCGCCCTGGAGAGGGAGCTGGCCGAGGGGCGAGGTGACCCCATCATCCAGGTCAGGACCAGGAACCCTTTCACCAACAGGGTCCTCTCGGCCCCCATCCCGGAGAAGTACAGGGGAAACGCCATCAAGTCCTACGACGGCCGATCAGACCCCCAGGAGCACTTCAGCCGTTATCAGAACAACATGCTGATGGTGAACGCGTCCGACGAATACCTATGCCGTTGGTTCCTCTCTACTCTGGAGGGGCCAGCGTACGAGTGGTTCAACGCGCTCCCCGAAGAGAGCATCGACTCATGGCAGGATCTCGCCCAGCGCTTCCTCACTCACTTTGCCGGGAGGAAGCGTGCGAAGAAGTATTTCACCCACCTCCTCTCCGTCAAGCAGCAGTACGAGGAGTCCCTCCGGTCATTCATTGACCGGTGGACGAGGGAAACCGAGGAGGTCGAGGGGGCCGATGAGCGCACCCTCCTCGCCTTGTACCAGGGAGCCCTCCGCAGCTCCTCGTACGCTAGGAGCCTTATCATCGACCCTCCGAGGTCGTACGCCAAGGCGCTCCAGCGCGGAGGCTTGTACGCCGACGCCGACGAGCTCCATAATCACAAGAAAGAGGGGGGCCATCCCTCCAAGAAGACAAATCCTTCGCCGGCCCCGGGTCCGTCCCCGGCCGGCCAGGGTGCCCAGGGCCGTCACGGCTCTGGTGGACAGAGTAAGAAAGATCGCCACTGGCGGCCGAGGTTGGAACGGCCGGGGGTCTCCCTCACTCACCCGGTCGGCATCATCCTCGACTACGCCGAGAAGCATGGCCTCATCGAGCAGGCTCCTCGGCCGGCCAAGGAGGTCCTTGCCATCCAGCAGGGCGGCACATACTGCCGGTTCCACAAGAACTCGTCGCACAACACCGACGATTGCATCACGCTGAAGAAGGCCATCGAGTGTCTTATACGCCAGGGGGAGCTCTCCCAGTTTGTTAAAGGTGGCCCACGCAAAAACACATGGGTAAACACCGGCAAACATGGGGGCGAACCCTCTGCGAAGAAGCGGGAGATTGGTAGGCTCAGCGACGACGAGGACATCGAGGAGCCCCCGCCGAAGAAGAATCACATTCACCTCATCGTAGGTGGGAACACTGGGGGGACTCCGCCACTCAGAGAAAGAAATGGGCCCAATCCCTCTACATTGGGGAGGTGTCCCACGTTCCCCCCCCCCCCCAGCCGAAGAAGCAGCGGACGGAGGCGATCACCTTCACCGACAAGGATTTGCCTTCGGGTACGGGATCACACAGGGACGCCCTCGTCATCCGGTGTGAGATCGGTGACTCCATCATCCACCGCACTTACATCGATATGGGGAGCTCCGTCAACGTGATGTACCTGGATACTTTCACGCAGCTGAAGCTGGACAGAGCTCTGCTGAAGCCGATCAAGACACCGTTATCCGGCTTCACCGGGGACTCTATCGACGCCGAGGGCACGATAGTCCTCCCCGTGGAGGTCGGTGACGGCCCCCACCACGCCAGGATTGACATGGAGTTCATGGTGGTCAACCTCCAGTGCGCCACAACCTGATCTTGGGCCGGCCAGCGCTGGAGGACTTGGAGGCCATCATCTCCATGAAGCACTTATGTCTGAAGTTCCCCACCAATGACGGCATCGGCTACGCTAGGGGAAACCAGAGGATAGTCAGGGCGTGCTACCTCTAACTGACGAGGCCGGCCGAGAGGGAAGGCCAGAGGATAGACACCATCACGGCAACCGTTGCCAAGGACGAGGAGAGACCACATGCTGAGCCGGCCGAGGAGGTCGAGGAGGTCCCTCTGAAAACCTCCCGGCCGGAGCGGGTCCTCAGGATCGGGAAGCAGCTCCCCCAGGACCAACGAGACGCCATCCTCCTCGTCCTACGGTTGTACACCGTTGTCTTCGCGTGGGGCCCGGACGATATGCCAGGCATCAGCCGCCAGGTGATCACTCACCGGCTGACCGTCGATCCGGCCTCCGCGCCTGTCAAACAGAAGCGGCGCTACTTGTCCGCCGACAGGCGGGACTTCGTCAAAGGGGAGGTCGCCATGCTCCTCTCAATCAAACACATTAAAGAGGTAAAGTACCCAACATGGTTGGCCAACGTCGTCCTCGCCCAGAAACCGCCGACGTTCAGAATGTGTGTTGATTACACTGACCTGAACAAGGCGTGCCCCATGGACCTGTTCCCTCTCCCCAACATTGATCAGCTGGTGGACGAGACGGCGGGGTGCGAGTTGATGTCGTTCCTCGACGCTTTCAGAGGGTACCACCAGATCTCCATGCATGAAGATGACGCTGAGAAGACGGCCTTTATGACCCCAGAGGGAATTTTTTGCTACCTCGTCATGGCCTTCGGACTCAAAAACTCCGACGCCACCTATACTAGGATGGTGGCCAAGATCTTCAGGACGGTCCTTGGCCGGACGATGGAGGCATACGTCGATGATATGATCGTCAAGAGCAGGCAGGCCTCCTCCCACGCCGACGACCTCCGAGAAATCTTTGAAATTATGAAGGAGTTCAGGCTCCGCCTCAACCCCAAGAAGTGCGCCTTCGGCGTCCAGGGCGGCAAGTTCCTCGGCTACATGGTCAGCCGGAGAGGCATCGAGATAAACCCGGAGAAGTCACAGGTAATCATCAACATGGAGCCGCCCCGCAACGTCAAGGAAGTACAGCGACTGACGGGGCGCCTGGCGGCCCTAAACCGGTTCCTCTCCAGGTCAGCCGAGAGGGCACTCCCCTTCTTTCAGATCATGCGTAAAGCCAACAGCTTCAAGTGGACGACGGAGTGCCAGGAAGCATTCGACGAATTGAAAAGGTACCTATCGTCCCCACCCGTGCTCTCCAAGCCCAAAGCCGGCGAAACCCTTTTCTTTACTTAGGGGTGAGCACGTCGGCCATCAGCTCCGTGCTCATCCGTGAGGACGAAGGGGTGCAAAAGGCCATCTTCTACATCAGCAAGACACTCAGGGAGGCCGATCTCAGGTACTCCCCCATTGAGAAGACGGTGCTGGCCATCGTCCATACGGTGAAGAAGCTGGGACACTACTTCCAGGCCCACGCCGTCCATGTACTGACCCAGCAGCCTCTCGGCGCACTCATGAGGAGCCCCACCAGCTCCTCTAGGATGGTGAAATGGGCAATTTTCCTCAGCCAATTTCAAATTGAGATCAAGCCAAGGTCATCTATCAAAGGGAAAGCCTTGGCCGACTTCGTCACTGAATGCACAGCACTGGAGGAATGATTCTTTTACGTTGGAAAGAAAAGATATGGAGTTTATAATCTTTTCCAACGTTAGGTGTTGCTCGAGAAGAAGAGAGTTTGAAGTCTTTAAGCGTTTGAATATACTTTCTTGTATTAGTATAGTTGAATCATTGTGTTTCCAATCCTTCGAAGTGAATCTTATATACTGGGAGCAGTCTTCCCGTTGGATTGTAGAAGACAACTTCATTAAATGCTTGTACTGTTGATTTGACCGGTTGGTCCTTCGACTTGCTATTTTGGGAGCGAAAGGATATCCGCATGGTCAATCATCAGCTTTAAATATATCTTCGTACGTTCCGCATTAATTGAGCATTTAATGCGTGTACAGTGCCATGTTTCTGTCGAATGGCTCCTAGCCGTTAGGGTATTTCCCGTTAGTTTCACGGCCGTTGGAATGTACCTTCGAATTCTGCTAAGTACCGACAAGTCTGATGAGACTTTCTAGTTGAAACTCTGATTACTGCCTCTGATGCAAACTCTGGTACCCAACTCTGGTGGTTTCTCTGATGAGCAACTCTGGGAGCAACTCTGATAGCAACTCTGGGAGCAACTCTGGTCAGAAGGTCCAATAGGGTCTCTGGCCAGTCGACTATGCTAATACTTACAAAGAAAATTCCTAAAACAAAAATTGCTAATGGGGTACTTTAAAATTCTAATCATCCTAACATCATCAAAATCTAAATACATTTATTCCTTACAACTTCTCTACAGACTTAGAAGATACCATTTCACTCTAACTACTCCTTTGAGTGTTTGAGTAGAAAAAGGTAACTTCAACACTTGTTAGAATAAATCAACCATCATCAACACTTGTCAAAATCTCAGAATCATAGATTCACAGGCATGACCAATTACCAAAGCATCACAAATTAACAAGTATTTCATAGAAAGGGTTTCACAACCCGGATCTAGGGTTTCAAGCTTCCACCAAACACATTACAGTGCATCTAAGTAACACATGTAATTCATATACAAAATCATAAGACATCAGATTTAGGCATCAAGCTTCAACCAAAGCACATTTCAAAGCCAATATTACAGATCAGAACATGCATTATATGGTTTATCCAAGCGGACCAAGCATACAATTTAAGTATTTAACATTTATACCTCAGTAGCAATTAAGATATTCGAACTGGAAAAAGCTTCCAGAAATCTACAAGACCATAAGTCCACAATAAGAATGTAGATTCGTAACTTCGTGAGACTAGTAGGCTATATTCGGCTTCCACAGTTCCACCAAGGCAGATAGGGTATGACGGACTATAGAGGTGAGAGGTCGGACCACGGGAGGGAGAAACGAACTACTGGAGAAAGGTGGATGGACGAGTGGTTCACTGGTTAGAGAGAGGTTGGAGTAGGGTTTGAGGGAGTTGCGAATGAAGAGTGAAGCGGTAGGGTTAGGAATTTAGGGTTAGGGTAAATTAATAAGTTTATATAGGTAGGGCAATTCGGGTTTTCGGGTGGGTCGGGTAGGAAATTCTAATACCCTACCCGTAATCTGATAAACCAATATATACTAACAATCAAGCAACCAAAGCAGTTAAGAAGAAGCAGATAGAAAGATGTGAGAATGTATGCCTTGATATTGTGGTATCCCGTGATCTGGGATATGCACCTTGATTGTACTCATGTTGCATTGTACTGCTATTTTTCTGGATATATATACTTACATTTTATCCAAAAAAAAAAAGAAGCAGATAGAAAGATATCGACAAGATTAAAACCGAATCTGGTATACCGTATAAATCCCGCTGCTCTCCCTGGAGAAGGAGAGCAGCGGAAACCCTACTCTCTCTCTCTCTATCTCGCCTCTTGCGCTCTCAGCCTCTTTCGATTCTTAGGGTTCTCGTAAGTTAGCCTCCTTTTATAGGAGAAGTTAGCTAACTTACGGGTTACAAGGAAGCCCCCGGGCTGATACACATTTGTGGCCCATATTACACGTTTAATTAATAACTACACAAATACAAAGATATTTAATTAGATTGGACACCATAAAATATTCCTAACATAATCCAATATCCTTCAAAGTTGGGCTGGGCTGTTTCGGTTCGGATTTTTGGGTTCGGGTCAACCGACCCAGTCGGTTTAGTAAGGGGCTACCCGATCAGGTTTTCGGGTGGGTTTGGGTACTTCTCACCCCTAATATATACAATGTTTTGACACGCGTGTCAGTCTAGGAATACAAGTGTTAGAAGTTTTACGTGTTTTGAAAATTAGTCTAGTACTTTTATAAAATTATGGATACAAATCCAATACATAAAATACGCATGTCAATGACCCTTAATAATGAATACATATGGGATACATGTGTCATGCCCCGGACCGCATCCGTGCAACGTAGACAACCGCCGTACAACCCAATAACAACAACAGTAGTTCATCCCTATTGAATTATACAAGGTGTCTGATAGTTTCTATTGCCAAACCGATTAGCAAACACATACAATCAACATAAATATCATAATAAAACAAATGCGGAAATAATAATATGTTTGATATTTAGCCACACGTGGCAAACACGAGCACGCAGGCTCTCAAATTGTTTAATAGAAAATGATGTTCAAAACATCCATGAGCAAATTCCATATTTTCAAATAGGAATGGAAGCACGAACCAAGTCTTCCTTATTCGATGATCACCCTAGGCAAAGGTGCAGGTAGTAGGGCTCAAGCCTGAACCTGAAAAATAATGAGGCCCCCGAAGCGGTCAGTACTCCATAGACAGAAGTACTAGTGACGAGTAGGCTATATGAGGAATAACTAATGTTTCAGACACAAGATCCAAAATAGGGTGATATATATATATATATATATATATATATATGTGTGTGTGTGTGTGTGTGTGTGTGTGTGTGTGTGTGTGTTTATAGGTGTAACTCATCCACCAGATGATACATAACATATATATACTTGTAAAAACACTCAACTCGTAGGTCATTTTCCTTACCCGACCTTTCTCATTCTTGTCCCGAATGCCTAGCTCACAAGCTACATTCTACATTCGTAATATACTACCGAGTGTTTTAGGATCATTTACCATCTAAGGGTCAACCCCAACTTGGAGTATTTAGGATCATTTACCGTCCAAGGGTACCCTACCCCAACCTTATTCCTACCAAATCCTAACCCGGATGTGGATAACATTTCATTCCTTTAACTATGGACAATTCCTAGCCTATAGTCATATAATAATCCTTAGTAACCAACGTGGATGGGTCCCATCCGAACGACCCACGTTAAGCTTACTCCAAAACTGTCCGTTTGATGTATAACCTAATACCCGGTCGGGTATCCATCCATACCCGGTCGGGTATGGTGAAGCAGTGGCTCCTGGAGCCATTTTTAGTTAATACCCGGTCGGGTATTTACGCATACCCGGTCGGGTGTACCCTTTGACTTCGCGGTCAACGCCCGTTTGACCACCCAAACGAAGTCCGATTTACGTGTAATTTTATACGCATGTACTTCTTGATGTCCTCAAACCAAAAACACCTTTTTGGATCCTTAGAACATCATACATATTAAATTATCCCATTTTTAGTAATCAAACTTACATAACATGCTTTTCAACTATGTTTTATATATAACATGGCATAACACATACTTGATTATAATTAGTCATTCCATAAAACATTGTCTTGACTACTTTAGGTAATCTCATGCCTCAAGCAAAAGTTATAAAGCATAAAGCCGTCTTCTCACCTTAAATGAAGCTTATGAAGTTATACCCTCCTTGGTTGAACTCCGGCAAAGCTCCAGCGATCTTTGTGAACTCCGACGATAACTCCAGTGACTCTTTCAACTCCATGAAAGCTCTAGGCGTACCTTAGACAATTTTTTTAATAAGGTGTCATTATATAAAACCAATATTAACACAAATAACCTATAAAAGGCTATTTTCTGGCGAACCGGTCACTTTGGCTTCTAAGTTCGTTCTTGGACTTAGAACTACCTTGCAACCTATCATTCTACATTTCTAAACATGTAGAGCTATCCTAGGGGTTCCTCATATGCTATATAAGTCATATGGTAGTCAAGGAGTAGAGGAAAAGTTAATATAAGGTCATTACCTTAATCGTTCACACTTTTCCTATCTTTTTTCCTTCTTTAATCTTCTTCCTTGAACCACCTTTGCTTGAGCTCGAATTGCAGTAATTCAGGATGGATTGAGAGCTTATTTTCTCTCCCTTTGATGGTCTTGGTCGAGCTAATGGTAGGGTTAGAGAGTGTAGGAGTCACTTTTGTCTCAATAGACAAATAAGTGATGGCAGGGGGTCCTCCATGTACTTAGATGCCAAATACACCTCCTCCACACCTTTCCTTGTCAACCCAGCCCCCTTCTTGTCTAATTGAACACACAAAAACGTGGGGTGGCCCCCACTCATGTGGGAGGTCATCCCATTGTGCCCCGATGTGTACAATCGACCCTGAAAGTTGTATTTCTCGGATTATTTTAATTATATTTTATTTTATCGGATCAAATAAAATATATGACATGTTCCAAATCATTATGAAACTTCAGAATAAATATACATTTCCCAACTTTAATTTAGAAGTCCTCAAAATTCATTTCGGGTTGTATCTGATTAAATTACTAATACTGGTAATTGGGTCTCGTTTGACCAATGAGTCAACCCTATGACTTTTTTATGGCCCAACTAGAATATACACCGCCATATACATATTATCTAGACCAAGATGAATATAATATGTAGTCCCGGAAATATCATATGGTCCCCACTCCCAGTGTGGGCCCACGTGATTTCTATTATTCACGTGAAAAGAAATGACAAAAATTTATAACCACGTAAAATTCATTACTCAATTCTCAAGGTTCAATACATAGCTTGATAAAAGTAAACATACTCGGGAACCGTGTTACAACATGGATATGACATGATGGTCAAGTAAAGTATTGGAACATCTCCAATGTCACAATGTGCACGGTGCACATGTGAGATGAGAGAAATAGACACCCAAATATCAATAAGTAAAATATCTCTTTCCTTATTGGACGATCTTATATATTTTTGATAGGTTTTTTCCATGATATCAACACAATGTTTAAACGTAGACATTTACATTGACATTGTTGATAAATAATTACCAATATTATATAAAATCATGGAAAAAAAGAGAAATAAATATCATTGATTTGTTTTCATGTGTCTATCTCTCATGTCACAGTGTTGCATCAATAATGCTTGATGTACACCCTATACAAGGAGTCAAATTTTACCATTTGGTTTACCCCCTTCTTCTCCCCTTCTCTCCATTTATATTGTTCTCTCATCCCTTTTCAGCTTTTTTCTTTATTCTATCTTCATCACCTCATCTTTATCATCTCCATATCCAACACCTTTCATATTCATCATTTTCATCTTTTTCATTTTTTCTTCATTAGCTTCCACCTTCATCACATCTTTTAGCTCACCTACTTTATCATCATCAGAACTGTAGTCACAACAAGTATTGTCGGGAAAATAAACGAGTTGAGTTACCACTAATGGTTAATTTGTTTGTAGGGAAAAGTCAGAACTAAAAAACTAATAATGTTTTGTCAAATTTCGCCATACACAAAAAATGTCTATCTACCGTGATTTTCTTTCATTGTTTGTGAACAAAGACAAAAATGCTGAGAAGTCAAAGTTAAGTTGCACACAAACCAATGTTTGTATATAGACATTGGTTTATTTTTAAATCACATTGATTTCCATTCTTTTTGTAGAAATGTTTGGGCTGCACCGAAACCAATGTCTATGTACCCAAACATTAGCTGCTTGCATAAGACAAAAAAGTGTTTGTATCCATACATTTTTTGTTTTGTGCCCAAATATTGATTTTTGTGCAACTTAATTCTCTGCAATATTTTTTGTTAGTGTTACAAACGCTGAATGAAAAACCGTGTCTGTATAAGACTTCTTTTGTCTTTGGCGAAATTTTACAAAAATATTAATAGTTTCAGTTTCACTTTTCTCCACAGACAAATTATATTGCTCGTATTATTCACCATGACACAAATAATATTTTATATACAACACATACAAATTTATCATTTTCTGATGATATCATTTGCTTTTTTTGAGCAGACAAGAATAAAGGTGAAGATGGTGATGAATGATGGGGAAAATAGTATGAATAGAAGGAAAAAAGAATGAAAGATGAGAGAAAGAAAAAAGAGGGAGGTGAGATGGTTTTACGATAGATAGAGAGAGGGAACGAGGAATGAGTAAAAAAACTGGACCGGGACACCGGGTACACCACCTTGTTGCATGCCCCAATCATTAATGGAGTCTTTTCTTAAAACACGGGAAAAGTTAACATCCATGCCAAAAAGAAGGGAAAAAATGTACCGTTTCTAAGAAAACGAAATTCGGAAGAACTTATTCCAAATAGATTAGGGTTCAAATAGGGTGTATCTCCATTCGGAAACACATGTTCCGAAACCATTTTTTTTTCTTTTTGTAGTCCCCTTTCGGAAGATGCTCTTCCAAATCAAGTTTTTAAATTTTTTTGTTATCCATTCGCATGATGGAGTCCCAAGTGGCACTTTTAATTTTTATTTAGTCATACAAAAATAAAATTATTTTTAATTAATAAATAAATTGTACCCCTTTCAAAAATAAACTACGTATATAAATTGGACGTCTTAGAAGCCGTTCTCTTTGTCTGATCTGAATGTTTCTAATCTGAATTTTTTAAGATCTGATCTGATTTGATCTGAATTTTTCTGATCTGATCTGAATCTTTCTGATCTGATCTGATCTGATTTGAATTTTTCTGATCCGATCTGAATATTTCTGATCTGATCTTCTCTGATATGAATCCTTCTGATCTGATCTTAACTTTCTGAATTTTTCTGATCTGATCTGAATGGTTCTGATCTGATATGATCTTAACTTTCTAAACCGGTATATAATAATATTAATACTACTAATAATAATAATAATATCAATAATAATAATAATATTAATAATAATTATAACAAATTAATAATAATAGCTATTATTATTATAATTATAATTATTTAATAATAATAATAAAATAATAAAAAAAATAATAGTAATGATGATGATGATAATAATAATAATAATAAATATTATAATACGTACCAATAATAATAATAATAATAATAATAGTAATAATAATAATAATAATAATGGTTTGGATCATGGAGCTTAGGAGCTATACTTCCCAATTAGTGGGGTCTGAATTTTTGTTTGTTGGTATTTGCAAATGTGATTCCTAATTAGTGATTAGGGGGTTGGCTTTTTACCCATTCGGATTTCCAACTTCCGAATTGGAAATGCCGTTTTAAAAAATACGATCCGATCCGTTCAGGACTCAGACCCGTTTAAAATTTCTGAATCACGATTTACAGTCTCGACATATGGTTCGTATATCTCCAGAGTGTCCCATGTCGTATCTACTGCCTCGGGCCCTCACCGATATCACCGCTAGAGGATGATTCAACATCACTACTATGTTGTTCAAAGTCGGGATCGTCCGAGTCCTCAGACAAGTTTGTGACGGTAGAAAGTAAATATACATTATGTATACCAATTTCAATAATTTGTAATCACACATAAAAGATTATATTTACATTTTTTGTTTTTTATAAGTTTTATTAAATATTTACTTTAGTCCTAAAAGCTACATGAATATATATTTGTCAAAACACACATGATTAGTCCTATATAGGGAATGTAAAACATGATAGTCCTATATATTAGTGGCATGTTTTAATCATGTAATTAACCCTTATATGTACATCTATTAAATATGCAAAATGCATGCCGGGGGAGTGGAAGTCCTGAAAAGTGGACCCTGCCCAATATCGCCAAATGTAGCCGTAGTATTTGCAAGACCTTCGCCGAAGATCAAATTTTGTGGCTGCGCTATAGAGTTGTTTATAACATCCACGAAAATTTGTATTTCTTCGTACTCCTGGAAAGCGACCCGGGAAAATTAAATCCATGACCGGTCATCGTGGATGGGCCACGCTCTAGAAGCAACGTAGACCGAATTATGAAATTTTGGCATTTTTCCGTAAATAGATTGTATTTCAGAAAATCCCGCTTCTCTTTTGTGTTTTAGAACACCTTCGTATAGAGTGTTAAAATCATCTCCTTTGCTGATGAACAATACTACCTTAGGAGGTAATAAATACTCTATTTCATTATCTTTTGTGATCATAGAGCCAGTCCAATGAACAAGAACTGCAGTATTCGCTCTAGCCATTCGTAAATAGTATAGATTAAGAAATATAAAGTATGAAGTAAGAAAAACTATTCGGTGTTGTGGTGAAGAATTAAGAACGAAGTAACGGTTTTAATATGTGAATGGAGTGTAAAGGTAGATGGAGAATGTGGAGGAAAAGTGAACACGTATGTTTTTTATTAGAGGTGGGCACGCTCCGGTTCGGTCCAATATTTTACCGAACTTGTACCCGGACCGTTACTATTGAAACGGTTCGGTTCGGTTCGGTCTTAGACCTAAATTTTTTATTATTTGGAAATTAGTACGTATTCCGAATGGAGAATGGTTCAACATCTTTTTTTGTTTTTTCCATTTGGAAATGAGCTATCCGAATGGGTGTGGGGTTTTTTATTTGTAGTAGCTCAATAATATGATGTCCGAATTGATGGGCATGCTTGTTGGCTTTTTAGCCATTTTCAACTTCCGAATTGGAAGTAATTTTTTTAAAAAATAATCAGCTCTGCATTCAGAATTGGAACTTCCGAATCCCGTATTTTAGTATCTAAAGGAACCTCCCGTGTTTTTGCATGGCTTCTTCAAAATCCCCGTCTTTTTGTCATTTCCTCTCATTAATGGCCTCCTCGTACATACCCTTCACCATAATAATAAAAATAGACCTCTTTTCCGTATAAGACCATTTGGAGTGGTGCAAGAGTCCAAATGTCAAATGTCAAAAATAGACCTCCTCATACATACCCTTCACCATAATAATAAAAATAGACTTCTGCATTCCAGCGCCGTCAATAAAATACACTCTGCACATTTTTTACATATCAATTTAGTAAAACATTAATTAAATTATTATAAGTAATATTTTCCTTTTAATTTTTTCTCTGATTAATTATAAAATAAAAAAGACACATTTCAATGTAAAAAAAAATAAATTTCATTGTTTTTTTTTCGTTTTTTCCTGAGTGATTTCAAACACATTGGATCATTGGAACATGGCTTTGTGCCGAAAATATCTCGTGAATTCGGCCCCAAAAAGTCTCCCCTGATTGATTTATTCCAATGGCACCATATTCGGATATGGTGACCCAGGCGTTGCATAGAACAACATTCTCTCTAGCACTCCAATTAACACCCCTTTTTGATTTATTCCAATGGCACCAACAGCAGTCGGATCTTTCAAAAGTTTTTTTAAAACAATAACCGTTTCTAGTGCATGATGACATCATGCTGACGTCAACGTGACGTCAGCGAGGGCAAATAATTCGGCTCCAGGTCTCTGTTCCCCGCCCGCGCACAGCAGGTATGCCCCCACTCCTCCCCAAACCCATTTTTAATACCCTCTGCACTCGACCAATGTATGAAATTAGGAGTCCAAAAATGCCATTTTAACATTTTGGACTCGTAATACTCACCACTCCATTTGGTCTAAAGGAATTGAGCAGGATTTCCATCAAAAAGATCTGTAAGCCCATATGGACTTGAAGGGAAAGCCTGTTGACCATGGCTACCGCATGCCAGCTGAGTGGGAACCGCATTCCCAGTGCTGGATCGGCTGGCCAGTAAGTACTATTGTAACTCTTCTTTCTTTGTTTACTTCAATTATCTTGGAATAGTATTTCGTGCCGCATGTCAGGTTTGTTCTCATGTTATGGCTAGATCGATTTTCCTGATATTGAATTCTGGGTTGGTGCTTCTTTGGATTTGAAGAGCTAGCTGAGTAAATATAACTTTTGGGAGTCCAGAGTACTTCTGAGCTGCGTTAAAGAATCATCGAAATGTTATAGGGTCCACTACTAACTAGTTCCCTTCAAATTTTATGAAAATTCAAATCTTACACCTCCAATTTTCTCCAATTTATGTATTTACGGATGGCAGGAACTCTACAAGGATGATTTTTTATTCTTTCAGTGAGATTTTGGCCTAGTTTCTTTTAGATAAAGTTGAATGTATAGGTCCAGCAAAGAGAAAGCCTGCTAAGTGCCAACTACCGAAATCTGTTACTTATTGTCAATTATTGTTTATGAAATTCGTAAGTTGACATTTATATAGCATTAAGAGCCCCACACGGAATATTTAAGAAACATATGGGTTAATAAGGTCTTGTATTAGACCAGTTAATCGATTAGATTCAATCTTTTAACTTGGTTTAACCCAATTTTCGTCATGGTCAAATTGAGTGAACACAACCCAATCTTAAATTCCATTAGTCACTAGCTTAGTTGCTTGTTTGGATGTCAAATGCCAACGCCCTTGGCCCATTAGTCCTGTATGCATTTTGAGCTGATCCAAATCCAATCCTGCTTGAAGGTTGCTTCCCTAATCCACTGGCTAGTGTAGCTTTAGTCCAGCCAGGAAAACACACAAATAATCCTGTTCCTGATACTGTTATTTATTTTTCTACCCTATGCAGTGATTGATACCATTGTTATTTGAGTTGTAGGAACGGCCAGATAACTGGAGGGACAATGCTGTGCACGCTCAACATGTATTTGCTAGTGTTGCACATGCTATCTCTAGATTTGAACCTGTCACTGTTTGTGCTAGTTCAGCTCAGGTTATATTTGAAAGAGATCAAAACAATCCTTCTTATGTGATAAGTAGCAATGCTCACGAACTTACCCTAATCCTAATTTGGTTACTATCTGATCAGTGGAGCAATGCACGTCATCAGCTACCAAAACATATCAGGGTTGTTGAAATGAGCTTAAATGATTCTTGGTTTCGAGATTCCGGTCCTACTGTGACTCTCTCTCTCTCGTTGTTTTAAAGCTCAGTTTTTATTTTTTATTTTTCATTTGTTTGACCTGTTATGGTATGTAGTTACCATTTTAAAATGTTCACCTCAACCAATTGCAGTTTGTTGTTAGAAAACATACAGAAACATCTCAAATTCTTGAGCCAAGTGTTGCAGGGATTGACTGGACCTTCAATAGCTGGGGAGGTATGCCTTCAAAGTTACACTTGCATTCCTGTCATAGTTTTTTTTAATTCCTGTTCTTTCAAAATTTTATGTAACTGTTTTATTATGTGGTAACGCATTATGTTATGAAGATTAAGGAGAATCCTGCCTCCAGCTGTTATATTTTTACTTTCTTGTCATTTGGGGAGACTTAAGGCAGTGTTGCCTTAATAGCTTCACATATCTTGGTAATGCTAATCACCACTGTGGTTTCAATGCACTTTAAGTGTATTACGCAATTTAAATGCTTTGTGGTGCCTTTCCCTACATTGTTTTCTTAAGGTTCTTTGTGGAACTAGAAAAAGGCTAGGCGAAGTTTTTTTTTAGCAAATTTGAAAGGAAGAAAACATGGGCAGACAAAATTGCTTCACTCAATAAATTAATTTTAGATATTTGTTCAAACTCATTCTATTTCATCATTTTATATCATATAAAGATTATAAAATTTTTTTACAGTGGTAAAAATTTAAAATTTAATCAAGTTTGGTTTTCATTTGTATTTGAGTATTTTCCATGGTAAAAAGAAAACATTTACAAACTTTTTCCATGGTATTATGTTTTCTTTTTCCTAACATTTTCTGAATTCCAGACACAGTCTAAGAAGATAGGATCTCTAAGGTTTTAGCCCCTACTCCTGTAGGGCATTTCAACTCTTTGGTTGATATCAACCAGTCTCATACTTTTTAGTATTTGGTATTCCTCTAAGTATAGCAGAGCCCAACTGGCTGATATTCATCCAAAAGTATTATAGGTTTACAACTCACTTTGAAGATATTCTCTCAGGGTCAATGTCGGAATCTGGAAAATTTGGTTTTACAATAACCGTTGTGTTCGGTTAAACGTTATAGGTGCATGATGACATGTATCCTTTATCCTTATATGCAAGATCTGGGTCATATTGTTTTTTGCAAAATTTCATAACAATGACATTAGTTGTCAATTCATTCTCAGGAGTTGAAGATGGATGCTATGCAGACTGGAGTCACGACCTTCTTGTTGCAAGGAAGGTATGTCAAGAACAAGAGAACCCCTGCTCAACCTTGCTGTAACACTGCATGTTTGGTTTCCTTATTGATTTTATTGCGTCTATGTTTGGAACTCGTAAATAAGGAAAGAAATGCTATGAAAGTGGTTTTTGTAATGTTTGGTTTTATATAGGAAAATACGGAGTATGAAGGAACATCAAATTTGATAAGAACTTTGAAAACATTGCATGAATTTAGATTTCATAGTCTTCGTATCACAGAAATATTTTAATGGATTGAGCTTCAACAAATATCAAAACTTGATTTATTAAATCTGGACTAATTTTGCACCCCAAAAAAATCACTTTTCAAAATTCTCATATACTTTCCTTCTTTTTCCCCATCTCTAGTATTTCTTGGGTTCCAAACTGTTTTCTACTGTTCATATCAGATTTTGTCCATTGAAAGGCTCCCCAGGTTCCCTCATACTATGGTTCTTGAAGGCGGAAGCATTCACGTAGATGGAGAAGGTACATCTCTTCTTTCCTGTAAAATTCTTTTTGTTATAGAATGGAGCCTTCTTTTACACCAGGAATTCATGGGTTTGATCAATTTGTGTTTCCTTTAGGTACTTGCCTCACTACAGCTGAATGTCTATTGAACAAAAACAGAAACCCTGATATGTCTAAAGAAGAAGTTGAGACTGAACTTCAACAATATCTCGGGGTTAGCAAGGTCATTTGGTTACCTCGTGGGTTATTTGGTATGTTTTCTATCTGTTCTAATGCAATGCTTCACCTTTTTAGAATTTGTTTGAATACTATTGGATGGATGCAGTTAAAATTTATTTTTCATGGTGCATATATGGAAAGAGTTGCTCTGGCAAAATAAAAGAGGTTCAAAGTATGTATAGTGATTTGCTTTTCTTATTCTCCTGTTAGCTATGATATTGTGGATTTGATCTGAAAAGGCTTAGAAACAGTGACATATCTAGAAATCTAGTTTTTCTTTTGGCACCTTCGGTACAAGTGGCCCCAAAAGGCCCCACAAGATGACCGGATTATATTTTCCAAATACAAAAATAGATATAAAAGCATAAAACATAAGGAAATGTTTCAAAAGAGCATTTAAAAATCTAAAAAAGATTTACAGTATGAGTTTAATTAACATGTAAAAAACATTACCATTTAGGCATTTAGCAACATGATGGTAGCTCTGCCACTGCTCAGAAATACCCCATCCGTCTTATTTTGGATGGTTTACTCATAGAGGCAACTGGCCAGAGTGCAACATTGAAACTATTTACAATATATTAAGAATCTGTGTGAAAAGAGCTACCAGGCCACAACCTATTTTAGAAATGGTCTAAAAACATTACGGAAAATAAATGTCAAAAGAAGAATGGGCTTGACACATTTAAGCAGCACATACGACGGTAAGACAGACAAAATGAGCAACAATAGTACATTTGAAGGGATTTCTTTCTACATTACTTCCTTGTTGTGGTTGATGATTCAAAGTTTTTAATTCCCTGAAACCCAAGCCTTTGATACTAATTAACCACAAAAGAGCAAAAGAAAAATATGCTTTTGTATTTCTTCCCTTATTTATAAATGTTTTTCGTTTAATTGCAGGTGATGATGACACAAATGGGCATATAGATAACATGGGCTGTTTTGTGAAGCCTGGGGTCGTTTTATTGTCTTGGACTGATGACAAGGCAGACCCTCAGTATGAAAGATCCTTGGAAGCTCTTAATGTACTCGAAAATTCTACTGATGCAAAGGGTAGAAAATTTCAAGTGATAAAACTCCATGTGCCCGACCCTCTCTACATGACAGAAGACGAGGCAAACGGTATATACAAGGTGAAGTGTTGAACATCTTTGCTTTTCTTTTTATGTCCAGTTTTCATGAACTCATAATAGCTGGTTCAACTGTATATGCAAGTAAGGGGGTTCATTTTGGGCTTGGCTCGGAATATCCTAAGGGCCTGTTTGTTAGCATTAGTTAAATTTATTTTGATTATCTGAAATTCTGCACAATAAGCCGAATAGGCAGCTTTTGACTAACTTGTTAGGGCTACAATTTCTTTCACAAACCAATTTTTCTTTCAGAAAAATTCAGTAGAATCAGCCATTTGTCAAAAACCCTTACCGAATGGACACTAAATCGTATCAAGGAAATTATGTATTGAAATAAAGCTCAACTTAAAAGTTGTTATGTTCGTCTTATTCTTATTACTTATCGTTTATTCTTATTTTATTCAAATAAAATCATATCAGAAAAATTAAGATCAGATCAGATAAAAACATTCAGATAAGATCAGAACCATTCAGATCAGATCAGAAAAGTTCAAACATGATTCATCACTTTACTTATTATTATTATTATTATTATTATTATTATTATTATTATTATTATTAGGGAAAACTGTCAATTTAGTCCCCGGGGGTACTATCACGAAAAAGTCAATTAGGTCCTTTGCTGGTGATGTGGCGCACACGTGGACCGCCACGTGTCACGTCAGTGGGTGACCTGTTGACATGGCAAGTAACCTGCAAATGGACTCAATTGAACGTTTTTACACAGTTTTTACTTATTATTATTATTAGTATTATTATTGTTGTTGTTGTTGTTAGTGTTATTATTATTATATTATTATTATTATTATGATCATTATTATCATTATTGTAATTATCATTGTTTTAATTATTATTATTATTAGTTATAGCTATAATTATAATTGTAATTATACTTACAATTATAGATATAATTATATTACAACTATTCTCAAAATTATAATTATTGCTATAATTATAATTATACCTATAATAATAACTTAATAATTATAATGATACTAAGGATGTTTTTACTTGGACTGTAATTCCTCCTAGACCAGTTCAGACTAGACCAGACTTGGATAGTTATAAAAATACAAAGAAACCAGACCAGACCAGTTTAGACCAGACCAGCAAATTACTGTCCAAGTAAAAACATCCTAATACAACAATGACAAAAACAATAATAATTCAGATTAGATATCTTCAAATCAGATCAGAAGGATTCAGATCAGAAAGATTCATATCGGATCAGAAAGATTCAGATCAGATCAGAAAAATTCAGATCAGATCAGAACATAAAAAATTCAGATCAGAATGATTCAGATTAGGTGAAGAGAATAACTTCTTAGTTTGGGTTCGATTTAGGTTTGTTTTTTGTTGGGTTTTATTGTGCTTGGTGTTTTTAATATGGATTGGGGAAGATGTTACAGAGCTAAAACCAAATTACATGTGAGCAGGGGGTTACTGGGCTAAAACCAAATTACATGTCGTTCGGTTTTGGTGTCAGTTAATTTGGATTGGTTTGGTGTGGTTGCGTTAAACTGCACTGAGATGCCCATCTTTGCGGATGCAACAGGCCAATTAGTGGGAAAGTTCTTGGAGATCTAAAATTTGAATATTTATTTGAAAATCGTAAATGAATAATCTTTCGCTTAATCCTTTTCATTTTTGTTTGGCCCTATTACTAATTAGGAATTTGCATCTTTGAATCAAAACAGGATGGCGATGCTAAACCAAGGCCTCATGGTACACGGCTTGCTGCTTCATATGTAAACTTCTACATCGCAAACGGTGCAATTATCACTCCTCAATTTGGAGATAAGAAATGGGATGATGAAGCAGTTCGGGTTCTCTCACTTGCATTTCCCAATCACGAGGTAAGTAACATCGCAAACCACAATCACCCCAATAGATCAGGAAAGAGCCCGTTTGGTAAGTGTGCAATTTGGTTCGAATGGCTGAATTTGTTGAATGTGCTAGATTATCTAAAAAAATAATAAACAAAAGGAGCAGCCATGCACAATGGCGCCCCCACAAGGTGAGGGGCTGGGGAAGGGTCCCACCACACCGTGTATCGGGGGGCAACCCTTCCCTCGTCAAATTTGACGAGAGACTGCTCCCGAGACTCAAACCCGTGACATCTCCGTCACACAACACTTTAACCGGTGCGCCAAACTCCCCTTCTATTTCAAAGTATATACTTAGTATATATTTGAAAAAAATTAAAGAAAAATATCGTAGTTAGGGGCATGCTAGACACTGACTCACCCCAAATTTGGGGGAAAACTTGATTATACATGTACAAATTTTTGTGTAAAAAAATATTAGAAGAAATTCTTTGTACCACCCTAGCGCTATTTATACCTCAGGGGTAGGCCAAGTTTCCTTATACCCCCCTTTTTTTATTGCAGACATTTCATAAAAAAGCAATCACTATTACTTTTTCGCTATTACTGGCACACTGAACAGGGAAAAATGAAGCCTGATCTAATTTTTCTATGCCATTGGCTCACTATAATTTGTCAAGTGCAGTATTTATATAAATGAGAATGCTCATACTTCTGCTGAAGTAAATGCTGACCTGTCATGGAATTGTTTGGCACAGGTAGTAAGAATAGAAGGTGCAAGGGAGATCGTCTTGGGGGGCGGGAATATACATTGTATCACGCAACAGCAGCCAGTGCTGTGATCATGAAGGCTGACAACCGCGATGGTTCAATCTCTGTTTGCCTGTTTACTCATATAAGAATTACTAATACAATGATGAAAGAAGAGTTACGGGCTTCCCTGATATGTGGTACGGTCTGCTGCATTTTTATCAAAGTTGGCACATCTTAAGTTCTATTGTGATGTTCAACAAATAAATGCCTGTCAATTGATGTCAATGTGAATTTGATTCTTCAAATAACAAATATGGTATTTTACTACCTTTTGCCCAAACACGGCTGAAGTATAATTTATTAGTTTTCTTGTCCTACACAACTAACACAAGGTTTTATATCCACAACTCTTTCCTAATAGTTTAGGCCCTCAGGATTAATAGGGACTGTTGGAAAAATGTGTTAAAAATTGCATTAAATGGTCATTTTGGGGCAATTATTTGAGTGGGGTCCACTTCCGATTTGGGTCGGGTCAAAGTGGTTTCGGATTGTCCTTGTTAAGGGCTACAATTCGATATATGGTACGCTCAAAACGGATAACGGGTGAATGAGAAATTGATTCTCGAAGTTCGCTCGTTGTAATGGAAAAACTGGGAAAATGATGAGTTTCTAGTGTGTTTTATCCCACACCGAAAAACTCAAGGGATTTTCACCCCCTTTTAAAGGGAAGCCTCTTTTAAGGAGTTAAGATTCCTAAAGGAAAAGGCTCTCTCTTACGCGCAGGGGGGGTGCCGATCAAATCCCGAAACGGAGAAGAAAATCCGCGACTCGTGTGCGCGGGCGACCTGCGGACACGAATGCCGTCCAAAAATCTATTTCTCAAGAGATACGGTTAATTTTTGTTTTCTTCCCGAACGTTTTTTCCCAGAAGGCCTCGAACAGAAACCCTCCAAGGGAGTTCTGTTGGCTCCGGACAGAAGGCCTCGAACAGAAACCCTCCAAGGGGGTTCTGTTGGCTTCGGACAGAAGGCCTCCAACAGAAACCCTCCAAGGGAGTTCTGTTGGCTTCGGACAGAACCCCTCCAAGGGGAGTTCTGTTGGGGTCTTCTGCCGCGCACTTCTTCCGTTACAACAATTAATGCCCAACGTTCTTATCGTTTAATGCTGCGTTAAATGGACAGTTTATGGACGATTCAATGCCCAACGGACTGGTCATTGATGTCCAACGTTCAGGTCCATTAACACCCCATTTAACACACAACAAATCCTCCTATAAATAGCTGGCAGG
The DNA here is from genome assembly GCA_945859875.1 of Cuscuta europaea. Classification (NCBI taxonomy): domain Eukaryota; kingdom Viridiplantae; phylum Streptophyta; class Magnoliopsida; order Solanales; family Convolvulaceae; genus Cuscuta; species Cuscuta europaea. The sequence goes on along the minus strand of CAMAPE010000029.1, from coordinate 13,040,645 downwards.
TGCTTTGCAACAAACACACGGTTGGACAACGCACAACACTTTCCTCACGTTTTCTTGAGCTAAAAACTCTTCCAGCTACTCCAAAAATCCTTCCGTGTTCATACTTGGTTCTCGTTCGCTGGAACTCTTGTTTGTGTGCTCAAACACTAGTTCGTAGTCATCGTATCCTGGGAAACGATTGTTGCAACGCTCCTAGCACCGTGGGAGGCAACAAATACGTTTTAAGGAAATCGTGCGTAGCACGAGCTTTGGCTAATTCTGCTTCATCTCCTTTCTTGTTTTCCTCTAGTCATTTTATTTAATTAATTTATTTTAATTAATTTTCTTTATTTTCCGAAACACACTCAACAGGGACAATATAGAGCTGTGAAATTTCCAAGTAGTCTTAAAAAGGATGAGGAACAAGGATAATTTTAGTATGCAGTTGCCATTGTCTTAAAAACAGCTTCAGTTTTTCGAAGTATAAATTTCATTTGTTTTTGACAATCAGATATTGTCTTGGAAGATTTTTCTTTTCTGAGAATCTTTTTTTCACCTGAGTTTTGAGCTACTTTTGAGAATTTCGAAATTTGCAGCGCATGGTTACTTTTCAATATGTTTTTTGTCAGCTGCTTTCATACCTTGCTATGTGCGGAGTAAAAGTTACTCCCTCCGTCCCGCTAACAATGGGACAAGAGGGAGTGACACACAAATTAATAAAAAGTGATTTATGTGGTTGATATTGAATTGATAAAGTAAGAACAAAGTTGAAATGATTTAAAGTCACACAAACTTTACCAAATTTGGTATAAGACAATCTTAGTGGGACGGACCGATAAGGTAAAATGAGATAATCATAGCGGGATGGAGGTAGTATATACTAGTACTCCGTATTATTTTTTGTTACCTCCAAACGAAATTAATACTATAGAACAATTTGCAAGCAAACTTTACCCAAATAAAAATCGTTTCGTGTGAAAATTGATTACTCCTCCCGGAAAATTCTTCCCAGTTCGACTTGGATCGGAGTTTAAGAAAGTGAGAATAAAGTGGAAATGTATGGTTGTGGTTGAGTAAAAAAAAGGTAAATGAATGGTAGTCATACAAACTTTTCCAAAAAGGAAAACGAGAAGAATTTTTTGGGACATCCCAAAAAGGTAAGTGTGAAGAATTTTTTGGGACGAAGGTAGTATAACAATATATTATTAACCGGGATAATTTGAGTTTGCACCCCAATTTATTGTCCAAATTAAATTTTGCATCTAGTTTTAACATATTTTTAATTGAGGGGCATTTTTGTCTATTTATATGGGGTTGAGGTGCAAATACAAAGTTTTTTTAAAACGGTGTGCAAAGTCTAATTTGGACAATAAAATGGGGTGCAAAATCAAATTATCCTTTATTAACCTGATTTTTCAGTTTTGCTGATCACACCTTAAGCTTCTCATATTGTTTAAATACGTTGATAAAGAAATTGAAATTTAAGACCTCTTTATATTAGAGATTAGAAAAGAAAGAGAACATCAACACATACCCTTTGTTGCATAAATTGTAATGAGAATATGGTAAAAGGCTAAAGTGGATAGGTAAGCGTTATTTTCTGTACCTAAACGTTGTTATGATGTTTTAATTTAGCAATTAACTAATATGAGAAATGTAAAAATTAACTACTTTTTTTTACTTTAATGAGCAATGTAGCAATTAACTAATATGAGAAATGTAAAAATTAACTACTTTTTTTTTACTTTAATGAGAAATGTAGCAATTAACTAATATGAGAAATGTAAAATTAACTACTTTTTTTTACTTTAATGAGAAATGTAGCAATTAACTAATATGAGAAATGTAAAAATTAACTACTTTTTTTAACTTTAATGAGCAATGTAGCAATTAACTAATATTAATATGAGAAATGTAACAATTAAGTAGTTTAACTAATATTAATATGACAAATGAAACAATTAACTTTAACTACTTTAACTAATATTAATATGACAAATGGAACAATTAAGTAATTTAATAGATAAACGAGAAGTCTAACAATTAACTACTTTTATAAAATGTATGAATGTGTATAAGTCTATATCAATGAGTATAAGTATATATAGTATATATAATGTGTAAATATATTATATGTAATATATAATATAATGTATAACTATATATAGTATATATAATATAATGTGTAAAGAATTATAATATGAATGTGTATAAGTATATATTTATAAGTAGATAATTAATATATAAGTAGATATAATAATTATATAAATTATATATATGTAGAAAGAATTTGGAAAAGATGAAGAATGAAGATGATTGAATATGAGAGATTGAGAGAATAGAGAATTTAGAGAGTAGGAAGAGTTGTAGAAGAAGAGGTGTAAAAAAAGTATAGAAAATAGGAGTATAAATAGGTTTTTTGTATACCCCACCCCCACCCCACCCCCTAACCCCCAGACCCCCCCTCCTATGCTCCCAACGGCTATGGAGCCTTCTAGTATTTAATTTTTTTAAAAAAAATGTGACCGTTGCGGCCCGGACCGAGCCCGGCCCCGGCTCGACCCCGGCCGGGCCGGGCCGGTTCACTAAAATGCTGGCCCGGGACCGAACCGCTAGAAGACCAGGCCGGGTGGCCCGAACCGGGCACCAATCGGTTCACCGGTCCGGTCCGGGCCCGCACAGTAGCGGGCCGGTCCGGTTCCGGGCCGGTTGGCCTGGCCCGAGTCCATCCCTAGTTTTAAACCTTTTTTATTAGATAAAACACCTTAGCTATTATTATTAAGAAACAATGACATCAATATTACTCCCTAGGTTTCTAATTCCAAAAATATGATCACATTATGTTTTCTCAAAAAAGTGACCGGCTCCCACCCGTCTTCCGCGTGAAAATGAGACAAGTTACCCCCTCTGCGCATCTTCATTCTAGATCTGCCCATCTTCATTCCAGATCTACTAGTTCTCCCATCCACCAACATCGCGTATCATCTTCACTCTCCCAGTTCTGCGCATACACCAGCTGTCGCCGTCCGCTCCAGATCCGCTCCACAAGCTTTGTTCTTCCGTCGTGTCTGCTCCAAATCCGCTCAAATCCGGAAGATGACGGGCGAAGCTTGGATGAAGGACGAAGTTTCGGAGATGGCTCCAATGGACGACGAGCGAAGCTTGGAATCCATTGACGACGGTCGAAGCTTGGAATTCATTCCTCCTTCTGCTATTTCATCCCTTCTTCGATTTATCCCTCTTTGATGGTCTCCATCGCTAGGGTCTAGAGGACTGGTTGTTGGGGCTGGGGGCTGGGTGAGGCATGGGGGATCAGGTGAGGAGGGGCTGGGTGGGGTTGGGGGTTGGGTGACGCAGAGGAGTGGGGTGGGTTAGGCAGGGGGCTGGGGTGTCACAGGGGCTGGGTGAGGCGGGGACTGGGGTGTGGTGGTTGTTAGCGGTGGTTGTAGGTGTTGGCCGGAGGTGGTGGTTGCCAATGGTGGCCGGTAACGGTAAAATTCAGTTACCCGCTGGGAAGGTGGTGGTAATTGACCGGATGACAGTGGCCGGAGTAATTTTGTGTCAGTGTTGCCACCAGCGGAGGTGGCGGGACATCGAAGATGTCACTGCGGCTAGAGATATTACTGCAGAAATGTCACTGTGGTGTTGTCACTGCGGCGGCGTCATTGTTGCGGCGTCACTATGGTGGTGGTGGCGGCGTTATAGTTGGCGTCAAAATTTTGACAACTCTTGGTTGGCGTCACTGTTTGTTTTTCTTATCACTAAGAGTTGTCAAAAATTTTTGTAGTGACATCATATTTTCTAATTCCAAATATGTGACCTTGTTAATCACTTTTTTGTCAATTTTGAAAAGTACTCACATTTTTTGAAATTCATTGCAATTTAGTAATATTAACGGAATAACCCCTTTAAAACTAAATGGAAAAAATTCCACTTTTGGTCCCATCACTATTATACCACTTTCACATTTAGTCCTTTAGTTTCAGATTGTCCACATTTAGTCCGTGACCATTATCCCCTCACCACCCCTCGTCCTTCTGGCCAAAATTCTAGCAAATTTAGTCCATTTATCAACATCAGAATCAGTCTTTGCATTAAATTTTATATAAGGTTGGGTTTTTCATATCAGTGTTTGCATTAAATTTGGGTTTTCATACCTAAAATCTGCATTAAATTTGCCGGAATATTGGCTAGAAGGACGAGGGATGGTGAGGAGATAATGGTCACGGGCTAAATGTGGACAATCTGAAAGTAAGGGACTAAATGTGGAAGTGCTATAATAGTCACAGGACCAAAAGTGAAATTTTTTCAAACTAAATGCCAAAACTATGTATGCATAATTTTTTGTTCGGTTAGTTTTTATATTGGGATAACTATAAAATAAACCCTCAAACTTACATAAAAATTGCAAATCAGTCCTTTTATAAGAGGTTCTGTCCGACTGTCATCATTTGGGGTGGTTTCCGATTGAACTTTTTGATGAAATATTTTGATCATCTTCTTCACTAAGTCTAGTTTACCCATATCAAATTTTAGCTTAAAATTCTACCGAGAAGGCAGTCAAATGATTTTCTAAAATATACTACGTTGGCTAACTGCGCAGCTATCTTCAAAAATTCATTTGACTGCCTTTCCAATTGAATTTTTAGCTGACATTTGGTATGAGTAAACTATACTTAATAAATAAGATGCTCAAAAAGTTTCATCAAAATATTTCACCGAGAACCGCTCCAAATGGCGACAACCGGACAGAGGCTCCTATAAAAGGGTTTATTTGCATTTTTTATGTAAGTTCGATTACTTATTTGATAGTTCTCCCTTTTATATTTCAAATTTTGAAACTATAGTTTGGTTTATTTCGGTTTGTTTTTTGTCAAAGAAAAATTGCTAGTTGAAAGAATAGTCATTGCAAAACAAAAAAAAAATCTACATCATACAATAGTTATTTTTTTTAAAAAAAAAGGTAATAATGTCAATATAATACAAAAATTTAAAAAAAATGTGAAGAAACAATGTACTTCCAAGCAATAAATTAGAGTGTACATCTCCTTTAAAATAGAAATGAATATTGTATAATAAATTTATATATGAAGCATATAAGTGAAGCCGGAAGTTAAACTTTTAATCGTAAAGGTTGCATACATAAATTCATTTTAGTTTTTATTAAGAGATTTTTATTGATAATAAATAACTTTAAAAAGTTATTGATTTTCTTTTTAGACAAATGTATAATTTAGATGAATAATACACATTTTATCTAAGGTATAATTTAGATGAATTCATATTTCACATCCATTTTAAAAAGTGGCGCTATAACAAATAAAAGTAACTAACAGTTTGTCATGATAATATCAGTCATTTGTCATGAAACATATAGCCAAAATGCAAACAACAGCTAAAAAACAATAAAAACAATATATTAGCAGCAATATCATAAAAAATCATAATAATTCTAGTATTGAACATTAACTATTTAGAACTAAGAGTTAAGAACTAAAGAAATTATATTTAATACTTAATCGTTAATACATGAAATAGGTATTTGTATTCTTATTCGAATCGACAAATAGATTTGTATTCCTATATGTAATGTATTTATTCGAACACGAATCATCACTTTCAAAATCGAATTACGAATCGAATCAAAATTATTTGATTCATTTATAACCGTACGTTCAGGCCTCAACCAAGAGGTGAAGAGGGTGATGTTGATCCCGCCCTTCATTTACTGTCGCATACCATTATATTCGAATTGAACAATATTCAAATGGAAAATTACCTTATATAGAACTAAAATGTTTGCATATTTCAAAATAGGATTATCATGTTTTTATTTCCAAAACAGGAGTAACTACTGTCATATTTTGGCAGTACCAAACTTTAAACATGACAGTATTTTCCAAAATTGACAGTAATTACTCTTACTTTGAGAATAAAAATATAACAATCATATTTTGAAATTCTCAAACATTTTTACTCCTATTTCGAGAATTTTCCCTATTCAAATGGAAAATTACAAATTATACGTTCATATTTTTATTTATTTATTTTACATACAAACATACATACATATGTATGTGTGTGCAAATATTCATAATATGTAACACACATATAGGATAAAAAAAAATAAAAATAGCACTTCCCATGAAAAGTATGAATAAATCTAGAGCATTGGATTTATCTAATGGTTCTAAATATGTCAAAAATGCATTAAAGTTGATGAAAAATGCGATGACATTTTTCTTAAATAGTCAAAGTTTTTCTTCTTTGCAAAAAGTGAAATTTCTGCATACAAATAGTGTATCATAAATGATCAAAAGTGGATGGTAGAACATTTCTCAATGCAATAGTGTAACTCTTATGCTCAAAAGTGAAGGCATTCACATTTTGTATTTCAAGCCTACTTGGGTTGATTTCAAATGAGAAGACGTCTTAACGTGTAAAATAAAAATTAATCTGAACCGTCTAAACTATCAATTTGATGTAGAACAACCTCTATCTAATCCACTTTTGAATAACCTTATCTAATGCACTTGTTGAAAAGTGTATCAAATAAGGTTTATTCAAAAAGTGCATCAGATAATGTTTATTGTGCATCAGATTAATTTTTTGAACAACTGAGATTAATTTTTATTTTACACGTTAAGATCTTTTTTATATGATCCAAATTATATATATCTATATACATATATATATATATAGTAGTGTTCCGGTCAGGAATTCCTGACCGGAAGCGTCGTCCGGACGGCATCATTTGGGGCTCTTACCGCTGACATTTGTTGATGAAATTTTTATGCCATGTTCTTCGTCAAGTCTAGTTTATCCACAAAAATCAGCTAAAAACTCAATCCGGAAGGCTGTCAAATGATTTTTGAAATATAATGCCGCCGTAAAATACATATAAAACGCAGTTAACTTCCAAAAACTATTTGACGACCTTCTGGATTGAGTTTTTTGCTGAATTGTTTTGTGGATAAACTAGACTTGATCAAGAACATGCCATAAAAATTTAATAAAAAAATTCTTCCGGAAAGGCGGCCAAACGCCTCTGTCCGGATGGTGGTTCCTGTCCGGAATTCCGGACATGAACTTCTCTCTCTCTCTCTCTCTCTCTATATATATATATATATATATATATATATATGTATAGGGTGCGGCTCCAATGAGAAGAATGCTTAACGTGAGAACAGTCACATTTAAATCAAGGGAAAAATGGAAACTAATAATCCAACCTTTTAACGGTCTTCTTACAATAGTCCCACCTTTTGATTATTCATGAATAATCCAACCTTTGCACTCCATCTTCATTCACTGGTCCCTGACCGATTTATGAACTATTATTCCAAGTTATTTTTTTATCTTTGTAAAACATTATACCATAATTCCCACCTTATGTGAACATTATGTGATCATAAGGTGAGAATTATGGTATAATGTTTTACAAAGATAAGAAAATAACTTGGAATAATAGGTCATAAATCGGTCAGGGACCAGTGAATGAAGATGGGGTGCAAAGCTTGGATTATTCATGAATAATCAAAAGGTGGGAATATTGTAAGAAGACCGCTAAATCAATGGGATGCACAATGAAGCTCTTCGGATGCACATTTTCAATTTGCTCGAATTAAGTCTATATAAATAAACATGGTGGCATTTTCGTAAATATTGTAAAAACGTAAAAAAGTGCAATATACAAGCTTCATTGTGCAACACGTTGGGGTAAATGTGGTGTTCTCACGTTCTCACGTTAAACATTGTTCTCATTTGATCTTTATTCTGTATATATAGGGGATGGTTCAAGTAAAAAGTGGTCTTAACGTGAGTGCAATGTTTGCACTTTTTCATGTTTCGCTTGCACTTTTTCTTGCTTTCGTTGCACTTTTTCGCGGTAGCTAAAAAAATGGTTTATTTACAAAACTGTCACCGTCATTTAGGCCGAATTTGGCCAAAATCTATATGTTCAAAAGGTGCAACACAAACAAGAAAAAGTGCAAGTGAAACATGAAAAAGCGAAACATGAAAAAGTAGTCTTCCCGTGCAAAGTGTAAAGTTTTCACTTTTTCATGTTTCGCTTTCACTTTTTCTTGTTTGCGTTGCACTTTTTGGCCATTTTGATTTTGACCAAATTCAACCAAAATGACGGTGACAATTTTGTAAATAAACCAATTTTTTTGAACTACCGCGAAAAAGTGAAACGAAAGCAAGAAAAAGTGCAAGCGAAACATGAAAAAGTGCAAACTTTGCACTTTGCACGTTAAGATCACTTTTTATTTGAACCATCCTCTCTCTATATAATTCTGGAGTCCAAGATTAGTTTAGCTAAATCAGAATTACCGTATTCTAAATAATAATAATACCTCTTCCGCCTCAATGTGAGATGCAAAATCATTTTTTGTTGGTAAATAAGGATTCACTTTATTTACTTATTTAGCACATCGATTTTTCATTAAATTCTACTATAAATTTGTGATTTTATAGAACTTTCACACTAACTTCTTGATGGTACCATGGACTCTGACCATGGCCCAATTATGAAATTATAGATCAAGCCCTTAACGGGATCAAGCCCTCAACGGGATCAGTCCATAAATGGGATTAGCATAATTAGCCGCTGGGCCTAACTAGGAATCAAACCCACGACAGGAACCCATAGTCGGGCCAGGCTGGACAGCAGACCTCGAACCTAGGCGGAGTTCCATTGAGGTCGGGATGTTCCTAGGGCTTACGTGGCAGGCTATCATTTGTGAATAGCTATTTGGCAGCAGGCAGGAATAACAGAAGGAACGTGGAGTTAAGGGAACGATCAACACACAACGGGAAAAACGTTACAAGAGTTCTACTCGGACTAATATGTAACTAATAGCATTTATTGTAGCAGTTTCCTCCTAGAATACTAGCTCTTGTAGTCTATAAATACTTCCCGTAATTCTCCTGTAAAGGGATTGAACTCCTGAGAATAGAATACTGCCTTATGCTGCCATATTTTCATCTGCTTTCGTAGATATAGCCTCGTAGTTGGATTAAACTCCATCATTTTGTGCTCTCGTTGAGAGAACGATCTGCGAAGACGATGGTTGGATCGACTAGTCACAACCACATGGGTATCAATCAAGGCGGCGATCATTTTAATCAAGTCGTGATCGAGGACGAGGGTTCTGGATCACGGCCGAGTGATTTTAGGAGGCGTAATGACAACACAGCGGTTCAGGGTGATTTTAGAAATCGTCTCCATGGCGTTGGGAGTTCGAGGGGCACGGTGGTGCGACCGCCGCAGTTCCAGACGCCAGGCACCGGGAACCTCATCCTCAACGTCGATCGGCCCAAGCCTTGGCAAGTTTGGCAACATTCCAGAAGGTTGTGGAGACTCTGACCACCGCCTTTCAAGGTATTATTCCTGATGCTAACGCAAGACCTCCTTCCCCTCACCAGTCACTGGGCTCCCTCCATGCCTCAGCGGGACGAAGAGAGGCGTGAACCGCAGTGGAGAAACTCTCCACCGGCCCGGTCTCAGCGGTCCCATCAATCTAGACCGACCCCGAGGACCTCAGTGATGGATCGAATTGGTGGACAAAGGATTTCTGTGCATGATAGAATCTCATCCCGGGCTGAGCGAGGAGGCATCATCCGCGGCTGTTTCATCCCACCGTCGTAACACGCGTGGGAGAGATCTCAGGGACGAGATCAATGCCAACCGGCAGGCCAGTGGGAATCGCCGAACCCCGCCTCGAGCTCGAGCAGGTCATGGCAATGATGATCTCAGGAGGAGGTTAGATGAGCTCAGGAGGGAAATGGACGGCATAATCAACCCTAACCATGATGTAAGGATTCCTGAATCGTTCACTCGCCAGATCATGGAAGCTCCATTGCCGCAAGGATACATGCCTGGTAATATTGAGGCCTACCGAGGAAAGGCTGATCCTCAGCACCACGTCTCTAGATACGTGGCATACATGGTAATGATGGGATACGATGATGCAATCAAGTGCAGGGGATTCTCAGTAACCCTAGACGGACCCGCTCGGGAGTGGTATGATCCTTTGCCCGATGGGAGGATTCGGAACTCCAGGGAATTGGCCCATGCATTTGTGGCCTGGTACGCCAGCTCCAAAGACTCCAAGAAAAAATTCTCTCACCTCCTATAGATCAGACATGGACCCCAGGAAAGCTTAGTTGATTTCCTAGCTCGATGGAGGGACGAGTCGGTAAAAGTAGATGACCTGGATAACAAATCCGTTGTCGCCATACTCACCAATGCTCTGAGGTCGGGTGAACTATACAAAGATTTTGTACGACACCCCTGACCTCACACGAAGAAGCTTTGTTGCGGGCCAATGAGCAAGCGGATGTGGAAGAAGCCGAAAAAAGGAAGAGAGAAGAGGAGACCGGCAAGCGCCAAACTGAAGGTGAGAAGAAAAAGTCCTCAAAGAAGGAAACCCATGACTCGGACAAGGGGAATGGGTCTAAGAAGAAGAAAAAGGGTTGGGGAAAGAGCAGATCAGGCGTTCCCGAGGGACCTCTATCCATCCAATCTGACCTTTCACCATTAACACATCCGATAGGTACTGTTCTGGACTACGCGGCGAAAGAGGGCTTGATAACGATCCTGGAAGGGTGCAACGTTGTTAACAGCCAGGCTGCTAAGGGTAAGTATTGCAAGCTCCACAAGAGTGATACTCATCAAAGTGATGATTATCACCTTCTGAAGAAGTATGTGGAAAAATCATACGTGAAGGGCAACTGGACCAGTTTGTGAAGAAAAGCCAGCAGGGACAACACCCTCTGAGGAAGAATACTTAGAACAAGGGGAAAGATGAGCCGACCTCAACCTCTAAAAAGAGGGAGGTCGGAGCCCAGTTCGAGGACGATGAGGAAGGAGTGGATTCAAGTCGGAAGAAGAGTCTTCATGTCAACCAAATCTATGGGGGACCTGTCGGAGGAGACACTGCGGGTGAAGAAAGAAGTGGAATCGCCATGTCCCCACCTCACAGAGATGCTTTGGTGATAAGGATGGAGGTTATGGATGCAATTGTTCATAGAGTTCTCGTGGACAACGGAAGCTTGGTCAACATACTATACATGTATGCTTTCTTCGAGATCGGGCTCCAGAAGGGAGCTCTCAGACCGGTAAAAACCCCTCTTTCAGGTTTTACTGGAGACACAGTTGAGCCGGAAGGGGTGATCACCCTCAAGATCCAGCTTGGATCAGAACCATGTGTCCGGGCGATCGAAACAGATTCTGTTGTTGTTTAGCTGCCTAGTGTTCACAAGGCCATCCTGGGCTGACCTCTGTTGGAGGACCTGGGAGCCATTATATCCCAGGCCTTGGCAGACATCCCGGTGGAATGTACTGCCAGGGACGTGGCCGAAGAAAGACGCCGCGAAGAAGAAGATTGGTGGACCCTTATGACTGACAGATCATCATTAGGGTCCAAAGGTTGCGGAGGAGGGGTGGTCCTCATTACCGCCGAAGGTTTCAAGACCTAATACGTTCTCAGGTACTTATTCAACCTATCCAATAATGAAGCTGAATATGAGGCCTTACTCTCTGGCCTGAGGATAGTAAGGTACTTTAAAGTTCAAAGACTGAGGATCAAGAGCGACTCTAAGTTGGTCATCAAACAGCTTGGAGGGAAGTATGAAGCTAAGGAAGCTCGGATGCAGAAGTACATGGATGCAGCCCTGGAACTCATCAAACAATTCGAGGAGTCCGCCTGATATGTGTTCCACGAGCTCAGAATGTTGAGGTAGACATCCTGTCAAAACTAACGACCGACACGCCTGAACATCTCACTCACATAGCCCGAGTGCATTAACTAAGCAAGCCAAACATCGAGGTCACCAAGGACCAGGAGGTCTTGCCAGTCAACCAAGCCTCAAAGTGCTGGATTGATGACCTGATGGAATACATCGAGGGCGGAACGCTCCCCTCAGAAGAAGAAAATGCAAGAGTGGTCAGGAGACGGGCTCCCAACTATGTCATCTAGGATGGCAAGCTTTACAAAAGAAGTTACAATGGAGTGCTGCTAAAGTGTCTGAGGCCAGATCAAGCTCAACAAATGATTAAAGAGCTACACGAAGGGATATGCTCATCACATCAAGGTGCATTTACTCTAAGTCGAAAGGTTATCTTGCAAAGGTACTTTTGGCCAACCATGATAAAGGACTGCGCAGACTTTGCACGAAAATGTGAGGTCTGCTAGAAGTTCCAAACAAACCCGGGTAGGCCTGCTACCATGTGTATCCCCATCAACACGACAATCCCCTTCTCAAGGTGGGAAAAGATCTCGTGGGCCCCCTCCCTCAAGGATTGGGGGTTCGGAAGTTTTTCATAGTTGCTATTGATTATTTCACTAAGTGGGTTGAGGCAGAACCTATGGCCACAATCATTACTGAGCAGTGTAAGAAGTTTGTTTGGAGAAACATATTTTGCCAGTTCGGTGTTCCCATGCAAATCATTACTGACAACGGGAAGCAGTTTGATTCCGAGCCCTTTAAATACTTTTGTGGGCAATGGGAAGTTGTAGCAGGGCGGTGTTGCTTCTCCCTAGTGCAACAGACAGGTTGAAAATGTGAACAGAACGATTGTGGATGGCCTCAAGAAGAAACTGGAATCTATGGGAACGACCTGGGTGAACGAGCTCGGCAATATCCTTTGGGCCTACCGCACGACCCCGAGGAAGGCTACTGGTGAAACCCCCTTTGCTCTAACTTATGGCTTTGAAGCCCGAGCTCCCTCGGAAGCCTTATTCCCAAGCAAAAGGGTGGAAGACTATGACTCTAAAGATAACGAGGAGATGCTAAGTGCAGAACTTCATCTGATTGAGGAGAAAAGAGATAGGGCTTTCATCAGGGCCGAAAATTATAGGCGACAAGTAAAAGAGTATCATGAATGCCAAAGTTAGACCAAGACAATTCGACATTGGAGATTTGGTCCTAAGGAGGAGGTCTGCTAGCAAACCTCTGGAGGGCGGAAAGTTTGCCAAGAATTGGGAAGGGCCCTACAAAATCAAAGGGATAGTTGGGCCCGGGACCTATAAAATGTGTACTCCTAAAGGTAAACTGGTAGATATGGTGTGCAATTCTGCGCACCTATTGAAATTCTACCAGTAAGTATGTAATTTCTTTTCAGCATGAGTTTAATAAAAGTTTCATTTTCTTTCACAAATAGTCCTTTATACATGACTTGTGAAGGTTTCTTGACGAACAAAAAAAAGAGAGGAAAGGCTATGCCTAATTGGTACTCGCAAAAAGACAAAGTATAAATTCCAAACTCATCTAAATTCCAAAAGCTCAACCTACTCTTCTCAAAGACAAGAGCGGGAATAAAACAACATTTCTCAAGGTTAAAGAGCCTTAAAAACGAAATCAAATTTCCTTCAACAGGAAAAGACAACCTTTCTCAAGGTTAAGACTGATTTTACAAGGTTAAAGATGAAAGTGAAGGAATTAACTTTGCACCGGAGAGGCTCACAAGCCTCGCCAATTAAGAGGCTACTCACCAAGGTCAAAGTAACCTAAAGTGAAGCCCACCCAATCTGGCTCAATTACTCAGAGCTTAAGGGTCTAAAATTGGTAAAGTCATCCATAACAAGGGAGAGACGACCTTGACCAGAAATTCAAGGCAAAATAACTAAGGACAAGTGATTGAAAACAGGCTACCAGGAAGGCCTGGAGGCCATCCTGGAACTTATAAGATACACAGGTTCAAAAAAAGAAAGAGAGGTCAACTCCCTAGAGGACAAGAGAATCCAAAGGAAGAAGCCATCCCAAATAGGGATGGAAAACTCAAACGTCATTAAAACGCCAAACAGATCAAGTCACGCAATCAGCAACGAAGATCAAAAGGTTGTTATGCGTATATACGTGCAAAAATTAAAGCAAGAAAGTAAAGATGTTTGGTTTACATGCCAACCCACTGGTGGAAAACAACTAGAGGCATGCAGGCCTGGGAAAGATGTTTGTTAAAGTGCTAAAATGTCAAGGTGTCCATAAAATCAAGCAGCAGAGGAAGGAAGAACTGAAGCATCAGGAGCAGGGCCTTCTGGAGGGCTTCTCGATTCGCCATCACTTCTGGCAACCCCCAGGATTCAGCGGAGAAGGAGGGATCTCTTTTCAGCAGAGTCTCATAAATAGACTTCTACATGTCGAATTTTCCCAATTGGAAGCACAAAGGCCCCTTCTCCGCCAGCTTATCTTCCCCTTTTGGGGTCGACAGCCATTCTAAGGCAATCTCAGCCCTGTGCTCAGTGATTACCTGCTCCAGATCAGCCTTGAAGGCATCTCCACTCATGAAGGACTGGATGGTCTTGCTCCCCGCTTCTTGAATCTTCTTCTTCAACTCCTCCTCCTTGATCCGCCAGGAAGATTCAATCGCAGCACGGGCCACCATGGCATCATCCAGCCTCCTCTTGACAGCATTAGCCTTTTTTCAGCGGAAGCCCTGACAACCTCCACAACTTCAAACTTGGCCTCCAGCTCGGCCAAAGCTTTGCGGTGCTCGTTAGAAGACCCCCGAGCTCCTTCCAACTTTTGTGGTGGGTAGAACGGGAAGCAACCAGGATGAAGGCCAGAAATCAATTTCAGATCTTCAGGTATGAACAACGGTTTCAAAAACACGAATCGGGCTAATTAAAGGGTAGAGAGAGCGAGATACCTCTGAAATAGCCCGAGCCGCCCGCTTTAAGGCTGTGGAGGAGGACAAGCATCCAATTTCCTCCCTATCAACAGGGGAGTAACAGCGAGGGCCAGGGCTATCGGATTGACGGTGCCGTTCAGGCGGAGTTAGAATGCATGGTTAGGCAAATCTTGTGGCGGGGTGCCGGAGTCTCCTCCTCATTGCCACCCCTGGAAGAATGAGTGTCAGAACCAGACTCAACTTCTACCTCCGATAATGCATCATCTCTCTCAGACACCTTCTTCTTCTTCTTCTGGGCCGCATGGACGGGCTGGAGTGCCGACCTCTTCCCGCCCCTGGTTTGAGGAGGTCGGAGGTTTGCAGCCGGCGGGGAAGGAGTCACAGCCACGCCCCCTTGGGCATTTTCCCGTGAGCTCTCCGATGAGGTTCCTCCATGGCCCCCCTTGTTTGCACTTGCCGGGATGGGATCATGGACCCAGGGGTTGAACCCGCCTTCGCCGCAAGTCTCTCTAAACGGCTAGCCATCTTATCGCCTTTTGCAAATGACAAATCTTTATCAAAAATCATATCAAATAAACCAAAGGGAGGAAAAGCTTGGGTAGACAACCTGACCTGGGAAAATTCAAGCATCACAATGCCGTTCTGACCTACATAGTGCCCCATAAGGAATGGAGAGCCCTCGACGACAAGCTGGGCGGCTAGTTCATTCCCCTCCAGCAAGACAGACATCACCCACCTTCAGATCATCTCTCCCACCAGTTCTCAAAGGGAAGCATGCCATTCACTGGGGTAACCCAAACCCATTTACGTCTCCAACCCTTGAAGGAGTCGGGATAAGATTTTGTGACGAACATGCGGTGACCCGCGCGCAAGGCAATCGCGACATATCCTTGGGAATCGGAGGCATTAGATCTCACGGAGTGGAAGAAATTAAGAAAAATATCCAGATATGGTCTAATCTTCAAGGAAATGCACCGAGCTATAAAATTGGCAATGAACAGGTGGGTGGTGGGGGTAAATTGACCTGTGATGACACCATATTGGCGCATTATATCAAGAAGAGCGGGGTGAAGAGGAAAGCAGAGAACCATCTCTAGACTGGCTAAATGCACCCCAAAATGAAGTGAGGAAGGGGGTTCGACAATATTATGCCCCGGCGTAGGGCGGGAGCAGACGACGAAGGGCCCAGCAAGGCTAACCGCCTCAGAAAATTCAGCGCCTGAAATTGGGACAACCAGAACCCCCAGGGAAAAATCGGCGGATAGAAGGAAATGAGTTTCAAATCCGTGGGAGTCCACTGGGATTGGGGGACGGCTAGAACCAGACCCTTCATCCTCTGGGGGAATAGAACGAGAAGGAATGACTTGAGAAGACGACATGAGAATTGACCTGGAGAGGGTGTAGAGAGTTCGAAGCAGACGATGGGGGACGAGCCTACTAGGGTTTGCAACCAAGAATTTCAAGGAATTTTGTAGGCAAAATGATTGAGAAAAGGTTCGTGTGAGAAAAGAACATGTTTATATAATGGTGTGACGTCGACTCCCAAGAACCGTTTGGAAACTGGCGTAAGAGCACTCAAGTGTTGCAACCGAAAAGACATGCTTGGAACTCGTGCGAACCGCAGTCGTGTGTCGTTATGATAGACTGCGTTTAATGTCGGGCAAAAAATCGACAAGAATTCAAAATTCGAATAAAGGGCTCCGTACTCTTCTAAGTTCAGCCCTGCTGATTTTAGAGAGTAGGGGGCTCGTGATGGTACCATAGACTCTGACCATGGCTCAATTATGGAACTATAGATCTAGCCCTTAACGGGATCAAGCCCTCAACGGGATGAGCCCATAAACGGGATTAGCACAATTAGCCGCTGGGCCTAACTAGGAATCAGACCCACGACAGGAACCCATAGCCGGGCCAGGCTGGACAGCAGACCTCGAGCCTGGGCGGAGTTCGAGTGAGGTCAGGATGTTCCTAGAGCTTACGTGGCAGGCTATCATTCGTGCATAGCTATTTGGCAGCAGGTAGGAATAACGGAAGCAACGTGGAGTTAAGGGAACGATTAACACACAACGGGGAAAACGTTACAAGAGTTCTACTAGGACTAATATGTAATTAATAGCATTTATTGTAGCACTTTCCTCCTACAATACTAGCTCCTGTAGTCTATAAATACTTCCTGTAATTCTCGTGTAAAGGGATCGAACTCCTGAGAATAGAATGATGTCTTACGCTGTCATATTTTCATCTGCTTTCGTAGATATAGCTCTCGTAGTTGGATTAAACTCCATCACTTCTCATTTTTCAATATGTAATTTTAATTATTGAAACATTTCAAAACTTCTTGTTGTGAGTCGAGTAAGGATGTTTTTACTTGGACTGTAATTCGTCCCAGACCAGGCCAGACCAGACCAGACCAGACCAGATCAGACCAGACCAGTTCAGACCAGACCAGACCAGACCAGACTTGGATTGTTTAAAAATACAAAGAAACCAGACCAGACCAGTTCAGACCAGACCAGATCAGACCAGATTAGACCAGCAAATTAAAGTAAAAACATCTAAAATCTAACTAAAAGCTCCAAATTACAAATGGAAAGTATACCGTATCATAGGGAGGGACGTTGTACACTGTACAGTGCCGAACTTTTACACAAGTCAAAACTCAAAATCCAAAAGTGACGAGGCTCCGTGAGGAAACAAAAACCTCAGACTCTTCCCCGTCTATCCCAAACCTTCAATTCTGAGACAGAGGGAGAGAGAACCGTTACAGATCTAGTATAGATCATCAGATAGAGGGAGCTGACCCGTTGATAGGAAGAAAATGGGATGCTCTATCTCGGGGCTTAACGCTCTGTATGATGCTGTCAATGGCGGAGGTGACGTCTGGATCAATGACAATCGCTTCCGGGTCCTTCGCCAGCTCGGCGAGGGTGGATTTGCTTACGTCTACCTCATCAAGGAGATCCTCTCCGATCCGACCAATCCCGGCGTTTCCAAGAAATTCAAGGACCCTTCTCATGCCTCTGGTTCGTCTTATTTTCATCCTTTTCTCTTATCTAATTCTAGCTACCAATCTCCCGTATTAATCGATGCTGAATTGATTGACTTTCATTTCTGTTTTCTTTTTTCTTCTGATCCGGGAGATGGGGTTGCTTCTGAATTCTTATTTGGGATTTGTGATTAAGGTTATTAAGCTGCGTTCGTTTTACTGCTGTTGAATAATTTCTCAGTTTTTGATTGGCTGATAGTTCCCAATTCGATTAAGTTAGAAAAAGGTCCGGTAGTATCACCCGAGTAGTGTTTTAATTGTTGCTGGAAGTCTGTGTTGATAGCCCTACGGTTAGGTCCGAGCAATGCCAGATGGGAAGATCGAATAGTGGTGTGACATTGTCCTTTCGTTTTTGTTCAGAGGGCTAAAGCACACGTAAATGAAATGATGAATTTGACAACTTCATCCTGAAATTTGGTATAAGTTCCATGCTTATATGGATATGTTTCTCTCAGATCGTGAAAAGTGAAAAGTGTTCAATCTTGATAGTTGATATAATGAAATTGGCTGCAATGCTTTATGTGGTATTCCATCTTGTACTGCAATTGTCACCATTGAAATCTTTGATGTTTATGGTGTCCGTGTTACTAATGAGCATACAAATAGCAGCAATACTATCTTATTCTAAATATCTTTTTTTTTGTTTATTTTTGTTGGTGAGTAGACAATGGTACCTATGCAATGAAGAAGGTTCTCATTCAAAATAGTGAACAATTGGATTTGGTGAAGGAAGAGATCCGCATCTCATCACTGTTTAGCCACCCCAATCTGCTTCCTCTTCTGGATCATGCTATTATAGCTGTCAAGGTTAAATCTCTGTAGAACTTTTATATGTTCAATACCGATATATTTTAACATGACACATACAATATTTAAGAAGCATGTGCATGGACTCAATCTCCATTTTCTTTTTGTACAATATGAGTTCTATTGTCATTCTGCTTTATTGAAATAATAACATACTACTATGTTTCACTCAGGCCTCTGAAGGCCAGTCTTGGAAGCATGAAGCATACTTGTTATTTCCTGTCCACTTGGATGGAACCTTGCTGGACAATGCCACAACTATGAAAGCAAAGAAGGAGTCCTTTTCCACCTCAGATGTTCTTCAAATATTTCGTCAGGTCAACATATTACCCACCATGAGTTGATGATATTGATTATACTAGCCTATTACATACTTCCTCCAACCAATTGTATAGGTCAGGCTTGCTTTTTACATGACTATTATGGAAACAAATCATATTTCATTGTTATCCTAATTTACCCTTAAATAGGTGGTTAAGTTTTGTGAGCACTTGTGTTAATAGGTTAAAATTTTAAATCAATAAAGCATAAGTTGGAAGAAGTAAAAAAGTTAGTGAAGTCCATAAAAGGATAGTTGACATAGTTGTAGCCTTGTTGGAAAAATGCTTATAAAAGGAAAGTGAGGCTTATAAATGGGACATAGGGAGTACTATAATAGGATAAATTGCAATTTGTTTCCTCAGTTATTCTGTTGGTGTTGACTTGGTCCTTGAGGTATCGAAGGCTTAAATTTCCCTTTTAAATATAATTGAAGTAAATATTTTGGGACTAAGACTTGGATGTTGTTGTTGGTGGTGTAAATATAATTGAAGTAGTTACATTTATCCTTCCTTCAAGCGTTGAGCATGAATAAAACATATAGCTAACTCGATCGCAAATAAGGACTGAGTAACCAAAATAGTTACTTCCTATTATAATTATTATTATTAAAACAAAATCTGGAGTTACGTTGGTTATATCCTTGTATGTGCCGTGTTGAAAGAAGAGTTTGCATGCAGCTCTGTGCAGGACTCAAGCATATGCACAATTTTGAACCACCATATGCCCATAATGATGTAAAACCTGGCAATGTCCTATTGACACATAGAAAAGGGCAGCCACCTCTTGCCATATTAATGGACTTCGGAAGTGCCCGTCCAGCAAGGAAGCAAATACGGTCTCGCTCAGAGGCTTTACAACTGCAGGTACTTCTATTACTTGTGTATAATATTACATCTATTCTGTCAATACTTGAATACACAGCATAATTTCCAGGTTGTTCAATAACTCAATGTCATACAAGTTGTCATGTCACATTATACCATTGGTCATCATTTAGCTTTATGTGTTTTCTGAACCGCTTCAATTCATTTTCTGGGTGTTGGTTTTGTAGGAATGGGCATCTGAGCATGTTTCAGCACCTTACAGAGCTCCTGAATTATGGGATTGCCCAAGCTATGCTGATATTGATGAAAGAACTGATATCTGGTCATTGGGGTGTACTTTATACGCAATAATGTAAGCCCACCTAGTCTTTTGTTTTAGTGTAATCATTTTAACCACATATTTTTCAGTTCAGTATGTGATGAGAACAGAGATACAAAAGAGTTGTTGCTTAACCTTGTGGCTCTTATCTATTACAGGTATGGAGTGTCTCCCTTTGAGTATGCACTTGGGGAGTCTGGCGGAAGTCTACAGTTGGCCATTGTAAATGTTCAGGTGAAGTGGCCAACAGGGCCTTCTGAGCCTAAATATCCGGATGCCCTTCACCAGTTTGTGAAATGGATGCTTCAGCCTCAAGCAACAGTTCGTCCCAGAATCGATGATATTGTTATTCATGTTGATAAGTTGATCTCAAAGTTCTCTGTTGAGACTTGAGAGAGGGGTGTGGGGTCGACCTGAAGAGCCTCTGCTCTTAGTTGGTTCCCAGGCTACATTGCTAAAATATACGTAGTATATGCGATAAAGAAAGCATAGTTTGTTGGTGGTTAGGGGGACACAACATACTGGAAAGAGGGTTTCACATATTTTATATTTGTTTTAATTTATTGAATGGTCAATTACTAGCATTTATTCTGCTGAGATATATGAGTGCCTGAACTTCCATGAGGACTCAGCCTAGGTAGTTAAAAAGCCAACTTGAGGTAATATTTAAATTTCTCTATCATGTCCCTTGTGAGACTAAGGCTTTGATGTTGTTGGTGTCACCGTGTCATCCCTTCTCTCACCATCCTTTGTTCTCCCTTGTTCCTGCTCAAAGCGAAGGCTATATGAGTGAGTTTCTTAGACACAGCCCAAAACTCAAGGAAACCAAACCCCAGTTCACCCCAAGATAAAGGGCCTAGTTTCTTACTCACATTGATGCACGAGCGATCAAATGTCTGCTTATTCGTATGATCACTGATCCAGACCTTTGAAAGAACAAATCTCTTTATGCAAATAAGGATAAAGCTTTGCTTTCTTTGGGGATTGGGGAGTAGTGTTTCGACTGAACACACTATCTTGGTTGAAATGCTTATAAACGAAATGAAATCTCTAACTTCATAGATGATAGATCCACTTATCGTCTGATCCACATGTCTTGAGGTATTCTTGTGCAGGGAAATGAAATATGCACTTATGAATGCTATGAAATTTCCATCTACTCGTTACCCCCACTAAGCCAGAACTAGGGTGAATAATAATAATAATAATAATAATAATAATGATAACAACAACAACAATAACTATTACAATTACAATAACAACCATAACCACCACCACAATAATAATATTAATAATAATAATAATAACAATAATAATAATAATTTCTTGTAGTCTGAATTATTCGGGCTGTCCACCCCAATACCCTGAAGCTGTTGTGATGTGGAACCTCTGGCATCTCCTTCCATGGCATTTCCTCCTAGTCTTCGAGACTTCAACTATGGATTACATACCAACTAATTCAACTCTGAAGAAATGTAGATGAACCCAAATTGAACTAGAGTAGTGTGGGACTGACTACAGGCTTCATAATGCGGTGTAGTTAGGAGGGATGCTAGGTTATGACTCGATCTAAATTTCGAAAAACACACTGATTTTCTAGAATTTTATGCCAAAACAAAAATATTCGTTTTATCAGTTCAGCCTACTTTATCCCATTGTGTTCCAATGTGTGTAACAAACAATAAGTTGTTAACTCACATACCAGCAGTGGCGGACCCAGACATCAGAGCTTAGGGTATGCACATATATATAGTACATAGCAGTTTAAAAAAATTACGACACTACACTGACAATACGACCCAACTTCATTATTATTACACCACGACTTTTCCTCCTCCGTCTCTTAAAACTTTACCATATTTTTATTAGAAATTATTTATAATATAAAAATGATTCAATAGGGAGAAAAACAATATGGAGAAAAACAAATGCGAATTTTCTAAAAAGTACTGATGAAGAGAAAAAAGACAACATATGCCCAATTACTTAAAAATAGCTTAAAAGGCTGAAATTGGGTGGAGGACAAAGCAAGAGGCCGAGGTGGGAGGCTCAATGCTTTGCTGGACTTGGAGGGATTCAAAAATAAATTCAAATACTTGAGCTTAACTGGGCCTACAATGTGAGAATTAAGGGTGTTAAAAAAATCTAGTGATGCACTTTTAAGGGAATCCAACACGGCACACGCAACATCCAAGATCCTTTTAAACAAATTCTTCTACCACTTAGGCTAATACCAACTTTTGAGGTGTAGCCTGTGCTAACCCTCAATATACTATAGGTCCGCCCCTACATACCAGACAACTAATGGTGCCCAGTAACTCGTTTTTTTATCGAACTCAGATGGTATACCAAATCTAAGACCAACTAGTAATGTGATTATTCAGTGATCACTCATTAATTAAATAACAGTGATGGGAATGTGTTTCAGTACCAGATGACTTGTATAATCATATAAAATGGTAGACAAAAGAAAGAAAAGTTCCCAATAGGTTTTTTTGAAGTGTCATATTTTTTTGTAGTCGTATCACTTCTGTTACAATGTATATTAGAAACATATATATTAGAACATACCATTTGTTGGAGTGCATGAATCCTTACAGATAATCCATATTTGTTGTGTGATTTCATTTGTGGATTTGAAAATTACGCATTACGAATTTCTTTAAAATACAAATATCAATTATGTGATTGAAAATAATATGTTGATTATTGCATTAACTTTTATCCAATTTAAGTCTGTATGGCTACACAATCTACATCTAAAAAGGCCAAAAAAACTTACATTCGCTTTTAAATCTACTACAAACTACATAAAAGAGACAAGAGTTAAGACTTGATGTATTGATTGGTACTCTAAATATTTCATTCGTTCAAGAGGAATTTGTTTGTGATGGGATTAAAATTGTTTGATAGACAAACACTTGTACACTTGCTTGTTTATCTCGATCAAGCAAGATCTGAGAAAACATGAAAAAGATGAGATCAAACGATGAAATCAAACGATGTTATTTGATGCTTGGACCTTATCATTGAAAACTCTACTTTTACAAAGATCTAGAGTGTAATTATAAAATACTTAGCTTTCAACCCACTTGGTTCAATGAATTTAATTGGTTCAGATCCTCTCCAATAGCGTGTAAGGCTTATTGTTTTATTTGTTTTCTCTTCAGCGATGTGCATTTTTTTTACTTTAGTGAGTTCTGCATTTGATAATTAGAAACGAGCTCATCAAGGTAAGGAATGTGTGTTTCTTATGTGTCGTAGTTTAGATGTAATGAATCATAAATTGAATAGTTTCGGCTTAGTGTTGCTTTGGATAAAAAAAGTGCATTTGAATAATATAATATTAACAATATCTGCAAGATTGCTTTGGACTTTTAATTTATTTCGGTGATTTTCAATATCACTACAGACATGCTTTGAAGAGTGAATTGCAATTTTTGAACCTCACACAATTCAAAATCTTCAATTTCAAGTTCATTCTCTTGCGAATTTGATCGAAGAGCTAGCCAAATCTCGAAAGGCAGATGGCTTCAAAATGATTACACGATTGTTGCTTTTTAATTTATTGACTTTACATGTTTCCACTGCATTAACATAAATATGATTGCTAAGCTTCTTGCCGATCATTTGTGCATGTTTATTGGAAAAGAACTTGACAACAAAATTGATGTCGAGACAATCATAGATGAGTTTGCTAAGGTCAGAAAACGTCATCTTTAACTAACATTTTAGTCTCATATATACTCCCTCCGATTCCAAAACAAGTTCCACATTTGACTTCACACATATTAAGAAAATAAATTTGACTTTACTGTGTAGTGCACTGTTTGGCACTGTTTGACACTGTTTGACACTGTTTTGATGTAGATAATAAGGAAATGTTTGAAAGTGGAACTTAATTTTGAATCTGCCCCAAAAGGAAAGGTGGAACTTGTTTCAGAAACGGAGGGAGTAATATGTATTGCTTAAAATATTGTGATGAATTTTAATGCATTTTAATCATTATGCCCAAACAATTTACTCATTTACGTTTTATACACATTTTTATATTTATGTTCTGTAACCAAAAGTTTTGTGAAAAAATCTGGGCCAAAAAAGAAATTTGTGCCAGAAAGTAATATACACACTCATCCAAGTTCTTTTAATGTATTGAAAATTTAATATCTTTTATATTTTCCGTTAGAAGTTGTTTGTCAAAATATACACCCTTAGGGGCAAGTTTGGTTAGAGGTACAAATATGAAATATTCTTGTTAGGGGGAATGTTAAGGGGGAATGTTACATTCCAAAAAAGAGAAGATAGTGATGAGATGCCCCTTAATCTCAAACCCACTCACCTTTTACGTTATCTTACATTCCTTGGTGGGAATGGATTTTATACCAAAAATACTCATTCTCATTTAACCAAAATCCTTTTAATAACATATTTATTTTTTATTTTTTCTTAACCCATCCGTATTGAATTTTTTTAAAGAAACCCATTGGTATCGGCTTAAGAAATACTAACATGTATACTTTTGAATTTGATTTATTAAAAATTAATGAAATAATTACATATTTATGACTACAAAAAAAGATTGTTTTAAAAAATGTGACTAGTGACTATTGTAGTAACTTAATCATAGTAACTTATACTTCAAATTAATTTTTTAAACTTAAGTGATCATGATACTATATTGTACTAC
Source organism: Cuscuta europaea (assembly GCA_945859875.1). Classification (NCBI taxonomy): domain Eukaryota; kingdom Viridiplantae; phylum Streptophyta; class Magnoliopsida; order Solanales; family Convolvulaceae; genus Cuscuta; species Cuscuta europaea. The sequence goes on along the minus strand of CAMAPE010000029.1, from coordinate 13,016,027 downwards.
TTCCGTCTCACTAACATTGGGACATGAGAAGGTGGTGTGCTTATTAATAAAAGTGAATTTATGTGCTTGATAGTGAATTAATAAAATAAGATAAAGTAAGAATGGTTTAGAACGATCAAACATTAATTTTCTACTAGTGGTACGGTAGATAGTGAATTGCCTTTAATAGGAGTAAAACATAACATACAACTTTTCCTTAAATAGGAGTCAATCTCTAATATTCCCTAAATAGGATCAAGCATTATTTTTTGCCCTAATTTAATTAATTAATGGTCCCCTAAGTTCCTTAATAATCGGGTTATTCTGTTAGTGACATGTTATCTGATTGTACCAAGTGTATTGTATTAAGGGAAAATATTTGAAAGGATTTGAAGTAATTCATCAAGTGTGCAATATAATATATCATTTAATCAAACAAATTAATGTCACATTCCCTTAATCTTAATCAAACACAAATGTGATACAAAATGAATACATTCTCATCAATCTAACATAGCTAGCAATCTGAGGTTCCTATGCTAATTTGACATTCATTGAATCAAACTGACCTTATAGTTTAGCCCCTATATCATCAATGGATTTTTAACAACAAACAAACTTTTACATTGCCAAGTGAAAGTAATTATTAGAGAGGTAATATATAAGTAGAAGATAAGGTGAATTCAATTAAACCTAGGTACATGCATGCATTCTCTCCTCTCTGAAAGCTAGCACAGGGAATTTACTGAGTGAGACGACTAGAAGACAACTCCAGTTGGCCTCTCTTCAATTCCTCACAGTACAAAAGCTGAACATGGTATTTAATCTTAACCTTTTGTTTTACTATGACAAGACAACGACTCCAAGTAGATAAAATAAAGATAAAAAAAAGTAAATGAGATGAGGGCATGGAATATATGAATTGAAGATGTCCTTATCTTTTATGTCCTCTAAGGTAAGAAGCCAAGACTTTGAAATGCGGAACCACCGGCACCATATCAAAGGCTTTAAAAACGTTACGTACATTTACTCATTCTAAAGGTTAAAAAAACATATAACCAAGGACCGTCTAATAATTTTAAGTGGTGCTGTTTAAAATGTTACTTTGAGGTTACATTCCTATATTCGGAAATTTTCACATTATTCCCACATCTTACTTTAATCATGATTTTTAACTAGTATATATAATCAAATTATTATGTACTACACATTTGGTTTCAAATTGTAAGTCACACTTTCCTTTTAGGATGTTTCAAACAAAGTCATTTTGTAAACAAATTTATATAAAAAACAGTACAAAACAGTGTATTCTACAATATTTGATTTACACTTCAGTACGTTTTTTCTTTAATATTTGTGAAATCAAAGTGTGACTTTCATTTTAAAATGGATGAAGTATAAAATAGTACTCCCTCCGTCCCGAATTATAAGCCATTTTACGGTTTACGATGTTTGACCAACGATAAAGCAAACGGATCCCTGTTCCCACTCGAATTATTTTTAGGAAAAAAAAGAATTACATATTCATAAACTATATTAAATGTTTTACAAAGTCGCAAAAACCACAATCAAATTTGATAAAAATTTGATATATAAAATAAGAGATTAAGAGTAGTTTGTGTTGACCAAGTGTATAGGAAAAGTATCTTATAAAATGGGACTGAGAGAGTATTAAATTTCTACTAATGGGAATTTCCCAAATATTAACCTTTTATAACATTTACTAATACATAATTAAATATAATTACGATCAAATTAAAGTTGTGTCTTGTCAAACGTCAAAGTCAAATTGTTGCAATTAAAAAAAATAGAGGTATTATATATATTTGGGAAAATTGTCAATTTGGTCCTCGTACTATCACGAAAAAGTCAATTAGGTCCTCGTACTTCTAAAAAAATCAATCAAATCCCTGAACTTTGTAAAAACGTTCAATTAAATCCTTTTGCAGATTACTTGTCATGTCTACATGTCACTCGTTGACGTGGTACACATGTGGCAGCCCAATCACCAGTGACTTTGCCGACGTGGCGCACATGCGGGAACCCAGTCAGTTATTTGTTGGTGATGTGGCATGCACAAGTGTGGACCATCACGTGTGCGCCACGTCAGCGGGTGACCTGCTGACATGGCAAGTGACCTGTAAATGGACTCAATTGAACTTTTTCATAAAATTCGGGGATTTGATTGATTTTTTAAAAGTACGGGGACCTAAGTGATTTTTTCATTATAGTACGAGGATCCAATTGACCGTTTTCCCTATATATTTAGTAAAAATTATACAATTTAGTACATAGTAAGATTTAAGAATGTCAATTTTATATAAGAAAGTTAGACATCTTAATACTGACTTTTATTATTTTAAAAGTACGGGATATTATATTTTACATCATAATGCTCCAATTATACTAGTATATACTACTCCCTCAGTCCTATTTTAGTTAGCCAAACTTGACTTTTCAAGTCAACGACGTCTAACTTTTACTGATTATATGTTTATGATAGATTATATTCTAGAGAGAAGTGAGAGCTAGAGAGAGAAGTGCAAATAAATGCTTCAATAAATGATTTTCCAACCCCTATAACTACCTCAAGAGGAAGTATTTATAGGAAAAATACGGGCTGGGCTCCCAAGCCTTGGGCTTGGGAGGCCCATTTACAACTGGACCGCTATTGGGCCGAATACAAAGTAAATGATGGAGTATACAAATGAGTAAGTGTAAAATCCAGTTCTGGGAGTTCTTTATGGCCGACGAGGGTCTGGCCGATGAGGGCATGGCCGACGAAGACCCAGCCGACGAGGTCACCCGGTTCTTCTGGCTTCCGGATCATGTTCTGGGTTGACTTCGTTCCGGCCGATGAGGGTCATCTGGCCGATGAGGGTCCTACTGGGTGACAGTTGTACCTTCTGTTCTCCTGAGTATGTGGGTCCTGGGGCCTAGACCCATATACTCCATCAGGAGTCCCCCACTCTCTAAGCTGAGATGTAGATGAAGTGGGGAGAGTAAATTCCTGTTCTTTTTATGCTTGGCCGTTGCGTGTCCCCTGTTGTGGACGGGAGAGATCCTAGCCATGTGGATGGTACGTGTTCTTTGCTCTCTAGGACGATGAATACCCTTGCTTGATGGGGGCGGTGAAGGTCCGCAGTTGTGAGTGGCCGATATGTGTCTTTGGCATGAGTGGCAGATGAGGACATTCTTACCTTTTCACGATCTTCGGTGACTGGATTTTGTTTTTGGGCCGAGGAGGCCACTGCGGTTGTGTCTTGCTTGAGGACGATGAGCGTCCTCTTCCTTGGGTGGCCGTTGAGGGCGCTGTTCACTCCTTCTGGCCCTTGTTGATCGAATTTCGTACCTTTGGCCGAGGAGGCCATCGTGGCTATCTGTTGTTAGAGGACGATGAGCGTCCTTTGTTTTGAGTGACCGTTGAGGGCGCTGCTCACTCTTTGTGGCCGTCGTTGATCACTTACCATGCCTTTAGCCGAGGTGGTGTGTGGTGGTTAGTTTGCCCAAGGTCTGGAGGACGATGATGGTCCCTGGGGACGATGAGCGTGTTGCACCTTTGCCCTGGCCGGAGATGGAACTTACAGGGACCTCGAAGCCGATGTGATGCATAGCCGATATGATTACGTTTTCAGTGTAGTGCGTTTTTGAATTTTCCTTCTATCTTTGTGTTCTTGAGGCTGGTGTAATCCCCCAGTCCCCCACTCCTTCAATCCGAATCTGAGGGATGAAGGAGTAGCTTGAAACCTAGGCCGAAACGAGATCCTCATACTGCCCTTGAATCCAACCCTTTGGCGATTTCCTGACCAAGGTAACTGTCACGCCCCGGACCTAGCCGGACACGTCAACAACCCACCGTACAGTACAGATAGTCAACCGCAGTCCAACTTATCCATACTATACAAGGCGTCATGAATATCATTCACACATAGTACATCCATAAACAACCATAATGTAAAACATGCAATTAAAACAGCGGAAGCATTAATACAATTGTTCAAGCCACACTTGGCATAACTAGGCATACAAGCCCCCAAAGTAATTATTCAGAAAATAGTATCCATGAGCATTAACGTAATTGTTTTAAAACCGAACGGAAGAAGCGCGAACCACGTCTTCTTCCATTGATCCTCCCGGAGCAACGGGCAATGGTAGCAACCTTCAAGTTCTACCTGAAACTGCGAGGTGGCCTCCCCCGTGAAGGGGAGGTCAGTACTTGGAAGCATTTGACAAGTACAATAGCAACTATACTAAGTATAATCAACGTTTTAATTTCCAAGACCCTCAAAATAGGGGATATCATAATATAAATAATAATTTATATTTCCCACTTATTATCTTTATAATAAGTAAATTCATTTATTTTTCGGCACACGGCCCTTCTTATATATTCCTTTTCATTTATCATTTGCACAACCCAACCCTTGGGTCTTATTATTTCTACGGGACTTGTTACCGCTGTCCGAGACCTCATGAGGCTCCCGGTTCGGACTCCAACATCCCGCCCCTGGACTCATACCCATCATCCCGTAGGAAGGTAAGGCCCTTCGGGGTCCTATCTTATGTGTTACCGCTACCGGAACCTAGTTAGGTCTCCGATTCGGATTCCACCCTAACCCGTGATCACGATGTAAGTGCATGCTATCCAAACCCGCTCTCTAGAGTCGGGAAGGGCCATGGTCCTTACTTATTTCCATAATTCAACCGGCTATCAACAAGGACTACCGAACACACCCGTAGGCCAATCCTATACCTAGGATCAATTTATTACTTACTTTATCTTGGGTATCCTTTAGGGCCTACCCCTAGTATAACTTAGAGTTCATACTTTCCTACCTTAAAACATCTCTTAAGACTACTTAAGGCATAACATTTCACAATCCATCGACGAGGAAGAAAAGAGGCCGAGGGCTGAACCAGCCGAGGACGTAGAAGACTTTGTGCTCGATCCGGCTAGGCCGGAGAGAGTCGTGAAGATTGGAGCCCAGCTCCCTGAAGATCTGAAGACCGGTATCACCGACGCCCTCCGCGCCTACTCCATTGTCTTTGCATGGGGGCCGGAGGACATGCCGGGAATAAGCCGAAGGGTCATCACCCACCGCCTCTCGGTGGACCCCTCGGCCAAACCAGTACAACAGCGAAGGAGACCCCTCTCGGCCGAGAGAAGGGAATTTGTGAAGAGAGAGGTCGCCATGCTTCTTTCTATCAAGCACATCAAGGAGGTGAAATACCCCTCATGGTTGGCGAACGTAGTCCTCGCACAGAAACCGCCCTCATTCCGCATGTGCGTGGACTACACAAATCTCAACAAGGCATGTCCCATGGACCCCTTTCCTCTGCCCTATATTGATCAGCTGGTGGATGAAACCGCGGGGTGTGAGATCATGTCATTCCTTGACGCATTCCGCGGATACCATCAAATATACATGCACGAGGAAGACGCCGAAAAAACAGCCTTCATGACTCCCGAGGGCATCTTCTGCTACCTAGTGATGGCCTTCGGCCTAAAGAACTCAGGGGCCACTTACATTTGGATGGTGGCCCGAGTCTTTCAGGCCGTCCTAGGGCGCACCATGGAGGCCTATGTTGACGACATGATCGTCAAAAGCAAACAATCTTCCAGCCATGCCGACAACCTCCGGGAAATCTTTGCCATCATGCAAAAGTTCAACCTTCGGCTAAACCCGAAGAAGTGCACCTTCGGCGTCCAAGGGGGCAAATTCTTAGGCTACATGGTGAGCCGAAGGGGTATTGAGGCCAATCCCGAGAAGATCCAGGCCATCATCAACATGGAGCCCCCATGCAATGTGAAGGAAGTTCAACGGTTGATGGGCCGCCTGGCAGCCCTCAACCGCTTTCTATCTAAATCAGCGGAGAAGTCTTTACCCTTCTTCCAGATCATGAGGAAGACGGCTGGCTTTCAATGGACTTCAGAATGCCAGGAGGCTTTCGACGAGCTCAAACGATACCTATCTTCACCCCCTGTGCTCTCCAAACCAAAGGTAGGGGAGACCCTCTACCTCTACCTGGGGGTCAGCCCGGCAGCCATCAGCTCAGTGCTCATCCGGGAGGAAGACGGAATCCAACATGCCATCTTCTATGTGAGCAAGACCCTAAGGGAGGCCGAGCTCAGGTACTCTCCTGTGGAAAAAACGGTGTTAGCCATCATTTGGACCGTCAAGAAGTTGGGCCACTACTTTCAGGCTCACCCGGTTCAGGTCCTCACTCATCAACCCCTCGGCGCCCTCATGAGGAGCCCCACTAGCTCCTCCCGCATGGTGAAATGGGCTATCTTCTTGAGCCAATACAACATTGACATTCGTCCGAGGCCTGCCATCAAGGGCCAAGCCCTGGCGGACTTTGTGACGGAGTGTACCGCAAGGGCAGCCACGGACGGGGAGCCCTTGGCTACCTCGGACTGTTGGTCCCGGTTATACTGGATACAGTCTAGAGGGGGGGGGAGTGAATAGATTGTATTGGTTTTTAGCTTTTAAAACTAAGTACCAGATTTTACAGAATAGCCTATTCTGTTGACAGAACAAACTGGCAGCGGATGGGGTTCTGGTAGGGAGTTCTGTTGATTTAGCCTCAGAGAAGCAAAGGCAGTAGGCCTTCTGTTAACTCGTAGGACAAGTTCTGCTTAACACAGATACCAAGTCTGAGGAGTTAGACAGTTCTATCTAAGTGCAAATATTAAAGCAGTAAGTAAATGACACCAGGGATTTTTATAGTGGTTCAAAGAACAACTTGTTCCTCTAGTCCACTGTTCCACTAAGCTGTAAAGACTTCCGTTTACAATGCCTTAGCCCTATCACTTAAGAAGCTCTCCACGTCTTCTTCAAGTGTAGATGTCTCCTGGGATGCACTACCTGGCTTCCTTTAAGACTGGTCCTTTCACTGAGCTTCCTCGAAGTATCACCACTTCACTACTCCAGTTACTTGGACGTCCTTCTTGTAACAAGAAGAGTTTCTGTTAACACAGGGGTTCCTCCAACTAGCTTCGTTACAAAGGATTTGTAAGTGATGAGCTTGAAGAGTTGAAGAACACTTGGAACTTTGCTTGAGTTGGAAAAAGTATTTTTCCAACTTCTGCCTTCTCTTGTAGAGGATGATGAAGTGTTAATCTCAAGGAGGCTTTTTGCTTTTCAGAGTTTGAATTTCTTGTATGAAGAATTGTAGCAATGTGTAGCAAAAATTGCAAAGTTATCCGGTTGTTCTTCGTAGTGTATCTTTTATACTGAGGTTGTCTTCCCGTTGGAGGAGTAGGAGGACAACTGCATTAAATGAGCGATCAGTTGACTTGACCAGTAGAGCCCGGTAAAGTTGGCGGGTTACTATTTTGGGATAAAGTATTCCTGACATTGCGGCCAATCATCTGTAATTACTCTACGGAGCATGGGGAGCATTAAATGAGCATTTAATGCGTGTACTGTAGCTTTTCCGTTCAATACTCCTAGCCGTTGAAGGAATCTTTCAGTTGATTTCCCGGTTTTGTGGAATTCTTCTAAGTGTCAGACCTTCTGGTATCTTTAACTGAGAGTTGAACAGAGGAGGTCTGGAGCATTTCTGTTGAGAATATATCCAACAGAGACCCAGAAGGGTTTCTGTCAGAGTAAAGGCTAACAGAGACCCTGAGGTCTTCTGTTCTGGAGCAAAGAACCAAAGGTCCTCTGTTTCAATAATGCCTTACAAGAGTCTTCTGCTCTTGGAGCCCTTCTGCTCAGAAGGTCTTCTGTTCTGAAGGTATTCTGCCAAGTCGATTACACTAAGAACTTTACAAAATAAAATTCTAATACATTAAGTCTAAATAGGGGTACTCTAAAGTCCTAATTAATCTAGCATCATCAAAATCTAAATACAAATATTCCTTACAATTTCCCCCTTTTTGATGATGCCAAAACCTTTTAACTATTTCCAGAGAAGTGCCTTCACCATAAAGAAAGATTAAAGTTTAAAAACTTCCATTAAAATCTTGGTGGGCAACTTGGCATAGGAAAATAGTAAGAGTACAGTACATTAAGATAGCAGAATATAAATGAAATAAGCAAACACAAACAGAAGGCAAAAAGATAGGAAATGAGGAAAAGCACTTCAAAGTGAGAAGGCAGAGATGTGATTTTATTAGATAAGTTTTACAGAGTTAAACCTTACACATTCTCTAGATTAGCTGCTTGCAGAGCTTCTTCCTCCAATCTTTGAAGCCTGAGCAGTTCTTCATTGATTTCTGCTCTGATCTTGGAAAGGTTGCCAGAGCTTTGATAAGATGCCCAAATGGGAGAAAGCTTGCAGTCCAGATAGCTGAGAACACCTTCATGTATTGTCTTGCCTGGGACAATATTCTTCTTATACCATTCTTCAGCTTCTTCTAAGGATCCCCCATACCTAACTCTCACAACACCATCTTTGTCCAAATAGAGGTGCTGTTGTTGGGTGGGAGTCATTTTGGCCTTCATATCTTCAAATTGGGCTCTGTCAATTCTCTGAGATCCACCCAATCTCCATTCAGTGAAGTTAAAGACTTTCTTCTTCTTGGTGCCTTTCTTTACTGGAGATGGGGGTCTAGGTATACCTGCTGCTCTCTTCTTCTGTAGGGCAGCTTCAAAGTAGGGAGCAGGATCCACTGTGGGCTCAGCAGAGGAGGGTGCCCTAGCAGGAGTTCTGTGGGATCGAGGCCTAGTCTGTTGAGGGTCCTCTTCCCCCTTTTTGGCATCATGCAGATCCTCTATCATCAAGCTAATCTTTTGGAACTCTGAGGCCTGAGTGGAGGCTATCTGCTCTAGGGCCTCTGGTAGAGTCTGAGTGACAGAGGTAAGGCCTTCAATGAGACCTTGCTGCTTCTGAATGGCAGAGAAGATGTCCTTGTGATTGGCTTCAAGCAGCACCATTTTTTGATATCTGTCTCTGTCAATAGATAGGAGAACTTGAGCTTGTTCTTGGTGAGCTCTGCACATTTCCTCAATGGAGGTCAGTTGCCTCCCAGTGCTGGCATCAGATTTCTTCAGAGCCTCAAGATGCTCTGAGAAAGTATTGATTGCCTGTCCTTGATCTAGGAGAGTCTGTTGAAAGATAGAGAGTGTTTTGTGGATACCTACCACTTCTGTTGACAGGGCATCTGTTCTGGCAGAGGAGGAGGCTATGAAGTTGTTGAGTGTTCCGGTGAGGTTCTCAAAACGATCAGATATGAACTGCATTCCCGAATTGAGATTATCTTTCACATGAGCAAGGTGCCCATAGTGTTTATCATTGATCTCTATTGTTAGTCCCTGTTTCTGTAACAGCAATGAATAATCGATCTAACAAGGAAGATTAAACGTAAAGATGAACACAGAATGAATCACCGTAAAACCTTCTTTGATAAACCGTGGAACGTACAGCAGAATGATATAAGCGTAAGGCTATGAATAATAAGTACGACGTTCAGCCTTTTCCTAAACCTCGGCTCCCTTTTTGTAGGCGAGGTTTAGGTTAGGCGTACCAGGCTTTTGGCCTGTTTAAATGGGCCTAACACTTGGCCTGATTTCTATCTAATTTATGCACTATTTAAATACAAGGATTAAATATAAAGCTAATCTATGACCAACTTGATTCACAATTAAATATCTCCAACAATCTCCCCCTTTGTGATCAAGTGCCATTCTCTTATTGCTTCTGTGATTTGAAATAGTGCTTTCTCAATCCAAGTGCATGTTCATACTGTCTTAGCATATTTCTCTTTTCGAGGCGATCGTCAATGGCCTTTAAAATTGTCTCTACAGTAGAGTGTTCCTTTTGAACATAAGACGATGCCTCTTGAAGATTTTCTTCCAGCTTTGCCTTCATCTGTAGAATCTGCTCTCTGATTATCTTCAGTGTTCCGTCGCAGTACTTCTCGATTTCACTGACTACCATCAGACGCTTTTCGTTCTTGTGGTTCAGATAGGTGACTGCTGGCGGTTTGAAGAAGATGTGGTAGGCTGGGAAATCTTCAAGTTCTGGACCATACAGTTTTGGCTTTGTCAGATTTGTCTTCTTCAGATTGCATTCAATAGCCATCTGTAGGTCATGTGAAGAGTGTACTCTGATCTGTCTAAGCATGAATCTCTTGATAGCTGCGAGGCCTTCGCTGTATACTATGTTCTGCCTGACTGGAAGGTATCTGTAGGCCATGAGCATTTGGTAGATGTCATCCGGTTTCAGCATGATGAAGTCGTTCTCTTGACAAGTGAATTCGCTCCCATAGGTGCGTTGAAGTCTGAAGGTGTAGAATGTTACTCCATGATAGTCTTCAGCCTTCACTTGTAGAATTTGATGGATCGGGAGAATATTCGACTTCAGATCTTGTTCCATCAGTTCTCTCTGTGTACCGGTTGACCTTTGAAGCAACATATGCGGATGACCTCTAGCCTGCTTTCCTTTCAAGTGAGTAAGGCCTCTTAGCTTCAGTTCGTTCAGTGGCTTGACTTTGTCTGGTCTACGCCAGATATGCTCTCTGATTTCTTCTTGGAAGGGGGCTTTGATTCGAACGTTGTCCCAGGGTTTCTCTGTCTTGGGAAGTCTTCCCGCTGATTGTCTTACGACCGATTCAAGAGCTTTCTGGGATTCCTTGTAGTTCTCCCCTTCCTTGCGTTCATCGGCCTCGAGCCGTATAATATCTTCAGAGCATTTGTTGATCAGCTCTCGTAGCCACCAGTTTCTTTGCATGTCTTCTTGCTTGGCTTCAACCCGGAGATCATCCCATTCTGTCCATTCTCTCGGCCATTTGTCGTATATCACCGCCTCTTCCAGTGCATCATGGATGTCTTTGCCTGGGGAAATATATGGAGTTCTTTGTATAGGCGGTGATTGTTCCTGTGTAGCACTACCGGGTTCACTAGGATTGCCCGTTGACATCAGCTTAGAACTGTGTTCCAACTGATGGCCTGATGGAGAAGATGTACCAGTGGTATCATCATCAGGACTTCCATCCCCTCCTCGGTTGGTATCTCTGGGAGATACGCCTCGGGATGTTATTTCTAGCTCGACCATGCTAGATAGTTTGGCTGTGGATGGTGGCTGTTGGTTTGTTGAGGTTTCTGGTTGAATTGGCTGTGGAGTTTGGCTTGGTGGAGCAGTTTGCTCAAGTGATCGAGGTCGCTTATTCTCCCCCTCATGAGGATCCGAATCATCGGGGTCCTCATGGGAACGTTTGCGACCACGAAGACTCTCCTTGCAAGTACTCTTGGTTTCAGGTGAGGAAAGAAGAGCTTCTAGTATGGCTTGCTGATGAAGAGTGAGGTTGTCTTCTGGGGTATTTAAGAGATTGTTCAGCAAAGCCGAAGCTAGTGTGTCAAAGGATAGGGAGGAGAGATCGGTGGAGAGTGTGGTCGGGTGTGGGGAGAATACTGGTTCTGTATTCTGGGTTCCCCGAGAAATAGAAGGGATGGGAATTTGGTTTATGGATTTGTGGGATAGAGGGGTGGAGGATATGGGTTGTGTATGGGAGATGAACGGTTCAGGGGAAGGTTGGGGTGGTGTCTGTTCAGACCGAACCGCTTGGGTGTTCCTAAATTCCTGTGCTAGAGCGGTCATTGCATCTTTCACCCATTGTTTAATGGTGGAATCTAGGAAGCGATTTAGTAGAACGTTTACGCCTTCAAAGGTAGGGTGACCAGTTACGGGGGTTGTAACTGTTGACACAGCATCAGTGAAGATTGCTGATGTGTGGCCTGCATTTAATGATGGAATCATTATGGGCATAGCAGGGCTTCCAACCGTCATAGCTTGCGCTCTGGTTGTTGCGTTTAGGGTGAGTGCACCTGTATGTGCTGTGAATAGTGTAGGTGTCCTAGAAAAGGAAGAAAATGTGGGAAATGTGACACCTAGACTCGATGTGAGTGAAGAAGGGGTTTTGACCTCGGGAGATAGGTCAATTGTATGCTCAACTGATTCAGAAGGAACCAGCGAGGGGGTTGAGTCCCGTTCTTTTGAAACAATAGCCTTTTGAGAGGCAATTGAGTGGCTGGGAGAGGGCTGTGCATGCGCAGTTGAGCCAGATGCTGCGACTTCTACTCGGGAACCGAAAAGATCGGCTCCTGTGCTTAGGGATTCGGCTCGGCTTATCTGGATAAAGGAGTCGCAGCCAGCAAAGATGTGCTCGTCTGCCTTATCAAACAGAGTCTTTGTCGCTCGGGGCTGGGGCTTGGCCTTAGCAACCTTGTCATTTTTGACTTTAGCCCTGGTTTCTCGGATGACAACTTCTTCATGGTTGATTGATGTCTTGATGGTGTGAGCTGCCTCGTCGTAATCATCCTTTGAGCAATTAGTCTCGCTCGGATCAGCTCTTGGTTTAGCTGTTTCTTTAATAGTGAAGACTTGAGGTCTGCGAGCTATGATTGGTGCTGCGTCTTCAGCAGTGATTCTTCTCTTCTTTGGAGATTCGACGGGCAGCTTCCCTTTTCTAATTAGTGCATATGTGAGCTCCACATCATCACTATCATTGTCATCACTGTCATCATCCGAGTCTGATTTGTCACTCTCCGTGCCCACGCTCTCGGAGGCCTTGTCGTCAGTGTTTGTTTGGGCTCCACTAGACGATTCACTGGCCGTTTCCTCAGCGTCTTCCTCGGTGCCCTCAGCCGCCTGACTCGTCTCTAGAGAGTCGTCAGACTTCCCTTCATTGGGCAAACCGGCCACTGGTTTCTGTGGCTTTTGGGCTCTCTTGGGACCCTTACCAACACTCGGTTTTGTCCCTTGGGTAGGTCCAGCTGGGTTTTGCTGAACCATAGGGACGGTCTTCTCGATTGCTTCCTTGTATTGCTGAATGGCTGGGTTTGAAGATCTCACAAGGTTGAGCAGAAACCCAGGAATCCTCAGACCATAGGTTGGGTTTTTGTCCGCTTTGAAGTATTGCAGCTTTGGGGCTTTAAAATGTGGATCGGAGCTGCGTTTTGGGATTGTTGAATGCTCTGCCATGAGGTCGTTGATGATCAACCCAAGCCACCTAGCGTACGGAATGGTACCTGGCCTATTCTTTTCTTTGGCCTTGACCAGGTCCATTAGCTCTGAGAAGAAGAGCTGTGCCATGTCGTAGTTCTTGTTGAAGGCAATGCCATGGAAGATGAGCAAGATCTGCTTGTTGCATTTGTCGAATCCGGCATGCTTTGGCGACAGGCACTTGTTCACCAGCCCGAAAAGATTTTTCCACGGGTGACGGAGATATGCACCGTTGAAATTTGACAGTTGTGGCAGTAGTGATGTGTAGCCAAGGGATGCCACGTCTTTGAGCAGATCGGGGATGGTTGGGAGTGCATCATACGTATCGTGTACTGGCAGCGCTAGAGTAGTCCGTAGAGTGGATGGTGTCAGAATCACCCGCATGCCGTTCAACTTGGTCTTGATCTTGGAACGATCCTTCAATGAATCCGTGTGCATGTGCCCCCAGAACTGTTGTAGGTATATCTCTGGCACTGGTTTGGCGTTGTGAAGTGCAGGCCAGAGATAGTGACCTTTCATTATGGCCGGAATGATTGGGTTCTGGCACTTGAAGACTGCCAGGTCTAGCTGGAAATTGTTGTCCAGTACCTTGATCCATTTCCCTTTGGAGTAGATGGCATCATCGATCTGTGCTGTAGTGTTTCCTGCCATTTTAAACTGTAGAAGCAGGGGGTCAGCATCTGAAATTCAACAGTTTGATTTGATTGAAAGAGTTTGATTTAGTTGTCAGATAAGTTTATGCAGGTGGAGTTTTTGAAAAAAAATTCTAAGTCCAAATTTCGAGATCTGAATCTCGAGATCATGATTTCGAGATTCAAATCTCGAGATCTTGATTTCGAGATTCAAATCTCGAGATCATGATTTCGAGATTCAAATCTCAAGATCTTGATTTCGAGATTCAAATCTCGAGATCAAGATGTCGAGATGCGAATCTCGAGATCTTGATTTCGAGATTCAAATCTCGAGATCAAGATATCGAGATGAGGATCTCGAGATCTTGATTTCGAGATTCAAATCTCGAGATCAAGATATCGAGATGCAGATCTCGAGATCTTGATTTCGAGATTCAAATCTCGAGATCAAGATGTCGAGATGCCCATCTCGAGATCTTGATTTCGAGAAGATGAACCGACGATTTCGAGAAGAGATTAAACCACCTGCAAAAACATAAATATTGATATAGTAAACACGAACACAATAGGATTGCGACATACATTCAAACAAAAACAACCTGATTTGATTTCGATTTTGAGAAGTTACAAGGTTTTTCGAGAAAAAACGTTCGTTTTTGGATTTCGAATACAAACAAGTTTCAACTGGATTTCGAGATCGAACGTTCGTTTTCGAGAGAGTGATTGCTATTGAGCGTTAACTACCTTCGAAGAGTAGTCGAGAAAGAGAGAATGAGATTGCGAGATCGTAAGGTTGAGAGGAAGAAGAAGGGTCTGAGAGCTCTGTCTTTGCAAAAAGGTTTTTGCCTTTAAGAAAATCAGAATGAAAGAAGGAGAAGGGCTTTTGCGAGGCTTTTATACGCGAGAAAAATATGGACCTCCTTCGTAAAGTTGAGCCCGAATGATTGGGCTGACACACAGTGCCCTTTTAAAAGATTTTCGAGGCCCAAACAGTAAAAAAACTTAGAGCTCCCCCTTAATCAGTGAAAATTAGCTCCCCCTCAAACAGTGAAAATTTTCTCCCCCTCAAAAAATGTAACGAACAATATGTACAAATGCAACGCACACACACTATTTTTTGTTCTTTTTGATTTTTCACCCACTCAACACATGCAACACACGCACACTATTTTTGTGTCATTTTTCTGGTTTTCTCCCCCTCAACACATGCAACACACACACACACACACTATTTTTGTTCCTTTTCAGATTTTCTCCCCCTCAACACATGCAACACACACACTATTTACAGATCCCACACACACACACACTTTTTACAAGTCCCACACACACACACACTTTTTAGATCAGTGGAGACATAATTAAACGGGCTCGAGGTTCAACATGCCCAACTTGGAGACTAGGAACTGGAATCGTTTTTCATCCAATGCCTTAGTGAACAAGTCAGCTAGTTGAAGCTCTGAGCTTACAAAATACATGTCAATGTCTCCTTTCTCCACATGATCCTTGATGAAATGATAGCGCAGGTCGATGTGTTTGGTGCGGGAGTGATGAACCGGGTTGCTGGTGATGGCTATGGCGCTTTGAGAGTCACTGTAGATCGGGATATGGCGGAGTGTGTAACCGTAGTCCTTTAGCTTGGTCTTCATCCATAATATTTGTGAACAACAGCTAGCAGCCGCGACGTATTCTGCCTCGGCCGTAGATGTTGACACACAGTTCTGTTTCTTGGAAGACCAGCAGACTAACTTATCGCCCAAGAATTGGACAGCTCCCGATGTACTTTTGCGGTCCATCCGGCAACCAGCAAAGTCAGCATCCGAATATCCGACTAGGTCAAAACCTGAGTGCTTGGGATACCAAAGGCCTAGATTCACAGTGCCTTTGAGGTATCTCAGAATTCTTCGAACAGCGGTCAGATGGGATTCCTTCGGATTTGCCTGAAAGCGTGCACATAAGCATGTGGAGAAGACAATGTCAGGCCTGCTTGATGTGAGATATAGCAAAGATCCAATGATGGCCCTGTAGTTTGTAGCATCAACTGGCTTCCCTGAGGGGTCTGAGTCCAGTTTGTTGTTGGGGGACATAGGGGTAGTCATGGAGGATTTGCCATCAATGTTGAATCTCTTAAGCATTTCCAGAATGTACTTAGACTGATTGATGAAGATGTCGTCAGAGAGTTGTCTTACTTGCAGGCCTAGAAAGAAATTCAGTTCGCCCATCATGCTCATTTCGAACTTGGTTTTCATCAGTTTTTCAAAGTGTTTGCACAGGCGTGGATTTGAGGAGGCGAAGATAATGTCATCAACATAGATCTGAATCAGGATGATGTCAGACTTCTGTCGCTTGATGAAAAGTGTGGTATCAATCTTCCCTTTTGAGAAACCTGAGTCAACCAGAAATTCGGTTAATGCATCATACCAAGCTCTTGGTGCCTGTTTTAACCCATACAGAGCTTTCTTTAGCTTGTAAACATGGTCAGGATATATGGGATCTACGAATCCTTCGGGCTGAGCGACATAGACTTCTTCTTCCAAGACTCCATTCAGAAAAGCAGTCTTGACATCCATTTGAAAGACAGTAAAGTTCTTGTGGGCCGCGTATGCAAGAAAAAGGCGGATTGCTTCAATTCTTGCTACGGGTGCAAATGTTTCATCATAGTCTATGCCCTCTTGCTGATTATATTTTTTAGCGACCAGTCGTGCCTTGTTCCTTATCACTATGCCTTCTTCGTCCTTCTTGTTCTTGAACACCCATTTTGTGCCAATGATGGTTTTCTGAGGGGGTTTAGGCACGAGTGTCCATACATCTAGTCTGTCAAATTGATTGAGCTCATCTTGCATGGCAATCACCCAATCTGGATCAGCGAGTGCCTCTGAGACTTTGGACGGTTCATTCTTGCTTAGAAAGCATGCATAGTGACATTCATTTGTTGTTGCTGATCTTGTTCGCACACTTTGACTGGGATCACCTAATATCTGTTCAACAGGATGTGCTCTTGTCCACTTCCTCTCATGAGCTAGAGGAGTTGGAGTAATTATTGGTTGATCTGAATCCTGATATGAATTTGAAGGCTCTGGGGCAGCTGTGGTGTGTAGTGGAGATGATTCCGGACTTATGACAAAGCCGTGATCATCCACACCTCTGGGATTGGTTGGAGGGGTTGAGGGTGTGGATGGTACGTTATCTGGTCCTGTGAGAATCGGAATCTTTGCTGTTGGAGTGGATGTTGACTCTGGAGTGTATGCTGGAGGTGGAGATTGTGAGTTCTCGTAAAAGTTTCTGAAGAGAGAGTTGAGAATCACATCGTCGTGTTCGGTGTTTGGTTCAGCTTTATCAGAAGCTACTGGTACAGCAGTGGATGGATCGGTCTGGAGATGTTCAATAGCAAAGTCTGCCATTTCATAGAATGTAACGTTTACACTCTCGATGACAGTCCGCTTGTCTCTGAGATAGACTCTGTAAGCTTTGGATTGCAGTGAGTAGCCAATGAACACGCCTTCTCTGGCTTTGGGATCCAGCTTACTTCTCTCTGTCCGATCATTGAGTATGAAGCACTTGCAGCCAAAAACCTTGAGGAAAGAAATATCAGGAGTTTTGTTGAATAGGATCTCATATGGAGTCTTGTCGAAGCGCTTGTGGATGAAGGTTCTGTTCTGAGTGAAGCACGCGGTATTGATTGCCTCTGCCCACATGAAGTGAGGCAGTCTTGATTGGATTAACATGGTGCGTGCTGCTTCAACAAGGGTTCTGTTCTTTCTCTCAACAACTCCGTTCTGCTGGGGAGTTTTAGCTGCTGCAAATTGCTGAGTGATACCGAGTGATTCATAGAACTCAGTGAGAGTCTGATTTTTGAACTCGGTACCATTGTCAGTTCTCACAATTTGAACACTGTGCTGTAGCAGTTTCTGGATCGTTCTGATAAAGGTCACTGAACTTTCATTGATCACGTCGTGTCTAGTTACTCACTCCAAAATGTTTTGAAATTTTCTAGGATACAGACACATTTTAGAGTCAGTTGCTAGTCTTCAAGACTTGCGAGAACTTCCATAGGGCTCATCTATTACAGATGTAGACTAATGATTGGAAGGAAGTCCTGCTGTTGCAACATAAGAATCACCAACATTTTCAGGCCATTGCTTTAGATTTTATCTCTATAGTGATGATAACGGGCGTCTTCACGACCCCGGGGGGCTACGTTATCTTTTTTAGATTATGCTTGTTTTTCATGTTTTTATTTCCGCAGAATAAAAGAATAAAAGCATGACGTCCCGATTCATCGGATCGTCATGAGGGGGAGAGTGGTCCACATGCTTTTAACACTGAACAAATCATTCTGGGACACTTCACTCCTCCATCACAAAATTCAACACCCTCTCTACTATCTCCGCAACTCAAATCAAATGGTCAGCTACACTCACAAATCAACCATCATTATGTTCCGCTGTGCCACCGACAAGTTCTCCTCAAATGCATTCATTCCAAATAGTCAAAAAGACTACATTGTGGAGGAGACAGAGGTCAAATACTCGTGTCTTGAAGATGAATTCCATGGGCGTATCCTATTCTCCAAAGAATATTCATTCTAGAGGCGTCACCGGACTTCATCCAAGCTGATCAAGAGCAACTTCTGGAAGGCAAGGACTACATGCAAGATACTGAAGGTCCCTCAACCCCCGGCATCAAAGATCAAATTGTCAAGAAGACATCAAAGGGGAGATTGCAAGGATTTCTTCAGATAGCCTTCCTCAGAAGTCAAGTTCAAAGACAAAGGAAGCTCAATAACAACAAAGACAAAGATATATGTGCTGCAATGCTGATTCAACATGATTGATCACCAAGGGGGAGATTGTTGGGAATATTTTATGGTGTTCAATCTAGTTAGTTATCTTTGTATTTGTGTAGTTATTAATTAATCGTGTAATACGGGCCACAAATGTGTATCAGCCCGTGGGCTTCCTTGTAACCCGTAAGTTAGCCAACTTCTTCTATAAAAGGAGGCTAACTTACGGGAACCAAACAAATTGTGAGAGGCTTAGAGCCGAGGCGTAGAGATAGAGAGATATTAGGGTTGCCGCTGCTCTCCTTCTCCAGGGAGAGTAGCGGCAGATTCATACGGTATATCAGATTCACGTTCAATCTTGTCGATTTCTTTCTATCTGCTTCTTTATCACTGCTATGGTTGTATGATTGTTAGTATTCTGGGACTAACATCTATCAACTTGTCCATGCCTTGGAGGATTTGTCCACCAAAGTCTTCTACTGATTCAACAAATTTGTTGAAGGGAATGTTATTCTGTTGTCCATCAGATGGAGGCATCTCTAGACCTCTTCCCTTAGGCAAGGGGTGATGTTCTTGGACAGATGAGAGAGATTGGACGTTCATGCTCAAGTTGAGTCAGAGGGGGGGTCTTCTGTCTCTTAGAAGTAGCTTGATATGACTTGCTGACCATGAACCCATCCATGTCAGAAGAATCTTCATACGAAGAGTATATGGGTATTGTGTTCCTGATGACCTTCTTCTTCTTTCGGAAGGAGGGATTGGGGGCAGTAGAGTGCCTAGAATGGCCTTGGGGTGCAGAGATGGGGGAGATAGTTGTAGGGTCAGAATCTCTGAGAAACCATACAGGTTTAAGCTTCTCTGCAGGTTGGTGTGGAGGAGGTGATTCTGATGGAGGGGTTTGATGTTCAGATTCGGAAGATGAAGAGGATTTCTGTTGGGATGAGGGGTTCTGGTGCTGGGGTGAGGCATTCTGTTGAGGAGGAGATGGTGGAGGTGAAGGTGAGCGGTTCCTGAAGGGAACAATTGCTGTGCAAGGTGATGCAATTTTCTGTTTGGGTGAGTGAGGAGGGGTGGGGGTTTTCTGTTCAGGAGATTTAGGTTGAAGGGTTTCTGGTGGAGGGGTTTCTGTGCTGGTGGGAGGTGAGGGAATATGGGGTTCTGTTGAGATATTAACAGAAGGGGTTGGAGAGTTTACCTCAATGATGTTATCCACAAGCAAGGAAGTCCTCCACTCCTTGATATGCTCCATCATAGCTTGCCCTTCTGTCTTGGGTACAGAGGGCTCTCCTGGGTTGAAGTTGGGTTGCACAGAGTCAGTTTCCATCTTGGTGAACAACCATTCTTCAAAGGCTTCTATCTCTCCATCTTCTAGAGGTTTGACTGTCTCCTCTGAGGGTGAGGAAATGAGGACAGCCTTTCCTTTGTAGCTTGCCTTCTTCTTCTCAAGGACAGAGTGAAGAAAGTTGAGGGCAAAGCATTTTGAGACATCATCAGTCCCAACCCAATTCAGGATGGCTTCTTCTTCTGGCTCATAGTGATCAAAATATTGGATTATTTTGTGGAGGGGTCCCATTCTCCATCTTCTCCATTCAAGGACCCGGGTAAACTGTCTGTCAAGCAAGGACAGATACCCATCTTTGACAGGACTAGGGTGCTCTGTTGGAGTTGACACCCTATTCTGGTCAGGAGATGCAGCAGAGGTGGGGATCTCTGATTCCCCCTGAGTGTCTGCCACTTCCTCAGACACTGAGGCCACAGGTTTAGCAACCTTCTTCTCGGGTTTCGTGGTCCTCTTCATCTTCTGTCCAGCCTTCATGGTTGGAGGAGCAACCGGTTCTGCCTTCTTGGTCTTCTTCTTCTTCTTCTTTTCAGCAGAAGGGGCTCCAGAGAGGGGTTTCTGCACCTTCTCTCCTTGTTGTCTTTTAGCCTCAAGCTGAAGCTGTCTCTTCAGCTCTGCCTTTATAGCTTTTTCCCTGTTTGGAGAGGCAGACAGGAAAATTACCTTGGTGTGATCCAAAGCTGTAGCCCTCCTCAAGGTTACCCCTTGTTTGAGGAGCACTTCTGAGATGAGCAGTCCATGCCCTAGCTTCCCAGAGTAGAGGCTTGTCTTTGGGTTCTTCTTCTTGATAACCTCAATCAGGGACTTTACCATGACTTGTCCCCAGTTGGTGTTCACCCCATGATGCACTGCATAGAGGGCCTTGGCATTTGCAGTTGTGACATCATCGGTGGAGGTATATTTGCACCATAAACATTTGTGGAAAATGTTAATGAGCAGCTCAAATTCCTTCTTGAGCAGGTTCTTCTTGATGTTGACCTTCTCTACTTCCTCACCTTTTCTGCAAAACTTCTTCTTGAATTCAGGCAGAGGGATGTCAGTATCCTCCAAATCAAGTAGAGAGGCCCTGCCTTCCTCTAGTTGGATATTGAAGACCTTGTTGATGACGTCAGCATCAATCAAAACTTCTTCTCCTTGGACGATGGAGGAGATGTTTTCATCCTTGAAGGATGCGTTGAGATAGAACTCAACGGTGTCAATGTTACTGTAGGCCTCATAAGCATGAGTGATGACCTTGCTCAGTTGACACTGTGACAGTCCGTCAACAATGGTGGTCATTCTCTCCGTTTTCTCCGCGAACCTGGGTAGGACTTCCAGTTCGCATCTCATCCCTGTCAGTACATTCTTGAGAAGAGTTGCCTTTTGTTCCTTAGAAAGATCAGAGAAGCTCAAGAAAGCCATGGTCGTTTTTAGCGGTTTGAGAGTTTTGGAGAGATAAGAGTTCAAAAGCTTGAGAGTTATGAAAGCAGTAACGGTTTAGGTTTGCGAAAGGGGATTTTATGGGTACGGGTTAGTGGATGTTTGAGATAATTTACGGTTCCAAGGTACCAATAAATGTAAAAAGGGGCGTAGTAAATATTGTGCGGCTGGATACCGTTTTAAGGGTAAAAGTGTAAAAGACCTTTAATAATTTACTAGGTCACCCGATTTTCAGAATTTTCTAAGTCCACAACCTTCTGTTAGACATAAGAGGAGGTTTTCTGTAGGGAGAAAGAGAGGGTTTCTGTTACTGAGGGGTTCTGCCAGGGTAGAGAACAGAAGGGGTTAACAGAAGGGGTTCTGCAATAGGTATTCTGTTAACAGGAATTTAGCAACAGAGGGCCTTTCTTTTCAACTTTCCCTTGGAATCTCATCCATCATTCCCAATTCCTCTCTTAGTTTGTTGAACCTAGCCTCAGGAAGAGGCTTTGTCAGGATATCTACAAGCTGGTCTTCTGTTGGCACATGTTCCATGCAAATGTGCTTCTTTTCAACATGATTGATACGTTCGTAATTTCCATATCTATGTTTATGTTTTTAATTAGTTTTGCTTGACTTTTACTTTGGAAATTACACACTTTTGGTGTAATAGATTAGATTGTTAAATTCTTGTAAATAGGTTAGATTAGATATATTCTGAGCTTAAGCAGGTTTTGGTCACTCAAAGTACAGTTGGTGAACCCAAAAAGTGAAGAGAAGGTGCAAAAGTTCAAAGACAAAAGAAGATCCTGATTTTTGGTCTATACTCGGTCGAGTATTAGCTATACTCGATCGGGTATTAGGTTGGAACTTCAAATCGGATCAGATCCGAAGACAAGGGAACATGCAGGGAAGATTTTGGCCACGATTTTATGTCTATACCCGATCGGGTAGACCGACATACCCGATCGGGTATGCCTTTGAATTGCAAACGAAGATCGGTCGAGTATGGCCCGAATACCACTTTCTAAGCATACTCGACCGGGTATTCATATATACTCGATCGGGTATACCCTTAGAAAATAGCCTGAAACCGGTCGAGTATGCCTCGGATCGAGTGTTACACAAATACTCGATCGGGTACCATGTATATACCCGATCGAGTACCCGAACCCCATCCCAAAAACCTATAAATACACCTCATTTCCTTCACAAAAAGGAGATCCAATTCCCTTGTACGTCTAAGCTCAGTATAGAATAGCTCTTTCTTTATATTTTTCATCATGTTTAGTCTCCAAATGAGGAGCTAAACTCTTCCATCTTGGTTTTGCTACTTTGAAGCTTAATGAATTTGTAAGTTGTGAGTTATTTTCTTTAATCTTCTTCCTTGAATATTAATTCTTTCTTTCAAAATACTATCTCTATATCAAAGTTGGGGAGTGTTACTAAGATGACAATTAGTTAACATCTTGACATTGGTTATAGTAATAGCTATTTCTTCCTCTATGATAATATTGGGGAGTGTTACTAAGATGACAATTAGTTAACATCTTGATATTAATCATAGTAGGATTCATATATTTTAATATTCTTCCTTGAGTATTAATTAATTCCTATTCATATTTCATGTTAATATCTTAAACATTACTTAAAGTATCAACTAGTATTGTTTCTCATATTAATTATTACTAGAATCAATCGGTTAATACGCTTGTTATTAATCCAGTTCTTTCAACGGTAGTAAACTTGGAATATTAATGCATGCATCTCATGGTTAATATGCCAAGGGGAATTAATTATATTGATTAAACCAATAAACTGCCTGTGTTGAGGTTATCAATCTTAATCGTTTTCATCTTAAGTTTATTGCTACTATCAAGTCAATATACGGCGCTTGTTCTATATTGACTCGATAGTAAGTTTTATTAATGAACGCATCTCGTTATTAATAACTACCCTCGATGAATTGGATATACTCCTCGATTGAGTATTCGAGAGGAAGATAGTTAAAGATATAACTGGGATCGACGAACATTTCATTAAGTGGATAAAAGCAAAACCAAGTCTTCATCTCATCGAATTAAACTCATATAGGTTGTTTATCTTAGTGTTGTTAAAACAAACAAATCTAAACCCCCCTTTGTTACTACTTTTATAAAAGAAAAGTATTCCTTTCCCTGTGGATACGAACCTTACTACACTATACTACGTATTAGTGTTGTATTGATTAATTATTTTGAGTGCACCTAACGACGAGTGCACGTCAATGATCTCTGATGAAGTGATGTCTGATCTCAATGTGCTTTGTCCTGGAGTGAAGAACTGGATTTTGAGTGATAGCAATGGCACTGGTGTTGTCACACAACAGCTTGATCTCCTTTGCTTGAATTCCATAGTCCTTCAGTTGTTGCTTCATCCAGAGTAGCTGAGCACATCAACTCCCAGCTGCAATGTACTCAGCCTCAGCTGTACTTGTTGAGATTGAGTTCTGCTTCTTGCTAAACCAGGA
The DNA here is from genome assembly GCA_945859875.1 of Cuscuta europaea. NCBI lineage: Eukaryota > Viridiplantae > Streptophyta > Magnoliopsida > Solanales > Convolvulaceae > Cuscuta > Cuscuta europaea. The sequence continues at coordinate 12,992,436 of CAMAPE010000029.1, read as the reverse complement.
AACAAGCCTTCCTCCTAGCAATTGGCAGTGACCAGAGGTGCTCTTTCTGTCTAGTCTGCAACCTGCAAAATCTGAGTCAGAATAACAAATTAGTTCAAAGTTACCTCCCTTTGGATACCATAGGCCTGCATTTGGATTTCCTTTGATGTATCTGATGATTCTCTTTGCAGCACTTAGATGGCTTTCCTTAGGCTTTGATTGGTATCTGGCACAGATTCCAACAGAGAATGAGATATCTGGTCTGCTTGCAGTCAGGTACAACAGAGATCCTATGATCCCTCTGTATGTTGTTGCATCAACATCCTTTCCTTCATCATCTGGACCAATTCCTTGTGAGGTGTTCATGGGAATCTTCACTGAGGATTTGCCTTCCACTCCAAACTACTTGATCAGGTCTCTGGTATACTTCCCTTGGTTGATAAAGATTCCTTCTGGAACTTGTTTGACTTGAAGTCCTAGGAAGTAACTGAGTTCTCCCATCATACTCATTTCAAATTGACTCTGCATCACTTGAGAAAATTTCTTGCACAGTTCTGGATTAGTACTACCAAATATAATATCATCAACATATATTTGTACTAACAGAATATGATTAGCAACAGAGATTTGAAATAGAGTTTTGTCAACCTTTCCTTTAGTAAACCCATGGTTCACTAGGAAAAGGGACAATGTGTCATACCAGGCTTTGGGAGCTTGCTTAAGACCATAGAGGGCCTTTTTAAGCTTGTAGACACAAGAGGAGTGAGTTGGAATGACAAAACCTGGTGGTTGTTCCACATAAACTTCTTCTTCAAGATCTCCATTTAGAAATGCACTCTTGACATCCATCTGGTAGACCTTGATGTTGTTGTAAGCAGCGTAGGCTAGAAAGATTCTGATGGCTTCAAGTCTGGCAACTGGTGCAAAGGTCTCATCAAAATCTATTCCTTCTTCTTGACAATATCCTTTAGCTACCAGCCTTGCTTTATTCCTTACAATGTTGCCATCTTCATCAGCTTTGTTCTTGAATACCCATTTGGTTCCAATGACATTCTGGTGCTTTGGCCTAGGAACAAGTTCCCATACTTTGTTCCTTTCAAACTGAGTAAGCTCTTCTTGCATAGCATTGATCCAATCTGAGTCTGCAAGAGCTTCTTCAACAGTCATAGGTTCCATTTGAGATATATAGCAGGCAAGCATTGCTTCTCTTCTTGATGTGGATCTGGTTTGAATTCCACTTCTGATTTGACCAATCACTTGGTTAGGGGGATGATCTCTTAACCATGTTAGGTCAGGTTCTGTCAGCTACTGTCTTGGTCTCTCTGGTTCCTCATCTTCAGAGTCTTCATCTTTATTCAACAGAAGGGGGTTTGGTGCAGGTGTTGGAAATGCAGGGTTGTCTGCCACCTCTTCTGTTGGTTCTGGTGTTCTGTCTTCTATGCTGACTTCCTTAAGGATCTTTGTTACCTCTTTAACAGAGATGCTTTCATCAAACTTCACATGTATAGATTCTTCAACATGTAGGGTCCTTCTGTTGAGTACTCTATAGGCTTTACTGGTGTTTGAATAGCCTATAAAGACTCCTTCATCAGCCTTCTCTTGAAAGACCTTCAGATGCTCCTTTCCATTGTTAAGAATGTAGCACTTGCATCCAAATACATGAAAGTAGCTGATGTTAGGTTTTCTTCCCTTCCAGAGTTCATAAGGGGTCTTCTGGTGATTCTTGTTGATCATGCTTCTGTTCTGAGTATAGCATGCAGTGTTCATTGTTCTTGCAGCTTCTTTTAAAGTTTTGTTCCTTCTTTCTGCTACGCCATTCTGTTGAGGGGTTCTGGCGGCAGAAAGTTGATGAAAAGTCCCATTCTGATCACAGAAGTCCTTTATGACTTGGTTGACAAATTCAGTTCCTCTGTCTGATCTGATTGTCTTCACTTTCAAATTCTTCTCATTCTGAAGTTGCTTTAACAGAGATGGCAACTTCTGAAGAGTTTCATTTTTCTTTGATAGAAAAATAGTCCATGTAAATCTGGAATAGTCATCAACCATGACTAAGGTGTATTTCTTGCCACCAACGCTTGGAGTCTCAACAGGTCCAAATAAATCCATGTGAATCAGATTTAGAGGACTTGTAGAAAGATCTCCAGCAATGGGTTTGAACGAGTTCTTCTGTTGATTTCCTTTCTGGCATGCACTGCAGAGGGTCTCCTTCTTGTACACAATGTCTGGTAGCCCTTCTACAATGTGTTCTCTGGCCAATTTGTTGATTGTTTTGAAGTTCAAATGACTAAGCTTCTTGTGCCAGTCCCAGCTTAGTTTTGAATCTCCCTTAGCTATCAAGCAAACTCCATCCTTTGCTGTGTTCCAATCAACTACATAAATATTCTTCTTCCTTGATGCTGTCAGAACCACTTCCTTTGTTGTCTCATGCTTCACATAGCAGAAGTCCTTGGTGAATTCAACAGTGTAGCCTTTGTCACAGAATTGGCTAGCACTTAGCAAGTTGAACTTCAGTCCTTTGACATATGAGACATCATCAATGACTATCTGGTTCTTGATCAGCTTCCCTCTTCCTTTTGTTTGACCTTCTTTGTCATTACCTCCAAAGGTAACTCTAGGGCCTTTGTATTTCTGGAACTCAGTTAGGCAACTTCTGTCACCTGTCATGTGCCTGGAGCATCCACTATCAATAAACCATTCTTGTTCAGAGATAGCTCCAGCACACAGTTCCTGCAAGATTTAAAAGAAAGATTTAGGTACCCAAGCAATGCTGGGTCCTGGGGGGTCATGGAGTCTGGGTAGTTGGTACCATTTTGGTCTCATCAAGTGAAACCTTGGTGGGTGGTACCCATTGTCCACCTGGTAGTTATAGTAAACTGAAGTGTGATTCACTTTGGGCAGATGCTTGTGGGGTCATGCTTCCTGTTTACATACTTTTGCATAGCTTTCTTTGTTGGAAAGAAGTCCCATATACTATCAAGAGCAGAGGGACGGTTAGCTTTGGGCTTCTGAAGTTGACCAGCCAACCTCTTCTGCCTAAAGTTAACTTTCTCTTGATATTTGCCCTTCTGGTGATCATTTCTGGCACGATTGACATGAGGTTGTCTGTCAATGAATGGTGTTTTATTTTTGTTATCTTGAAAACCTTTTCTGTTGTTAGGTTTTCTGCCAGGTTCATTATTTTTCAAAAAGGGTTTCTGTTGAATCTTTATCTTTCCCTTTTCTGGTCTGACTTCCTCATGAACAACCTTGGTGCCAGATACACCAACTTGACAAATGGAGCTAGAAATCAGTGGCACTATGACCTTATCTGCCTTAGCAACACTGGTGCTAGGCATTACAGAAGGCTCACCTGATTCTGTTGAGCCATAACCAAGACCAAAACCAGTGCCAATCTGTTGATCAAGTACAATCTTTTCCATGGAAGACTGGGCCTTCTGGTAAGCTTTGTACTTAATCTCGAGAGGCTCTATTTCTCTTATTCTCTTGAGAAGAGAAACATTTTCAGTCTCCAGTTGATCTCTTTCCTTAATTAGAAGATTGATTTTGATCTCAACCTCCTTCTTTAAGTCAAGAATTTAACGTTTTAACTTACTGTTTTCTTCTGTTACAGAAGAATAAGTGGCTTGTATGGCCTTAAACTCTTCCCAAAATTTTGACATTGAATCAGAATCAAAAGCTAAGCCTACCGAAGAAAAACTAGATTCAGAAGTAGAGGTTACCTCATCATCAGAATGAGCCATGAATCAAAGGTCTTCTGTCTCAGTATCAAGGCAACATAAGGCCTCATCAGAATCCGAGTCAGAACTGGATTCTGTTTCTGACAGAGGGTCTTTCTCTAGATGTTCTGTCACAAGTGCCTTTCTCCTTCTGGAGTTGTCTTCGTACTTCTTCTTTTCTCCATCCTGTCCTTGTTTCTTGGACACCCTTGGATGGGGACAATCAGCCTTGAAGTGACCAGGTTGTCTGCAATTGTAACAGAGAAGCTCACCACTGCTTTCTGTTGTTTTGACCTTCTGATATGGCTTTCTGTTGAAAGATGGACTCCTTCCATCTTTGGGACTCTTCATAAACTTTTTGAATCTCCTGGCAAAGGCAACCATATATTCGTCAGATAAAAGTACTGAAGGGTCAAAATCATTTACCTTTGATGTGCTGGCAGTGAGGGCTGTAGTGGTCCTCTCTTCTGGTACATCTTCCTTTTCTTCAGTCATTTCAAACTCATGAGCTTTGAGATCTGAAATGAGCTTATCAGTGGGATAAGTCTTTACATCCTTGCAGGCTTGGACAACAACTACCTTCATTTTCCATGCTGAGGGCAGTCCCCTCAACACCTTCAGGTTGATCTCCTTGGTGGTGAGTTCCTTGCCAAGCTCAGAGATCTCTCCAGTGAGAGTGAGGAGCCTGTCATACATCTTGGAGATGCTTTCACCAGGGAGAAGTTTGAAGTCATCAAACTTCTTGTTGGCTATAGTCAGTTTGTTGTCCTTCTCTTGCTCATCACCAGCTCCAATGAGCTCAAGAGTATCCCAGATTTCCTTTGCAGTTTTGCACTTCTTTATTCTGTTGAAGTACCTATCATCAATGGACTTGTAGAGGATGTCCTTAGCAATATTGTCCAGGTTGTACTTTCTTCTCTCTTCAGTGGTCCATTCTGACTTGGCTTTATTGATCATCTGGGGTCTGGTGTTGTCAATAGCATGCTCAGGATTGACCTTCTGGAAGCTTGTGAAAGGGCCAATATCAAGAACTTCCCACATCTCATCATGCAGGGCACAGAGATGTGCTTTCATCCGGATCCTCCAGTCATCAAACTTAAGATCTGAGAACATAAGATTCTTGGACAAGGAGTGATCCATTATATCAAATAGAAATGAGGTCAAACAGAAAAACAAGTGGATCTTTGTTCAGTAAATAACCTAAGAGATTATTAGAACAAGGAGGATCTGATACCACTTGTTGATCCCGGTTATACTGGATACAGTTTAGAGGGGGGGGGGGTGAATAGACTGTATTGGTTTTTAGCTTTTAAAACTAAGTACCAAATTTTACAGAATAGCCTATTCTGTTGACAGAACAGACTGGCAGCGGATGGGGTTCTGGTAGGGAGTTCTGTTGATTTAGCCTCAGAGAAGCAAAGGCAGTAGGCCTTCTATTAACTCGTAGGACAAGTTCTGCTGAACACAGATACCAAGTCTGAGGAGTTAGACAGTTCTATCTAAGTGCAAATATTAAAGCAGTAAGTAAATGACACCAGGGATTTTTATAGTGGTTCAAGGAACAACTTGTTCCTCTAGTCCACTGTTCCACTAAGCTGTAAAGACTTCCGTTTACAATGCCTTAGCCCTATCACTTAAGAAGCTCTCCACATCTTCTTCAAGTGTAGATGTCTCCTGGGATGCACTACCTGGCTTCCTTTAAGACTGGTCCTTTCACTGAGCTTCCTGGAAGTATCACCACTTCACTACTCCATTTACTTGGACGTCCTTCTTGTAGCAAGAAGAGTTTCTGTTAACACAGGGGTTCCTCCAACTAGCTTCGTTACAAAGGATTTGTAAGTGATGAGCTTGAAGAGTTGAAGAACACTTGGAACTTTGCTTGAGTTGGAAAAAGTATTTTTCCAACTTCTGCCTTCTCTTGTAGAGGATGATGAAGTGTTAATCTCAAGGAGGCTTTTTGTTTTTCAGAGTTTGAATTTCTTGTATGAAGAGATGTAGCAATGTGTAGCAAAAATTGAAAAGTTATCCGGTTGTTCTTCGTAGTGTATCTTTTATACTGAGGTTGTCTTCCCGTTGGAGGAGTAGGAGGACAACTGCATTAAATGAGCGATCAGTTGACTTGACCAGTAGAGCCCGGTAAAGTTGGCGGGTTACTATTTTGGGATAAAGTATTCCTGACATTGCGGCCAATCATCTGCAATTACTCTACGGAGCATGGGGAGCATTAAATGAGCATTTAATGCGCGTACTGTAGCTTTTCCGTTCAATACTCCTAGCCGTTGAAGGAATCTTTCAGTTGATTTCCCGGTTTTGTGGAATTCTTCTAAGTGTCAAACCTTCTGGTGTCTTTAACTGAGAGTTGAACAGAGGAGGTCTGGAGCACTTCTGTTGAGAATATATCCAACAGAGACCCAGAAGGGTTTCTGTCAGAGTAAAGGCTAACAGAGACCCTGAGGTCTTCTGTTCTGGAGCAAAGAACCAAAGGTCCTCTGTTTCAATAATGCCTTACAAGGGTCTTCTGCTCTTGGAGCCCTTCTGCTCAGAAGGTCTTCTGTTCTGAAGGTATTCTGCCAAGTCGATTACACTAAGAACTTTACAAAAGAAAATTCTAATACATTAAGTCTAAATAGGGGTACTCTAAAGTCCTAATTAATCAAGCATCATCAAAATCTAAATACAAATATTCCTTACACGAACGACTGGTGGACCCTCTACACCGACGGCTCCTCCGCAACCAAAGCATGCGGGGTAGGGGTAGTCCTCGTTACTCCCGAGGGCTTCAAGGCCTACTATGCAATCCGCTTCTCCTTCAAATTCTCCAATAACGAGGCCGAGTATGAGGCCCTCCTGTGTGGCCTTCGGCTGGCTGCCAACATGAAGGCTCGGCAGATTCATATCAAATGCGACTCCAAGTTGGTCGTTGGCCAAATCTCTGAGGAGTATGAGGCCAAGGAGGGAAGAATGAAACAGTACAGGGAGGCGGCCAAGGAGTTGCTTAAGGTATTTGAGGCACACTCTCTCACTCAAATACCGAGGGCTCAGAACTCTGAGGCCGACATACTATCTAAGCTCTCGGCCGACTCCCCCGAGCACATCTCTAAGATTGCTAAAATTGAGGAACTCAGTCTCTCGAGTATCCATGCGAGCCCCGTCATGAACATACAACAACGCCAAGAGGACTGGATCTCAGATATCATCACCTTCATCTCCACAGGGCAGCTACCCGAAAATGAGACCCGTGCTAAACTAGCAAAGCTGAGGGCTACTAGCTACACCATCGAAGACGGAAGGCTCTACAAACGGTCTTACAACGGCACGCTACTTCGGTGCCTTCATCAAGATGAAGCCGAGGTCGCAATGGAGGAGGTGCACAGTGGCACTTGCTCAGCTCACCAGGGACCCTTCTCCATGTCCCGAAGGCTCATTCTCCAGGGCTACTTCTGGCCAACCATGGCCAGGGATTGTGCTGACCTTGCCCGAAGGTGCACCGCATGCCAACATTTCCAGAAAGCCCCCGGCAGGCCAGCGGTCAACTATGCCCCCATCAGCACATCCGTCCCCTTTTCTCGATGGGGGATAGACCTTGTGGGCCCTCTGCCGAGGGGTACCTCCAACAACAGGTACATCATTGTGGCCATCGACTACTTTACCAAGTGGGTGGAGGCTGAGCCCCTCGCCAGTATCACAGAGGCGAAGTGCCGTCACTTCGTCCTCAAGAACATCCTCACAAGGTTTGGCGTCCCCCAGCAGATCATTTCCGACAACGGAACACAATTTGAGGCAGCCCCCTTCTGTGCCCTTCTGGAGGCATGGGGCATCAAACACACCTTCTCCTCCGTTGCCTACCCTCAAGGCAACGGGCAAGTAGAGAACGCCAACCGGACCTTGCTCGAGGGCCTCAAAAAGAAGCTGGAGGCCGAGGGCGGCGGCTGGGTAGAAGAACTCCACAACATACTTTGGGCCTACCGCACCACCCCTCGACAAGCAACAGGTGAAACACCCTTCTCCCTCTGCTACGGGTTTGAAGCCAAAGCTCCTACGGAAGTCACCCTTCCCACCTGGAGGGTGATCCGATATGACCCCGAGGTCAACGACAGCAACATGGCCCTCGACCTCCACCTCCTTTCAGAACGCCGGGAGCAAGCCTTCATCCGGGCAGAGAACTACCGAAGACAAGTCAAAGGCTACATCGACGCCAAGGTTCGCACCCGAGAATTCCAAATGGGGGACTATGTCCTCCGGAGGAGGGAAGCCAGCCAACCGACCGAGGGAGGCAAAATGGCACCAAAGTTCGAAGGTCCCTACATCATAGCAGCCATCATCAAACCTGGGACTTACAAGCTCAAACGCCCCAACGGGAAAGAGGTCCCTAGGCACTGGAATGTACACCACTTAGTTAAATTTTATCAATAATGTAAGAGCGGCCAAGCCCTCATAACTAGTGAATGTACTATCCTATGACCCAAGGCCTCCAATTTTGAAGAATGAAGACACATTCAAGACACCAAGAACAACCACAAAACACTTATGAGCGGCCAAGCCCTCATACCAACTACAGGCCCCAGGCCTCACCACGAGAAGAACCCCCTCCGGCACCAAGTGCCGAGGGAGGACACCACCAACACCTTCAACAACAGTGAAAACACCAAGTGTTTCGAACAAGACCCCTCGGTACCAAGTACCGAAAGTGGGGACTCCCATCACCGGTAACAGGAAACACCAAGTGTTTCATTTCAAGACCCTTCAGCACCCAGTGCCGGGGGTACACATCTCCACCATCAACATCAAAAAGAAAAAGAACACCAAGTGTTCCTACACAAGACCCCTCGGTACCAAGTACCGGGGGTACACATCTCACCCATCAACGTCAAATAAAAGAAGAACAATAAGTGTTCCTACAGAAGACCCCTCGGTACCAAGTACCGGGGGGCTACATATCGAAACTAGCACCGAGCGTTGTTTCTAAAAGCCGTACCCCACGAGGACGCATATACCGAAGGCGCCACCATCGGTGCCGGCGGCACGTAGTGCCCCCGGCCATTTGCAACTAGTGTGCAAATGAAAACCCTTCCTTGAAACGCTTTCCGCGTCACTACTCCCAGGGTATGACAGGCATGAGAAATGCCCAGGATTCGACTTTCAAAAACGGAACGCTTTCCACGTCATCACCCCAAGGGTATGACAGGCACGAGAAATGCCCAGGATTCGACTTCCAAACCGAAACGCTCCCCGCGCTACCACCCCAAGGGTGTGGCAGGCCACGGACTATGTCTAGCGCCGAGGGGACGACTTTCAGAAATGAGGCGCTTTCCGCGCCATCCCCCAAGGGGAGGCAGGTTACAGACCACCATATCTTGTGCCCAGGAAACGACCCTCGATCCCCTCAGAACTCAGAAGGTTAACCCGAGGGAGGAGAGCCATTGGTGTATTCTGATGGTCTCCTGATAGGCCCAGCCTTATCAAGAAACCAAGTTTCTTGATGCCTTCCCTTCACCACCAACCAAAAAAAAGAGGGGGTGAAGGGGAGTAGACTCATCGAGAAATCAATGAGTACAACACTCCAACAAATCATAGCATACCGAGGGCTCCCTACGGGAACACCTCCGGTAACTGAAGGCTCCCATTTCCCGAAGGTTACTACTCAACAATACAAAGGGATTGGACTGTCTCAAATACACTAAGGGGCTAAGTCCACTTCAAATAAGTGCCGAGGGCACCTACCATTGGTCATCCATTGCCACCGAGGGGTCCTATCCCGTAAAAAGGGATGCAACTGACTAAGGCAACTCAACAACCCTTCAAGTGAATGCCGAGGGCACCTATATCCCACCAGCATTCACTACAACATCAATGTCCTACAAATTTTCCTAGGTCCACACTTTTGGAAAATGACAACAGCCGGAGGCATCTATTACTAACCGAAGGCTACACAAGGAAGCAACACTTAGAAAATTTTCTAAGTCCTGAAGATTGAGCCCCCGGCCTGATCAATATTTCAACTGAGGGACCATGATAGCCGAAGGCTACTTGATGCAACAGCATTTAGAAAATTTTCTAACTCCTATATATTGGGCCCTCGGTCCAATATTCACACATCAGGAAGGAGGCTACCAGCCGAGGGCTTCCAATGGGGAACTACACTTAGAAATTTTTTCTAAGTCTTAAGGATTGGGTTCTCAACCTAATCATCTCACAGCAATTGAATTACAAACACCCGAAGGCCCTATGGTGTGCTACACTTAGGAAAACAAGCTAAGTCCTAAATGCTTTGCCCTTTGTGGAGCCACAAGCCAGCCGAGGGCATACCGCAAACACCTCACCGTCACCCGAGGGCTGCCCTGTCAATATCGAGGGTTATACCTCTCAGAAGCGCCCTCGGGTCAGCTACGCCATTCAACACGGCCGTACCAGCCGGGAGGGAGAGCGTAAGGACCTCGGGAGATGGCTCCTGGACACCCCCCGGCACCTTCGCCACCGGCATCTCCTCGTGCACCCCGGAGGCGGGGCAATCATCCACAATCACCACCGGGGGGTCTTTCTTTGTGGTGTCCCCCTTCTTCGATTTCTTGCTAGCCGGGGGGATTCCTTTGTCGTTGTTTTCCTCTTCGCGGCAGCAGCATCGCCCTCGGGCTTCTTGAAAAACGCACCGACGGGCTTTTGGCCGCCCGCGTCCGACCCCTTCGGATCCTTGGCCGGCTTGTTCTTGAATCGAGCAAGGCCTTTGACGTTCATCATATTCACTGGGATACCTGCAAAAATAGTATGGGGTTAAAATCAAGGGGTTACTAACAGAAGGCACAAGAAATAAAAGAACAAACAGATAAACTATGTGCTAAGATATGAAAATGAGGGTGCCCACAGCCACTACCTCCGGAGGCTCCCTCAAACACCGGGAACTTCTCATCTGTTTCCCCCAGGAAGTGATACCGCCGGAACCCGAGGGTGTAGAGATCTTCCTCTTTGGTGCACTCCTTAATGGTAATATTTTTGTCCCGGCCCTTCGGGATCGTGGCCAGAATCCTGCCGTCTTTCTCGAGGGTGGCGCTCCTCCTCTTCTCGTGCCTCCTGAAACGGTCACGCAACTCCCTCGGGAAGGGGCTCTCGGTCAGCTTCACGTAGCACCACCGGTCCTTCCACCCCTTGTTCGAGGAGGGCGCCTCAGTGAAGAGCTAGAACATTGCCACCTGCTGCAAGTTTGCGAAGCCCTCGGCATTCGCATGCCCCCCCCCCCCCCGGCACAGATTGAAGCTCTGGAAGAAGATGTCCAGGCTAGGCGTCACCCCCGGGACTTGCAGAGCTGGAGGAAGCCAGTAATGTAGGAATGGTTGTTCGGGGTCAGCTGGAAGGGGACCAGACCCACGAACCGGAGGTACTCTCGGAGGAAAGGGTGCAGGGGGAAGCGGAGCCCCATGGACATCGAGAGAACGTGCACCGCAATACAGCCCTCGGGAGCCCGGGAGAGGACGTCATCTGGACCCGGTGTCACTACGATGGCCGAGGGGCCCACGTGAAGCTGAGTGACGTAGATGTCCGCCGCATCAACCTTCGACCTTATTTCCAAGGCGGCGGTGTTCAGGTAGGAGTACCCCTCGGGCATATAGAGGGGCTTCCCTTGATCTGCAACGCTGCCCTTCTTCTTGGGAGCAGCTACCTTGGCCTTCTTCTTTCCGGGGGCCACCCGGATGGGAACCGCGTTCAGCGGCCGAGAGGTGCTGGCCTCACCGGCACCTCGAGGGGGAAGGACGGCCACGGTCACCCTCGTCCTCTCCTTTGCTTCCTCCTCCTCTGCAACCTGCATGGCGAGGGCCAACTCTTCGTCTTCCACCTCCTGCTCGAAGCCCTCGGCTTCAACTTCAGCCAACAGCTCCTTCTGCACTTCTACTACCATCGCAACATCCTCCTGGGCCGAGGACTGTTCGTTTGAGGACTCCACATCCGAGAGGACTTCATCCTCCATCGAGGGCGCCCCCGAGATGTCTTGAGAATCACTCTGTGAAGACATTGCTATACTACGTCGAGGGTACGGAGACGCTAAGTACTCTAAGCTACCCACCTAATCTAAGGCCACAAAGACAATTAGCTAAGAGGTGAAGTGCGAATGGAGAACTGACCTTAGAATCTGATCGAGGGCTGCTGTTTCTCTCTCTAGAAAATTTGGTAGAGCTTCGCTATAAGGATTTCACACAAGGGGAAGGAAGCCCGGCCATGGGTATTTATAGGCGCTGGGATCCGGGCTTGGGCCTGGAAACCGGGCCTCCGGATGGACTGTCATCATTACACGCCGTGTCTTCGCACAACCGGTGACGCCGCCCACGGACAGCCAACCATCACGCGCCACGTGTACCCCCCCAACGGCTATATCCTGACGTTACATATTCCAACGGCTATATTCCCAACGGCTATATTCTGGGAGCCCCCAGATTTTCTTACTTCACTCCACTTCATCAAGGAGAGCCTCCGGGTACACTTACCCAGAGGCGCCCTCGGGTTGTGCCCCACACGTGAAGCTGTGGATTCGGGATCACTCCTTCAGAAGCCCAAAGCTTCATATCAGGCCACCCCTCGTGGATTCCCCCTCAGCACTGTAAGGACCGGGTAGCCCTCGGGGAGTATGCCTCATAGACGGATAGCCTACGGCACACAGGTAATGGGAGCCCTCGGATATCCTCATCACCAACTAATCAACAAGCAGGGGACACCCCGGTAACAATTCAACTACTGCCCTCATCCATCACGCCCTCGATCCCCAGATTGAGGGGCTCCCCTTCGGCACCTCCCATGACATCAACGACAAGCCTCCGGCTACTCAACACATGAGCCCTCAGAACAAGGAGAGCCTTCGGCATTACCGTTATTCTCCATTTTGGACCAAGGTTTCACATTTTCGATTCATCGTTGGGGGAATTCGGTGCACTCTTTTTCCCTCATTAGGATTTTTCCCACAGGGTTTTTCCTAATGAGGTTTTTAGCGAGGCATCCCCCCAAAATGAAACGAAAAGCGTCAGCGTTCGGCCCGCAACAACAACGCAACTACTTCACTCCTTTTCACCACTTTGCAAGTGCCTCAAGGAGTGGGGGACTGGAGGACCCCCTTGGGAAAAATCACAAAAATTACAAACATGACCCCTCAAGTCCCGACATGTGGGTAACTGAGGGGCTGCCCTCGGCAGAATAAACAAACAGCAAATTACCCACGACTCTACGAACTACAAACGAAACAACGGCAGAGGACAAGCACAATTACTCCTTTTCCCTCAAGTACCTTTCGACAAAAGGAGTGAGGGACTCTTGATGGAGTATATGGCCCGGGAACCCCCGGCCCACAGACTCCTACCACTCCAAACAAGGCCCAACAGGCCCAAATCACAGTGCCCAGAGTACCAAGCAGCCCACAATGCGCACCAGAGGCGCCATCGGCCCCCTGGCCGAGGGCTCTAACTCCCACAGGAGGGCCAAAACAGGAAAACAAGATGACTGGGGAAAACGGCGAAAATCACTAGCCCTCGGCACCTGGAGCCCTCGGCACCAAGAGGGTCCCCAGTACTCAGAGCCCTCGGTTAGTCCTCTACAGCCGAGGGCACCTTTCCCGACATGATATCCGCACCACATGCGTACAGATCACCGTACCCTGTACAAACGTCCCATCCAACAGCCACATTAAATGCGGCCACATGTGGCTGCCAGCGCCAACCAGTTGAGGTGACCTCTCGGCCAATGGGCGCTTGACACGTGTCCCTGTCCAGCATTTATTGCTACTATAAATAGCACCCCATTTCCCCATTTGTAACGACGCTGAAAACGCTCCACACTTTATAATATACTTTCTCTCTCTATATTTACTTGCTCTGACTTCTCTCTTATTACTCCCCGTAATAACCCCTCGGATAAGCTACCCCCCGGGTACACTATCCATCACCAACCTTAGGATAATCTTAACAACATTTCATCTTAATGTCGAACTAGTATCTTAATACTAGTCAAATTAATACCAACAAAACCAAGTTCTCAACTCATAGTCATATAGACAATTCCAACTGATTTTCCTTTGAAAATATCATTTATCTCAATATTCAAAATATCACTTTTAATCACTCATATATTCTAATATGAAGAAAAAGTATATTTCAACATATGTTTCATAATTAATTCCACTCTCAAGTTAACATATTCATAACACATGATCATACACAATTACTCTTAAATTTGTATATCATGCTCCTTTTTCTTTAGACATTAGTCTTCTCATTCTTAGGCATTATTAATCATTAATAATCCATAAAAAACACATTTAATTACCTTCGGTAATCTCATGAAATTAACTCACTAATTATAAGAAATATAGTCAGCCATCCTCACCTTATGATGTGCTCAACTAGCTTCCTTAGCGAAACCCCCTCGATCCGTCCTCGTTCTAGGCCGTTCAAGAGTGAAAAATCTGGGAATCAAGCGAAAGCCGGGCGGCTTTCATGAAAGCCGGGCGACGTTCGTGGTCTGCAACTACGAACAGCTCCTTTAAAGTTGCGGTTTCCGGCGATTTCGACTCCAATCGATTGGCCAACCCTCCTAAGTTAATTACCACTATTTTATATCAATATTCTACACTTTTAAACGTGTAGAACATCATGTTTAATCCACCACATGATTTCTTAAAATCATACAACAATAAACTAGTTAACTAATAGTTGTGGAGTTCTTACCTTGAACTCAACTATTTCTTGCGAATTTTCCTAGCTTCTTTCTTCCTACAGGGCTGATGCTTGTGAAAGTCTATCTCAATAGCTCTCTCTCTTGTGGTTCACTCGAGTGGTGCAATGGATAGGAAGGTATCTCCATGCAATCACTCCCACAAATAAGTTTAAAGGATGGGGTCATGGAGATGTAAGTTTTGTCTCTAGGAAGCCCCCTCCCTCCTCCTTGTCCGCACAAGCCATTTAGGCTTGTCCCCCAGCTCTTACTTAGTCATTTGTAATACATAAAAACGTGGGGTGGCCCCCACTCATGTGGGAGGTCATCCCATTAAGTTCCGACGTGTGTAATCGGCCCCGAAAGTTGTATTTCTTGGACCGTTTTGATTATATTTTATTTTATCAGGTTAAATAAAATATATCACGCGTTCCTAATAATTATGGGCCTTTAGAGTAGATGTACATTCCCCAACATTAATTTAGGAGTCTCCGAAACTCATTTCAGGCTGTTATCCGCTAAATTACCAATACCGGTAATTGGGCCTCGTTTGACCACCGGTCAACTCCGTGCCTTTCCTATAGCCCAAATAAAATATCCACAACCATATAGATGTCATCTAGACCAAGATGAATATAATATGTGGTTCGGGAATTATCGGGCGGTCCCCGTTCCCGCTGTGGGCCCCACATGCAATTTACTATTCACGTAAAAGAAATAATAAAATTTAACAATTACGTAAATTCATAACTCATCCTTCAAGGTTTATTACATAATTTACTAAAAGTAAATATGCTCGGGGTCGGTGTTACAAGTTCACCCCCCCTTAACGGGAATTTCGTCCCCGAAATTCACAATGCTCGTTCAAACAAAAACGCGTATTGCTCTTTCATCAAAGCTTCCGTTTCCCAAGTTTCCTCCTAAACTCGGTCACCTTTCCAAAGGATTTTAACCATTGGAACTTTCTTGCTTCTCAATTTCTTGACTTGCCTGTCAAGTATCTTCACCGGTTGCACGACATAATTCAAGTCTTCCCGTATTTCCACGGTGGTTTTTCTAATACGTGAGATGGATCCGGCATATACTTCTTAAGCATAGACACGTGGAATACGTTATGTATCTTCTCCAATTCTGGAGTCAACTGTAATCGGTATGCCACGGCCCCAATCCTCTCAAGAATCACAAATGACCCTATGTATCGTGGGTTAAGTTTCCCTCGACTCTGAAATCGGATGATTCCCTTCCAGGGTGAAACTTTCAAAAATACTTCATCTCCCACCTTAAACTCCAAGGCTCTTCGGCGCTTATCGGCATAACTTTTCTGTCTATCCTGGGCCGCCTTAAGTCTCTAACGAATCATCTTCACCTTAGACTTGGTGATCTCCACCAATTCTGTGCTCTCGAGTTTGGCCATGCCAACCTCATCCCAACACAAAGGGGTACGACATCTCCTCCCATACAATGCCTCGTATGGAGGCATGCCTATACTTGCCTGATAACTGTTGTTATAGGCAAACTCCACAAGTGCCAAATGGTTGTCCCAACTCCCTTGGAACTCCAATGCACAAGCTCTCAGCATATCCTCTAATATCTGTATAACCCGCTCGGATTGCCCATCCGTTTGTGGGTGAAAAGCTGTACTGAATTTCAACTTTGTCCCCATATATTCTTGGAACTTCGGCCAAAATCGTGGTGTGAATCGCGGATCTCTATCCGATACAATGGTTAAAGGAACCCCATGTAGCCTCACGATCTCATCCACATACAACTTGGCTAACCTTTCCAGTGCATAGGTGGTGTTGATAGGTAGAAAGTGTGCACTCTTTGTGAGCCTATCGACCACAACCCATACGACATCATAGTTCTTAATCGTCCGTGGCAGCCCCACCACGAAATCCATAGTCACGTGTTCCCACTTCCATTCAGGAATGGAAAGTGGCTGTAGTAACCCAGCTGGATGTAGATGTTCTGACTTAACTTGCTGACAAGTAAGACACCTACTGATGTACTTGACTATTTCCCTCTTCATACCAGACCACCAGTAACTTTCCTTCAAATCACGGTACATTTTCGTGCCTCCCGGGTGCATGGCATACGCCGATGAGTGAGCCTCCTCTAAGATGGATTTTCGGAGCTCATCATCCGACGGCACACACACTCGGTCACGAAATAATAAGAGACCATCGTCTCTTTCCCTGAAATCCTCAACCGGTCCCGCTAGCATGCGTTCACGGATCTTCATGAGTTCTTCATCGGTTTCTTGACCCTTCTTGATTTCATCAAGTAATGTAGGTCTCACCTCAAATCTAGCTAACAAGGCACCATCGCTAGATACCTCCAATTGGGCTCTCAATGCTCTCAAACTAGTCAATAATGCCCCCGATGAATTCTTTCGGCTCAAGGCATCCGCTACCACGTTGGCTTTACCGGGGTGGTACTCGATAACTAGATGGTAGTCTTTTATCAACTCCATCCACCGTCTATGTCTCATGTTTAACTCTTTCTGAGTAAACACGTACTTCAGGCTTTTGTGGTCGGTGTATATATGACATGTTTCCCCGTAGAGATAATGTCTCCAAATCTTCAATGCGAACACCACCGCCCCCAGCTCTAAGTCATGAGTGGGATAATTTACCTCATTCTTCTTCAACTGTCGTGAAGCATAGGCAATCACCCTCCCATTCTGCATCAAGACACATCCAAGCCCTTGGATGCTTGCGTCGCTGTAGACATCGTACCCCACACCCTGTTTGGGTAGTGCGAGTACCGGTGCCTCGGTCAATCTCTTCTTCAGTTCAATGAATCCCTTCTCACATCGGTCATCCCATACAAACTTGGCCCCTTTTCGAGTGAGCTTTGTCAATGGCGATGCCAACACTGAGAACTTATCCACAAATTTTCGGTAGTACCCTGCCAATCCAAGGAAGCTACGAATTTCCTTGACGTTCTTTGGCCTCTCCCATTCAGTAATGGCCTCAATCTTCTTGTTATCTACGGCAATCCCTGATCCCGAAACCACATGCCCGAGAAAGCCAGTCTCCCTTAGCCAAAATTCACATTTGGAAAACTTGGCATAGAGTTGCTTCTCCCGTAGCGTCTCAAGAACAAGTATCAAGTGCTCCTCATGCTCTTCTTCACTCTTCGAGTAAATCAAGATATCATCTATGAACACAATCACAAACCGGTCCAAGTATTTATGAAATACTCGGTTCATCAAGTCCATAAATGCCGCCGGAGCGTTCGTTAGCCCAAACGACATGACTAAGAACTCGAAATGACCATACCTCGTGCGAAAAGCACTCTTCGGTATATCATCCTCCTTTATCTTCAGTTGATGGCACCCCGACCTCAAGTCGATCTTCGAAAACACCGTTGCTCCTCGGAGCTGATCAAACAAGTCATCAATCCTTGGTAAAGGATACCTATTCTTGATCGTGACCTTGTTCAGTTGGCGGTAGTCAATGCACATTCGAAGTGTCCCATCCTTCTTTTTCACGAAAAGGACCGGTACTCCCCATGGGGAGTGGCTCGGCCTTATGAAACCGTTATCCAATAGCTCTTGCAATTGGGTTTTCAACTCATAAAGTTCAGCGGGTGCCATTCTGTACGGCGGTATAGAGATTGGTTTGGTGTCGGGTTCAACCTCGATCACGAACTCAATCTCCCTATCGGGTGGAAGTCCCGGCAAGTCCTTTGGGAAGACATCCGGATACTTGCACACAACTCTCACATCGTTGATGTCTACCTCTTCTTTGGTTTTATCCACCACGTATGCTAGATATGCGTGACATCCCTTTCTCATCATATTCCTCGCTCTCACGGCGGATATGATACAACTGTTTGATTTGCCTCTATCTCCCTCAAAGCGTAAGGTCAAACCCTCACCGCTTTCGAGTTAAATAACCTTTGTGTAGCAATCGACCCTAGCATGATGTTTCTCAAGCCAATCCATTCCTAGGATTGCATCGAACTCGATCATACTTAGCGGTACGAAATCACACGTCAAGATCTGGCCCTCCATTTCCACCTCACACGATGGATAATGGCTATTTCTTTCGATATCTTCCCCTAGAGGTGTGGACACCAATAGGGTTTGAGTCATCGGTACAAGTGGCTCATTGAATCCCCCGGCAAACGCCTCACTCACAAATGATCGTTGCGCCCCGGTATCAATAAGGATTCTTGCATCTCTCCCGTTTATCTTTAGTGTTCCTACATTCATAAGCGATGTAAGACACACTACTAAGTATAGGCTTGCTTCTATGGTTAAAGAGTGTACCAATTATGGTTCAGATGGTAGTAGTTCAACGTCCCATCACAACCCGCTCGGTCCTCACCCTCGAAAACCGACCTTGTGTATTTACAGGGGAAAGCCGGCCGCTTTTCACGAAAGCCGGCCGGTTTTCGCTCACTTCTGAGCTTGACGTTACGTAAGCCGGCCGGTTTCTACGAAAGCCGGCCGAGTTTCGTCTGCGAGAAAAGTTTCCATAAATAAATCACGAAAGTCGGGCGGCTTTCACGAAATCCGGGCGGCTTTCGTCGCCGTCGTTTTATCAATGAAGTAGGTTTCAAAGCCGGCCGGATTCTACGAAACCCGGCCGGGTTTCAGCAGCGCAGGAATTCCCAGGCCCAACGAAAGCCGGGCGGC
Source organism: Cuscuta europaea (assembly GCA_945859875.1). Lineage (NCBI taxonomy): Eukaryota > Viridiplantae > Streptophyta > Magnoliopsida > Solanales > Convolvulaceae > Cuscuta > Cuscuta europaea. The sequence goes on along the minus strand of CAMAPE010000029.1, from coordinate 12,973,410 downwards.
TTTCACCAAAGCCGGGCGGCTTTCACCAAAGCCGGGCGGCTTTTGGCGCCGCAGTTTATTACGGATTAAATATTCCAAATGCCGGCCGGTTTCTGTGAAAGCCGGCCGGTTTTCGGTTGCGAGGAAAATTGTTGATTTAATTATTTACGAAAACCGGGCGGTTCTCGGTGGAAGCCGGCCGGCATTCGTTGCCGTAGTATTTTCCCAATGAATCGAGACGAAAGCCGGGCGGCTTTCGTCAATGCCGGGCGGCATTCGCCCAGGGCGAGGATTCTCCTCCCCTTTTTCTACCCAAACCCGACCAAACTCGTCGGTGTTATAAACTTACAAGTTCAACACTCCTATTGTTTAAAATAGATTAATACGTGAGTTTAAGGAATTACCCGCAACGGAGTCCGGGTTGGCACGAGCATCCGCCTCCGTCATAGCATAGACCCGATCTTGGGTCCTTCCTTGATTTACGGATGGCGCGTTGCTTGCACTCGCCCCACCGTGCCCACCGCTAGCATTTGGTGCTCCGGTTCGGTTCCTGCTCACCGTCGTTCCACTACTTGGTCCGGCCCCCATGGCTCGCCCAAGTTGTGGGCAACTCACCTTCAAATGCCCGACCTCCCCGCATTGGTAACACCTCGGGGGATCGCGGCACTTGCCAAAGTGGTTCTTCTTGCAATTGCTGCTCTTCTTCACGCCTGAGCCTTGCGACACAGAGCTTTGCCCGCTCGGGCCTTGATTTCCCCTTACCGGTGGTGCAGGGGTTTTGAAAGATCCGCCTCCCCCGTGGTTCATCTTCTTGTTAGGACCTTGAGGGCCATGATTCTCCCATTTTCTTTTCTTTGCCTCCTCGGCATTCCTTCGTTTTCTTTCCTCCCACTCTTTCTCCCCCTTCAGGCCTTGTTCAACCACTTGACTAAACGTCATATTAGGCAATTGTGTTGCCCTCTCGCGTATGTCAAGGTCCAAGGCATCCCAGAAGTGGTTCACCATCCGGTTTTCATCACAAATGTACTCCGGTATGAACTCAGCAAGCTTTCTGAATTTGTGCTCAAGTTCCTTCACCGTACATTCACCTCCTTGGGTCAAATTCGTGTACTCCCTCCTCTTCAAGTTCACCTCGAAGTCGGAGTAGTATTGGCTAAAGAACTCCTGTCGAAAATTCTCCCAAGTGACGGCCTCGCCGTACTTTCCCTTTGTTCCATCCCACCATGTGGACGCCATGCCTTCTAGTAGCCTCGTGGCTACTCTCAACTTCATGTGGGGTGGTAGTTGCATGTCGAGGGCCGCCACGTTGAATCTTTTGATCCACTCAGCCTCCACGGAGATGTCCCCCGTTCCGTCAAACGGTTTACATCCCAAGTCTCTTGCCTCTTTGAGGTACTTTGAGATCCTTATTATAGGGACCTCAGCACCTCCCCTCCTCGGGATTCTATGACCTCCCTAGGAGTCATGCGGCTTCCTCTCCTTGAAGCCCCTTCCAAAGCACGCCTTGCCCGGCGCCTTTGGCGATCTTGGTGGTATTGCCGGAGCAGTTCCTCAATCCGTTCGAGAGCTTCATTATCATCGCTCTCGTCGCTAGCATCATCGTATTCCCCCTCATATGGGGTCTCAACCAGCTCAGTTCCCGGTTGGTAAGTTGAATCCTTCTCGGACTCATAGTGCTCGTCTATAGTTTCCACATGACCGTCACTCACGGTCAGCGAGTGGCCTGCACGGCCTTGTCTCCTAGACACACTCGATCCTCCCCGACTGCCACGTTGGGATCCTCCCGGTGCTTGGCCAGTCGGGTTCCGTCGAGTAGCCTTCCCGATACGTTCCATTTCTGAAAGAAATTTAGAATGAGTCATTAGACTCGTATCAAATGTCAATTGACGGATAGGCACTTAAAGACATCTTTTGGCTCAAATCACCGCCATACCAATTGCTAAGGGTACCATCTTAACAATTAGAGACATTGCAACTCGAGTACCAAAAGTTCTATAAGTACAAAACTTCTTATGCTCATGGTTTTAAATTTCATTTTCAAAAAGAATTTTGAAGCTTCATTATGATGTTTACGGACTAAGGCTCTGATACCAATTAAATTGTCACGCCCCGGACCTAGCCGGACACGTCAACAACCCGCCGTACAGTACGAATAGTCAACCGCAGTCCAACTCATCCATACTATACAAGGCGTCATGAATATCATTCACACATAGTACATCCATAAACAACCATAATGTAAAACATGCAATTAAAACAGCGGAAGCATTAATACAATTGTTCAAGCCACACTTGGCATAACTAGGCATACAAGCCCCCAAAGTAATTATTCAGAAAATAGTATCCATGAGCATTAACGTAAATGTTTTAAAACCGAACGGAAGAAGCGCGAACCACGTCTTCTTCCCTTGATCCTCCCGGAGCAACGGGCAATGGTAGCAACCTTCAAGTTCTACCTGAAACTGCGAGGTGGCCTCCCCCGTGAAGGGGAGGTCAGTACTTGGAAGCATTTGACAAGTACAATAGCAACTATACTAAGTATAATCATCGTTTTAATTTCTAAGACCCTCAAAATAGGGGATATCATAATATAAATAATAATTTATATTTCCCACTTATTATCTTTATAATAAGTAAATTCATTTATTTGTCGGCACACGGCCCTTCTTATATATTCCTTTTCATTTATCATTTGCACAACCCAACCCTCGGGTCTTATTATTTCTACGGGACTTGCTACCGCTGTCCGAGACCTCATGAGGCTCCCGGTTCGGACTCCAACATCCCGCCCTTGGACTCATACCCATCATCCCGTAGGAAAGTAAGGCCCTTCGGGGTCCTATCTTATGTGTTACCGCTACCGGAACCTAGTTAGGTCTCCGATTCGGATTCCACCCTAACCCGTGATCACGATGTAAGTCCATGCTATCCAACCCCGCTCTCTAGAGTCGGGAAGGGCCATGGTCCTTACTTATTTCCATAATTCAACCGGCTATCCACAAGGACTACTGAACACACCCGTAGGCCAATCCTATACCTAGGATCAATTTATTACTTACTTTATCTTGGGTATCCCTTAGGGCCTACCCCTAGTATAACTTAGAGTTCATACTTTCCTACCTTAAAGCATCTCTTAAGACTACTTAAAGCATAACATTTCACAATCCAACCTTAGGATAATCTTAACAACATTTCATCTTAATGTCCAACTAGTATCTTAATACTAGTCAAATTAATACCAGCAAAACCAAGTTCTCAACTCATAGTCATATAGACAATTCCAACTGATTTTCCTTTGAAAATATCATTTATCTCAATATTCAAAATATCACTTTTAATCACTCATATATTCTAATATGAATAAAAAGTATATTTCAACATATGTTTCATAATTAATTTCACTCTCAAGTTAACATATTCATAACACATGATCATACACAATTTACTCTTAAAATTGTATATCATGCTCCTTTTTCTTTAGACATTAGTCTTCTCATTCTTAGGCATTATTAATCATTAATAATCCATAAAAAACACATTTAATTACCTTCGGTAATCTCATGAAATTAACTCACTAATTATAAGCAATATAGTCAGCCATCCTCACCTTATGATGTGCTCAACTAGCTGCCTTAGCGAAACCCCCTCGATCCGTCCTCGTTCTAGGCCGTTCAAGAGTGAAAAATCTGGGAATCAAGCGAAAGCCGGACGGCTTTCGTGAAAGCCGGGCGACGTTCGTGGTCTGCAACTACGAACAGCTCCTTTAAAGTGGCGGTTTCCGGCGATTTCGACTCCAATCGATTGGCCAACCCTCCTAATTTAATTACCACCACTTTATATCAATATTCTACACTTTTAAACTTGTAGAACATCATGTTTAATCCACCACATGATTTCTTAAAAATCATACAACAATAAACTAAGTTAACTAATAGTTGTGGAGTTCTTACCTTGAACTCAACTATTTCTTGCGAATTTTCCTAGCTTCTTTCTTCCTCCAGGGCTGATGCTTGTGAAAGTCTATCTCAATAGCTCTCTCTCTTGTGGTTCACTCGAGTGGTGCAATGGATAGGAAGGTATCTCCATTCAATCACTCCCACAAATAAGTTTAAAGGATGGGGTCATGGAGATGTAAGTTTTGTCTCTAGGAAGCCCCCTCCTTCCTCCTTGTCCGCACAAGCCATTTAGGCTTGTCCCACCAGCTCTTAATTAGTCATTTGTAATACATAAAAACGTGGGGTGGCCCCCACTCATGTGGGAGGTCATCCCATTAAGTTCCGATGTGTGTAATCGGCCCCGAAAGTTGTATTTCTCGGACCGTTTTGATTATATTTTATTTTATCAGGCCAAATAAAATATATCACGCGTTCCTAATAATTATGGGCCTTTAGAGTAGATGTACATTCCCCAACATTAATTTAGGAGTCTCCGAAACTCATTTTAGGCTGTTATCCGCTAAATTACCAATACCGGTAATTGGGCCTCGTTTGACCACCGGTCAACTCCGTGCCTTTCCTATAGCCCAAATAAAATATCCACAACCATATAGATGTCATCTAGACCAAGATGAATATAATATGTGGTTCGGGAATTATCGGGCGGTCCCCATTCCCGCTGTGGGCCCCACATGCAATTTACTATTCACGTAAAAGAAATAATAAAATTTAACAATTACGTAAATTCATAACTCATCCTTCAAGGTTTATTACATAATTTACTAAAAGTAAATATGCTCGGGGTCGGTGTTACAGTAACCCTGTGGGAGAACCCTTGGACGCAGGTCGCTTTCAAAGGGTTATCATCAAGGGTTTTGTGCGAGGGCCGACGGCCGTTGGGTTCCTTTCCTTTGTGGTGTTGTGGCCGTTGTAAGGCCTTTCTTTACATAATATGTATGGCCGCTTAAATGGCCGATACGGGTGCTACCTGGGTAGCCGTAGCCTGTGTTGGCCGTTGAATGCCTTGGCCGCTGTGGGTGCTATTTTCCCATTCCTCACCCCGTAGGGCCTGCTTTGCTGGCGGGCTGTTGATCTGTGGAGTGGGCCTGGCCCATTGACGAAGTGGTGGCATCCCCTTGGTGGCCGTTGGTGTGGCCACTAGGGTGATGCCACGTGTAGTGACCGTTGGGGGGGGGGGGGGCTATAAATACCCATCCCATTCCGAAGAAAACCTCCACTTGCATCCTGAGCAAACGAAGTGTTGCCCAAAATTCTAGAGAGATAAAGTCTTTTGCGAGTGTTCTTCACCTCCCTCAAAACTTCAAGGTCAGTTCCTTAACTTTTCTTCGATTTCTTACATATTTTGCTTCCTTTAGACTTTGATCTAGTGTTAGTCACAAAAACACCTTAGATCTAAAGTAGATCCCCTTAGTGTCTTAGGAGTTGTTAAGATGAAAACCCTGAACGAGGAGTATTATCCCTACGACGACGAGCCCTCCGCCAAGTCCCTCGATTAGGAAATGGTCGAAGAGTTCTGCGAAGAGATTGAAAATCTAAGCTCGTTCAAATCGGGGGAGCAGGACGACGAGGAGGGTGAGGACGAGGAGTATGCTTCATCGTCTAGAGGTGGGGACGCAGGAGTCTCCCGAACTGCAGACAGGGCGTCCACGTCGGCTGCCATTCCATGCCCGAAGCCGGTATCTGCCGTCAAAGGTGCCGCGGTGCCGAGAAGGGTGAGAAGGCCGAAGAAGGGGCCGACTTTTTCTTACCTAGACCTCACCAACATTTACATCATCAGGCCGCAGAGCAACACAGGTGAATATTTGGTCGCGCAGATGTACGTGGGGCCGTTTGGCAGGGTTAGGGCTCCTAGGCCGACGTACGATGTTCTCAATCCATCCCCGGGATACTTTGGAGTGTATCCGATGAGTTTCTCCAAAGGACTTCGGTTCCCGCTTCACCCGTTCATCACTGAGTACCTAGACATGGTAGGGCTCCCTCCGGCCTTGTTGACGCTGAATAGCTACTCGCTCATCGTTGGGTTTCTCCTTCGTTGCGATGAGTTGGGTTTCCGGCCGACAACGGCCCTATTCATGAACCTATATCAAATAGGCTGGGGGAGTCATAAGAACTACGCTTGCTATGCCACTCTCCAACAACTGCCGAAGAAGAGAAGCTTCACTGACTTGCCATCGTCCATCCACAGTTGGAAGAGTAAGTTTGTTTTCGTGTTGTTGGGTGAGGGGGGCGTTGAATTTCCCTCCGTCGGCCACAGTGGGCGATTCAATCTTCACGATACACCGAGGAGTTCAATCTTGGACGCTCAGGTGGCAGCTTTCCTAGAGGGAGGGTCGAGGAGCGTGAAGGACTACATCACCGAGTATAAGATGACCGCCCTCGGCTTCTTCAGGTATTTTGTGTATGATGACAAAGAAGAGGATGTTGAACTGTGGCCGAGGATGACCACAAATTTTGAGGTGCCTGATGGGCCGGACTTGGGCGTTCCTGCCGAAGCCGACGGTAATACCCCACCTATCTTCCCTGCCTTTGTTTGTTTTTCCTTTGCTTAACATTCTGTTTCCTTTGCCGTGCAGGATTCCAAATGGTCGTCGATCGGTGATGAACAGGGCTGCTGCCAAAGCGAAGGCAGAATTGGCCGCCAAGGAGGCCGCAGCGAAGGCGGCGGCGGCCGAGGCACAGCCGGGTGCTGATGTGCCGACCAAACCGCCAACTCATAAGAAGAAGCGTCCAGTGGACGACAACCAGAGGAAGCTGACGGAGGCCGGGATGCAACCAGCCAAGAAGTCGAAGAAAACTTCTTCCTCTGGGGCCGATACCGGAGTGCTGACTGTCCCTCTTGGGGACGAGGGGGGTTCCCAAGTTGCTGCCATGGTGGACCCCTCTTGTGAGCCTTCTGCTGATGCTTCTCAGCCCCTAGCTGCCGTTCCAGACTCCCGGAAAAAGAGGGCCGGTAAGGAGCTGGCCACGGCCACCTACAAGATGGAGGTGGAGTACCCCGTGGGCAGAGGCGTCTTTAACGAGGTCTTCGATGGTCACGACGTGCTCTCCCAGGCCATCCCGGCTAAGGACCGGGTCTACCTTGACAAGCTCGGGGACGTCAAGATCTACAATGGTGGGATGGACCTCGTCGTCCAAGTAAGTTGAAGTTTTTCTTTCTTCACTTTGCCGTTTTCCTTGAATGTTTTCATGAATTCTTTGTCTAACCCTTTTGTTTTGCAGGGTGCCTTTATGCTGATGGAAAGCAATAAGAGGCAACAACGGGAGATTGCCCGACTGAGGGAAGTGGAGCAGAAGGCTGCTTCGGCCGATGAAGCCATAAGTTGCCTCGGCCGGCTGCAGGAAGACATGGCCGCCCTGAAGAGGAGGGCTGATGAGGCCGATGCAGCCAGGGACGAGGCCCTGGCTAAGCTTGCTGCGGAGAAGGAGGCGCTTGAAGCTGATCGTTGTCGTGCTGATGAGGCCGAGAAGGCTAAGGCCGAGGCTGCCTCGGAGAAAGCCGCCGATGCCGCCATCCAGAAGTTCCTGGAGGAGGGGTGGAAGGCCGAAGGGCGCCTGCCTTGGTGCTATGACGTCGTCTCCGCCAAGCTCGAGGATTGGGGGACGAACTCTCTTGCCGGCCAGGAGTATTTTGAGAGGGAGATGGCCATGTATTTTGACATGGGTCAGCAACGGATGCAACGGCTCCTTTATCGGCGACTGCGACGTGCTTTTCGGAAGCTGAAGGTTACCAGGGGCTGGGTAAGGAGGAACCTGAAGCTCCCTAAGAGGATGAGGGATCCGGAGGTCGAGGTCAAGCTCCCCTCTCTGAAAGGCAGGCGCCGATAGAAAGCTCTGGTCTTGGTGAGTCAGATTACTCCGACGATGATGCTCTGGCCGATACTGCTATATCCGCGGCTGATGTCGCCTCGGATGAAGAGGGCGAGGAGGAACCTGAGTTTGTCATTGAACAACCCGTCCAGGTTGGCGATGAGGTTACGGGCCAGGTCGCCGATGAAGCCGTCCAAGGGGTTTGATCGGCGTATCTTCATTTCCCTTTGTAACTATCATCTTTTTTGTCCTGTTTCGCCCATGTGAATGTAACGGCCGTTAGTTCCCCCCATGTGTACTTTCACCTTGACTGAATACAAATTGTCTTCCTCGTCTTGTGTGTTCTTTCGTTTCTGTATATATCAAAACTTTTTCTAAGTGTTTGACGAATGTAGATGTTTTTTTCCCTTTCGTCGCGGGTGACTCTAAGTGAGAGCGCTTCGTCCGGGCGTTACCCCCTCTTATCCTCTGTTCACGTGGACTTCGTGAGTCAAAATACTTAGAAAATATTTAGAAAATTTTCTAAGTGTCAAGTTAAGTAGCTATAGTTTGGGGCCCTTCGAAGCTTGGCTGATGCGGCCACTACGGCCATTCCTCATTCCTCTTTATTTGTAGTTGTGTCGAACCAAGAATCCTCAATCTTTTTCTCCGTAGTCGTGGCCGATGAAGGTTCCTATCTTTTCCTCGCCCTAGGGGTGTCTTCCTCGTCTTTGTAATTTGAGCTGGGAGTGTGCACCCCTTATGGGATGGTGCGAGTGTTGGACCTTTGCTCGGCCTTAGTGCCATTGTCGGCCGCAATGCCCCTTAGAAATTCTTCTAAGTACTTGGAAGTTCTTCCAAGTGTTGGGCAGCCCGGATTTCTGTCTTCATCGGCCGCTCTGGACGCTACTCAGGGATTTCTTCAAATACTTAGAAATTTTTCTAAGTGTTTGAACATACTTGGGCGATTGTTTTCTTTGTGGGTGGCCATGTACACCCTTGTCGGCCATGTACACTTTTTATGGTTATACCCAATGTTCTCCTGATATGTACTTGGATAATTCTGGGGATTTCATTTTTTGCTCGAGGCCGGCAAGTGCGCACGGTCCGTCGGCTTCCCTCCTTCTTTTTTTTGTTCCCTATTTCGGGGAGTGTCCTTCTTTCAGGCTTCGGCCGAAGAGGTCGATAGTCCTCCGGCCAGTTTGGACTTCGTTTATAACGTCCATGGTCTCGGGGGGGGGGGGGGGGGTTGTTATGTCGCCTATTTATGACGCGGGCTAGACTTTTGGTTGGTTTCCAACGGCTGCCGTTGCCCAACCCCGAGTTTGGGTATTTTGTCGCCTCAGCCATGATTTTAGGCCTGTCGTCCTGTGATTTGGCGCGTGGACAACGCGGTGAACTTCCAATTTCAAGACGCGGGCCGTTTGCGGGCCCCTCGTCCTGGGGACATCGTCGGCCCTGCCTGAGCATCTCGCTCTAAGGGGCCGATACGACGCGCTCTCTCAGCCAGGCCTGAGCCCTTTGCCGATACAAAATACAATGGAGCATACCTGAGCCCTTTCGGTCTAAGGCTGCTGATGCAAGGCGCTGCGTCGGCCATACCTGAGCCTTTCGCTCTAAGGTGGCTGATGAAACGGTTAGCAACACAAGAGGGGGGGGGGGGGGTGAAATGTGTGTGTGTGGAACCGTGGCAGTTTTTCGCACAGTTCTAGTGTGGGGTCCAGGGAATTACGAAATAGTAAAGTGCACAAGGATTTTAACGAGGAAAAATCCCTTGGCTCAAAGGGATTAAAAAAACCTTGACCTCCCTCGGAGGAATTTGAACAACTCCACTAAAAAGCCTTTAAATGATTACAAGGGAAACTCTCCTAGTCTACCCTTGAGCCACCCCAACTCTATCCTCTCTAGGAAGAGTTATGCATCTCTACCTTGCGGGTAGAGAGCCTCTCAGCTTTACAACAAAGCTCTCACAACACAATAACCAACCCGAGGATGCTACACTTAGCTAATCCTCAAAATACCAATTACAATATGAAGAAGGGAAAAAGAAACTCTGTCTGGAACTCCGTGAGCAGGTTCAGGTGCCTTGGACTTGTTGAATATTCTCGTGTATATTTCTCAATATAAGCTCGGTCAAGCACACCTTTCGTCTGGTCCTTTGTCCAATATATATAGCATCCGTAGCCTCGTCTTTCCTTTTATTCAAAGATCTTCCGACTCACAATTATGGTGATCCTCGGTCAACCATATAAATATGGAAGTATATTATGAGTAAATCATTCAATAATAAAATAGATATGGAGAATATTACGTATCACATATAAGGAGAATATTTTGTTCTCCTAATATAAGCATCCAACGGATATTATCAACATATTTATATAATTAATGATTAGTTCTCAAGAATATGTAACGATCATATAAGTAAAATAAGGTGCTACAGAATATGCAACCCAAGATACTTTCCATAATATAATGACTTAGTAGCATTAAGTGATAAGGAAATGTTTACTTAGTGGATCTAAATATGCTACGGTCGATTTGTGCGGGATTCTTAACATAGTGGATTTTTATGTAGCATTAATAGTGAATCTTTCCATAAGCTATATAGGCCAACTCATAGAGGTGAGTGCTTAGTCATATACGGAAAGATATTTAACTTGTGCCACGTATATTAAGAATATGCATGATCAATCTAGGCATGTAGATGAGGTATTATCATGCAGGCTCATATTAATTTATTCATTATGCACAACTCTCATTCATATAGATCAGAACTAAGTATAGTTCCAATTCTCGTTCCTAATGGACCTGAGAGTAGTTCTGTCCGCCATTCCACCTACATGGTTAGTCATCAACAAAACAACATATACAACAAATTCCCCCTTTTTGTTGATGACAAACATTAGGTGCCATAATAAAGGTGTCCCTGCAGATTAGTACCAGTCGGTGTTTGTTCGTAGCAAAATAAGCAGGCACCTGATTATTTCCCCCTTTTGGCATCAACCAAAAGGAAACGGAAAATAATCAAAACAGTGCAAAGTAAAATTTCAAAGTAGGACAGCTTGTTTAGATGTTAATGTAGTAAGAACCCTCCCCCAGAAAAGAAATGTTTAATCATCCTCAGAGGAATAAATTATCCTGCGATTTGTCGAGCCAGATTCACAGAACCGCTCTGCCACTTCCTGTTTGAAAGACTGGAAATCATTCCGAATAGCATTGGTTGTATCAGCCAGTGTGTCCACCTTTTTTGCCAATGCAGAGATGGAGTCTGAAATGGAAGCGAATTGATGTTGAAGGTAGCGTTCCAGGAGATCTATGCGATCTGTGATTGGGGGTACCACCATCATTGGGTCGAGGGAAGGAACTGGAGTTGGTTTTGGTCTGGGTTTTTGCTCTGAAGAAGAGGGATCTGTGGGTTTAGGAAGAAGGTGAGAATTGGATATGATTAAGCCTAGATTGCTGAGACATCTCTTATCCAGGATTTTGTAAGCTTCTTCAGAGGAGAATTTGTCCAGAGTAATGCCTTTAGCGAGAAATATTTTGGTAAGTAGCGGGGCATATGGAATCCCAACCCTTCGGGATGAGGAACTGATGATAGAACTGAGATGGGCCATCATCAAACCAGGAAGGTTGATAGGAACTTTGTTGGCTAAAAGGTACATATATGCTAGTTCCATTCTATAGGGTGTGAATCGCCCTTCTAGCCTAGGAGTCAAGTTGTGATGAACAAAATAAAACAGTAGTTTGGGAATTGGGGCAAGGCTCGCAACATGAAGAGAGGACTCGGAAATGGTTGGGTTAAAGTATTCCAGTGCAACTGTTTGAGAGGTGTTGGTTAGGGGCCACTCTGTTTTGTTATATTGGCATACACCAGTACATGGAACACCCAATATTTGACCTAGATCATTCACACTTAATAGAATTTTTGTGCCTTGTACCTTAGAAGATAAGAAACTGTCTTTGATAATAAGATTAGCCAAAAACTCAGAGATGAGGTCAGGAAACACAGAGGGGCAATTCTTGGAATCAAACAAGGTCTCCCATTTTTGAAATGAAATAAGCTCAGTAAAATCAGAAGTTTTTTGAGTAATATCACCATAGGAGATGGAAAGTACCTTAACTATTCCCCGGGAGAGATATTCCTCCTTGAGTCGTGCGGCGTCTTCCTCGGCTACCCTCCCCATTCTTGGATATTTTTGGTTGGAGTCCTTGTCGGAGATGATTCCCTCAGCGATTGCCCTTTTCCGGGTGTATTTTTGGGGCAGTATCTTTCCGTCGCGAGTGGTTGGTTTTCGTTTGAGAGGTTTGATTTGTGATGGAGAGTTTTTATCTGGTTCCCCCTGAGAGGACGCCGGGAATCGTGGTAGGGAGTCACCAGATTCGGAGTGCATGGTCGAAGGAGGAGAGGCGTCGAGTTCAATCGGGGTAGGTGATGAAGGTGGGGGTGGTTTTACGCCCTTTTTCCGGTTAGAACGACGAGGAGCAGTCGGAGGGGCGTAGCCTCTGGTTTTGACCATGGTGGTTTTAAGAAGGAGAAGAGGGAGGCGGTTATGGAAGGTGTGTAATAAGGAAGTGGGCGGCGTGTTGGTATATGGGATACTTTCCCACTTCCCAAATTTTTTTTTAATGATTTCCTTCCAAATAGGAAGTGGCCGGTTGTGTGGTAGTTGTGTCCCCCCAAAAAAAAAACTGACAGTTTAAAAGCTGAAGGATTTCAGTTTTAAATAAAGATTTCCTTAAAAAGAAATTTTATGAAATAGTTTTAAGCATTGATGAGACCAGGTTCAAATCGAATTAATTCAAACCTTTCTCTTCCCAAGGGTTTTGTAAAGATGTCGGCAATTTGCTTGTCAGTGTTGCAATATTCTACCTTGATTAGCCCCTTTTCCACGCAATCTCTCAGAAAGTGATGCCGGATGTGGATGTGTTTTGTTCGTGAGTGCATGACTGGATCCTTTGAGATGCTAATTGCGCTAGTATTGTCACATAGAATAGGTGTGCAATTTAGGATGATCCCGTAGTCGCTTACTTGTTGCATGATCCACAAGGATTGTGAGCAACACGATGCGGCTGCTACGTATTCGGCTTCAGCTGTTGAAAGAGCAACTGAGTTCTGTTTTTTAGAGCTCCATGAAACCAGGCAGGGACCTAGGAAGTGAGCCGTTCCACATGTGCTTTTCCTATTTAATAAATCACCTGCAAAATCAGAATCTGAATATGCAATAAGATTAAAATCCTCATTTCGTGGATACCATAAACACAGATTCATAGTTCCTTTGAGATATTTGAGTATCCTCTTGACTGCTTTGAGGTGAGATTCCTTGGGATTTGCCTGGAACCGGGCACATAGACCTACGCTGAAAACTATGTCGGGTCTACTGGCAGTTAGGTATAGTAGAAATCCAATCATTCCTCGGTATTTCTTTTGGTCTATGCTGGTTCCTGCTTCGTCTGCATCCAGTCTGTCATTTGTTCCCATTGGTGTTGTCATTGTTTTGCCTTCACTTGCTCCATACTTCTTGAGAAGCTCCTTGAGATACTTTTGTTGAGATATTTGAGTTCCTTTACTTGATTGTTTGATTTGGAGACCAAGGAAATAATTTAATTCACCCATCATACTCATCTCGAACTCGGAGCTCATAAGAGAGGAAAATTCATCACAAAGTGAGTCGTTAGTAGCACCAAATATAATATCATCTACATAAATTTGAACAACCAAGAGGGATTGATCTTTTATTTTTAGAAAAAGTGTTTTATCGATTTTTCCTCTTTCAAAACCATTTTCCAAAAGAAATTTAGATAGACGTTCATACCAAGCACGTGGTGCTTGCTTGAGCCCATATAGTGCTTTATCTAGTTTGAAAACGTGATTAGGTAAATCTGGATTTTCAAATCCCGGTGGTTGTTCAACGTATACCTCTTCCTTAAGATAACCATTCAAAAATGCTGTCTTGACATCCATTTGGTGGAGGGTGAAACCCATATGAGCCGCAAACGCTATGAGCATCCGGATTGCTTCTAGCCTTGCCACCGGTGCGAATGTTTCATTGAAATCTATTCCTTCTTGTTGATTATAGCCCTTGACGACTAGTCTTGCCTTATTTCTGGTGATCTGTCCATGCTCATCAAGCTTATTTTTAAATACCCATTTGAGACCAATCACGGTTTTATTCTCGGGTCTTGGTTCTAGATGCCATACCTTGTTTCTTTCAAATTGATTTAGTTCTTCCTGCATAGCTAGAACCCAGTCAATATCGGAGAGAGCCACTTCATGGTTCTCCGGTTCTATAAGTGATAAGTAAGCAAAGAAAGTACAGAAGTTTCTTAATTTGGATCTTGTTGTTACTCCCTGATTTAGATCTGTTAAGAGGTTGTCCAGGGGATGTGATCGATGATGTCTCCATCCTCTTGGAGCGTTGGGTTGATCCACAAACTCGTATAAGGTATCTGGATCTGGACCAGATGGTTCTTCACTTGGATTAGTCGTGGTCAGTCCGGGTCCTTCTTCAGTTCTAGGTTCGTTTTGTTCATTGTCCAGTGATTCCTCAGTTTGGTTATGGCTTGTCTCAATGTTTTTATAAGAATGATTTCCCTTGCGAAGAATTCCTATGTCTCCTTCATCATCTTGCCTCGGTTTTAATGAAAGGGCTTCATCAAAGATTATATGGATACTTTCTTCCATACATTGTGTGCGTTTGTTTAGAACTTTGTAAGCTTTGCTATGAGTTGAGTATCCGAGGAAGACTGCTTCATCACTTCTTGCATCAAACTTGCCAATGTTGTCTTTCCCATTGTTATGAACAAAGCATTTGCATCCAAAAGTTCTTAGATGACTAATGTTGGGCTTTCTCCCTTTGAGTAGTTCGTAGGGTGTCTTCCCTAGGAGTGGGCGGATCATAGCACGGTTGATTATATAGCATGCCGTGTTTAGTGCTTCTGCCCAAAAGTTTCTTGCTAGACCACTGGAAATCAGCATTGTTCTAGTCATGTCCTCCAGAGTTCTATTCTTCCGTTCTACTACCCCATTTTGTTGAGGAGTTCTAGGGGCAGAGAAGTTGTGGTCTATGCCTCGTTCCTTGCAGAATGTATCAAATAGTGAGTTGTCAAACTCAGTTCCATGATCCGATCTGATCTTGATTAATTGTAGCCCTGTTTGATGTTCAACTTTCCTTACAAAAACAACAAACTCATTAAAAGTATCTTTCTTGCTTGCAAGAAAGATAGTCCAAGTATATCTTGAAAAGTCATCAACAATAACTAAAACATATTCTTTATTTCCTCGGCTACGGACTGACATTGGACCACACAAATCCATGTGAATTAGTTCTATGGGCTTGCTTGTGCTCACCAAATTCTTTGTTTTAAAAGATGATCGTGATTGTTTTCCGGTGGCACAAGCAGAGCAAACATGATCAAGTGAATATTTTATATTAGGTAGTCCAATTACCAAATCATTATTTTTGAGTTTATTTATTAAAGAAAAACTAGCGTGTCCAAGTCTTTTATGCCATAGCAGGGGATCATTGTCAATAACGCTCAGGCAAGTTAAACTTATATTTGGCAATAAATCAAGATCAACCTTATAAGTATTTTCTAGTCTCTTGCCCTCTAGTATAACTTGTTGTGATTCGTTATTAACAATGCGACATACATTATGATCAAAAACTACACTGTTACCTCGGTCACAAAATTGAGAAATACTTAGCAAATTGAACTTTAAACCCTTGACTAGAAAGACATTGTCAATTGCATGGTTAGGTGACTTTCCAACTTTTCCCACGGCAATTATTTCTCCTTTACCGTTGTCTCCAAATGTCACCCTTCCACCGCTAAATGGCCGAAGTGAGAGGAATAATGATTTATCTCCCGTCATGTGCTTAGAACACCCACTGTCAAGGAACCAGTGGTTGTTCCCCCTCACTCGGCGCTGTTCCAGGATTAAGGTTTAGTGCGTGGAACCCAGACCTGCTTGGGTTCCATTTTGTAATTGTTTGAGGAATAATTACTATAATTAAAGTTCCTTTCTAAGGCCTGTTGCCGAGAGTGACATTGATTCCTAAGATGACCGACTTTGCCACAATGCCCGCAAATTCGACTATCATATGTATCAACGTATTTGGTTTTCCAATTTCCATAAAAAAATTTGTCCCTTTTATGAAACTCTCGGTTAGGTGTTTGTCCATAACCAGTTTTGTGCCTTTGAACCAATTTATCGAACCAGGTTGGTCCAGTTCTAGATTGCCTTTGGTATGGCCTGGAACTGGTTTGTCCTCTAGTTCTGTTACCGTTAAAGGATTGGTTCTGAAAACCAGATTTTTGATTTATTTGAGTTTTCCTTGGAACATATCCGAGACCCGCAGTCTCGTTTTCCTTTCTTTTGTACCGAGAAGGTTCAGTTCTAGAATAGGGTCTAGACCTGGTTCTTTCTTTAGTACTATACGGCTGGTATTCCGGCTTATTTTTGAAATCCTGTCTCTCAGCCTCAAGGCGATTAAGGTGTTCAATCAGCACACCAATGTTCGGAATTTTCGAAAGAAGTTTCTCACTTTGATCAACTTGTTGGTTCATGCTATCGAGCTTTAAAGAACAGATAATATTGTCTTGTTCTAAAACCACTTCACTGTATTTTAGCTTCTCATCTATTAACTCTCCCACTCTAGTTTCAAGCCTTAGCTTTGCTCGTGTGGTTTCCTCGAGTTTAGATTCTAGCTCAGTGATTTGTGATCTTAGATTTTCATTTTCAGAAAGGTTTTGGTTAAGCTCGATAGTTAGCCTCTTAAAAATTTTCCGAACTTTGGTTTTAGGCAAAGAATCAAACTTAGATAGAAAGTTTTCCAAATTTACCTCGAAACTCTCTTGGTCGGATTCCTCGTCGGAATTAGCCATAAGACACAACCCTGCATGATTGGAACTCTTTTCACCTTCTTCCTCATCATCATCGGATGAGTCTCCCCAGGCTGCCATCATTGCCTTCTTGAGGTCTCTGTTGAACCCTTTATCTTCATTGGACTTCCGATGGGAACTGGCCTTGTTCTTGTCGTAGGTTCTATCATTTTTCTTTTGGGGACAATCTTTTGCCCTGTGCTCAAAGGAACCGCAAACGAAACAACCTTGGTTATTAAACGATTGAAAACCCTTTTTACCTTGCTTATTTCGGTTGCCTTTGAATTTACGGTACATCTTCCCAAATTGCTTGGCGAACATGCTCATTTCGTCTTCCGATTCACTTTCGGATTCTTCTTCTTCTTCTCGAGCCTTGAGAGCTATTCCTCGCTCCTTTCTCACATTTTCGGCATCTTGTTCTTCTTGTAGGCCTAGCTCATAGGTCATGAGTGAGCCAGTCAAGTCTTCTAGCGTCATGGTAGAGAGATCTTTAGCTTCTTCTATTGCTGTAGTTTTAGGCTTCCATGCGGATGGTAGGCTTCTCATAACTTTTCTCACTTGATCTTCTACAATAATATCTTTTCCAAGTGCTGAGAGCTCATTGATAATATTAGTAAAACGTGTAATCATATCCCTAATTGATTCTTTAGGCTTCATCACGAATAATTCGTAATTACGCATAAATATGTCAATTTTGGATCTTTTTACACGCGAGGTACCCTCATGCGTAATCTCAAGTAGATCCCACATTTGTTTTGCGGACTTGCATCCAAGAACACGGTTGTGCTCAGCCGGACCAAGTCCACAAATCAAATATTTCAATGCTTGAGCATTATGCTCGAGTTTACAATAATCATCAGAGGTATATTCAGATTTGGGTTTAGGGATAACCATACCTTCGGCATCTTCTTTTGTAATGATGTTATCGCCTACTTCAATTACGTTCCATACCTGGTAGTTCTCAGCCTTGATGAAGTTCTCCATTCGACTCTTCCAGAATTGGTAAAATTTGCCGTTGAACAACGGTGGTCGTTGAGTCGAGTATCCTTCCTCTAATCTTTCAACCGTATTCATGCTGCCGGATCTCTTCCCAAGGTATTAACCTTTATGTGGCGAAGACCGGCTCTGATACCAATTGATGAAACGGTTAGCAACACAAGGGGGGGGGGGGGGGGGGGGGGTGAATTGTGTGTGTGTGGAACCGTGGCAGTTTTTCGCACAGTTCTAGTGTGGGGTCCAGGGAATTACGAAATAGTAAAGTGCACAAGGATTTTAACGAGGAAAAATCCCTTGGCTCAAAGGGATTAAAAAAACCTCGACCTCCCTCGGAGGAATTTGAACAACTCCACTAAAAAGCCTTTAAATGATTACAAGGGAAACTCTCCTAGTCTACCCTTGAGCCACCCCAACTCTATCCTCTCTAGGAAGAGTTATGCATCTCTACCTTGCGGGTAGAGAGCCTCTCAACTTTACAACAAAGCTCTCACAACACACTAACCAACCCGAGGATGCTACACTTAGCTAATCCTCAAAAAACCAATTACAATATGAAGAAGGGAAAAAGAAACTCTGTCTGGAACTCCGTGAGCAGGTTCAGGTGCCTTGGACTTGTTGAATATTCTCGTGTATATTTCTCGATATAAGCTCGGTCAAACACACCTTTCGTCTGGTCCTTTGTCCAATATATATAGCATCCGTAGCCTCGTCTTTCCTTTTATTCAAAGATCTTCCGGCTCACAATTATGGTGATCCTCGGTCAACCATATAAATATGGAAGTATATTATGAGTAAATCATTCAATAATAAAACAGATATGGAGAATATTACGTATCACATATAAGGAGAATATTTTGTTCTCCTAATATAAGCATCCAACGGATATTATCAACATATTTATATAATTAATGATCAGTTCTCAAGAAAATGTAACGATCATATAAGTAAAATAAGGTGCTACAGAATATGCAACCCAAGATACTTTCCATAATATAATGACTTAGTAGCATTAAGTGATAAAGAAATGTTTACTTAGTGGATCTAAATATGCTACGGTCGATTTGTGCGGGATTCTTAACATAGTGGATTTTTATGTAGCATTAATAGTGAATCTTTCCATAAGCTATATAGGCCAACTCATAGAGGTGAGTGCTTAGTCATATACGGAAAGATATTTAACTTGTGCCACGTATATTAAGAATATGCATGATCAATCTAGGCATGTAGATGAGGTATTATCATGCAGGCTCATATTAATTTATTCATTATGCACAACTCTCATTCATATAGATCAGAACTAAGTATAGTTCCAGTTCTCGTTCCTAATGGACCTGAGAGTAGTTCTGTCCGCCATTCCACCTACATGGTTAGTCATCAACAAAACAACATATACAACAGTGGCCGATGCGGGAACCCGTTTAATTTTTTACTTTAAATTCCAAAAAATCAAGAGGAACATGACTTTTATTCATAAGTGGCTCAAGGCCGAGGATGGTGTTCAATCAATAACCCGTCAAGGGGTGAGGGCTTCGCCGGCTGCACCTCCTTCGGATTATTGATAAAACTTCACCAGATGGCGTACATTCCACGTTCGTGGTACATTGGTCCCATTTGGGCGTTTAAGCTTGTAGGTGCCGGGTTTTACCACGGTACTGACGATGTAGGGACCTTCATATTTCAAGGCTAGCTTGCCCCCTTCCGTCGGCTGACTTGCTTCCCTTCGGTGGAGGACGTAGTCCCCCACTTGACGCCGGTAGTTCTCCGCCCGGATGAATGCTTGTTCGTGTCTCTCTTTGACCAGGTGGAGGTCGATCTTCATGTTCTCCTCGTTGACCTCAGGGTCATACTGCTCCACCCGTCGGCTAGGAATGGCGACTTCCGTGGGTGCCTTTGCTTCAAAGCCATAGCACAGGGCAAAAGGTGTCTCACCTGTTGCCCTCCTTGGCGTAGTACGATAGCACCACAGGATGTTGGGGAGCTCGTCGACCCAACTTCCTCCTGCGTCCTGGAGCTTCTTCTTCAGCCCCTCCATTATAGTTCTGTTGGCGTTCTCAACCTGCCCGTTGCCCTGAGGATAGGCGACGGAGGAGAAACGGGCCTTTTTTCCCCATTCTCGAAGGAGCTCCTGGAAGGGTGCCACTTCGAACTGGGTGCCATTGTCGGATATGATCTCGTGGGGGACGTCGAAGCGGGTAATGACGTTCTTATGGACGAACTTCTGACATCTCGCCCCTGTGATGCTGGCCAAAGGTTCCGCTTCGACCCACTTGGTGAAGTAGTCGACTGCGACGATGATGTAGCGGTTGTTGACATCAGCTCTGGGTAATGGGCTGACCAGGTCAATCCCCCACCTGTAAAATGGAATGGCAGTGCTGACGGGGGCGTAGTTGACGGCTGGCTGACCAGGGGCCTTCTGGAGTACCTGGCATGTGGTACATTTCCTGGCAAGATCTTCACAATCCCGCGCCATCGTCGGCCAGAAATAGCCCTGGACGACGAGACGCCTGGACATACTGAAAGGGCCTTGGTGTGAGGAGCAAACACCGTAGTGAACTTCCTCCATGGCCATTTCGGCCTCGTCCTGGTGCAGGCATTAGAGGAGAGTGCCGTTGTAGGATCGCTTGTAGAGCTTGCCGTCCTCAATGGTGTAACTTGGAGCCCTGAGCTTGGCCAGCTTGGCTCTCTCCTCGTCCTGGGGTAGCTCCCCCGTTGCGATGAAGGTCATTATGTCGGAGATCCAGTCCTCCGGCCGCTGCTGAATGCATAAGACGGGGCTGGCATGGATGCTGGACATGCTCAGCTCCTCGACCTTAGCTATCTTGGAGATGTGCTTTGGAGTATCTGAGCTGAGTTTGGAGAGGATGTCGGCCTCGGCGTTCTCGGCCCTAGGGATCTGTGTGATCTCGTGGGTTTCAAATGCTTTCATCAATTCCTCAACCGCCTTCCGGTATTGTTTCATCCTCCCCTCCTTGGCCTCGTACGAGCCCTCAACCTGGCCCACCACCAGCTTGGAGTCGCATTTGATTCTGATATGTTTGGCTTTGAGGCCGGCGGCGAGTCTGAGGCCACTGAGGAGGGCCTCATACTCGGCTTCGTTGTTTGACACCCTGAAGTTGAAGCGGATGGCGTAGTATGCTCGGAATCCTTCAGGGGAAATGAGGACGCCGCCGCCCCCGCATGCTTTCGTGGCCGAAGAGCCGTTAGTGAAGAGGGTCCACGTGTCGTCTGGCTCTGGCCCGGGGGTAGTGGCGGTCGTCTCCCTTGCTGTGCATTCGGTGACGAAGTCGGCCAAAGCCTGCCCTTTGATAGATGGCCTTGGCTTGATCTCAATCTGGAACTGACTGAGGAAGATCGCCCATTTCACCATCCTTGAGGAGCTAGTGGGGCTCCTCTTGAGTGCGCCGAGGGGCTGCTGGGTCAGTACATGAACGACGTGGGCCTGGAAGTAGTGCCTCAACTTCTTCACTGTATGGACGATGGCTAGCACTCAATGGGGGAGTACATGAGCTCGGCCTCCCGAAGTGTTTTGCTGATGTAGAATACGGCTTTCTGCACCCCTTCGTCCTTGCAGATGAGCACGGAGCTGATGGCCGACGTGCTCACCCCTAAGTACAAGAAGAGGGTTTCACCAGCTTTGGGCTTAGAGAGCACCGGTGGGGACGAGAGGTACCGCTTCAGTTCCTCAAATGCTTGTTGGCACTCCGTCGTCCACTTGAAGCTGCTTGCTTTGCGCATGATTTGGAAAAGGGGAGTGACCTTTCGGCTGACTTGAAGAGGAAACGACTTAGGGCCGCCAGGCGACCTGTCAACCGTTGCACCTCCTTCACATTGCGCGACGGCTCCATGTTGATAATGGCCTGTATCTTTTCCGGATTTATCTCAATGCCCCTTCGGCTGACCATGTAGCCGAGGAACTTGCCGCCTTGGACGCCGAAGGCGCACTTCTTGGGGTTCAGGCGGAGATTGAATTCCTTCATGATTTAAAAAATTTCCCGGAGGTCGTCAGCGTGTGTGGCGGTCCGCTTGCTCTTGACGATCATGTCGTCGACGTATGCCTCCATCATCCGGCCGAGGACCGCCCTGAAGATTCTGGCTACCATCCTGGTGTAGGTGGCGCCTGAGTTTTTGTGCCCAAAGGCCATGACGAGGTAGCAAAAAATTCCCTTTGGGGTCATGAAGGCCGTCTTCTCGTCGTCATCTTCGTGCATGAATATCTGGTGGTACCCTCTGAAGGCGTCAATGAATGACATCAACTCGCATCCCGCCGTCTCGTCCACCAGCTGATCAATATTGGGGAGAGTGAACGGGTCCATGGGGCACGCCTTGTTCAGATTAGTGTAGTCAACACACATTTTGAATGTTGGCGGCTTCTGGGCGAGGACGACGTTGGCTAGCCATGTTGGGTACTTCACCTCCTTGATGTGGTTGATTGAGAGAAGCATGGTGACCTCTCCCCTGACGAATTCTCGTCTGTCGGCTGATAAGTAGCGCCGCTTCTGCTTGGTAGGCGTGGAGGCCGGATCGACTGATAGCCGGTGAGTGATCACCTTCCGACTGATGCCTGGCATGTCGTCCGGGCCCCATGCGAAGATGATGGCATACGACCTTAGGACTAGGAGGATGCCATCACGTTGGTCCTGTGGGAGTTGTTTCTCGATCCTCAGGACCCGCTCCGGCCGAGAGGCATCCAGGGGGACCTCCTCGACCTCTTCGGCTGGTTAGGCATGTGGCCTCTCCTCGTCCTTGGTGACGGTCGCAGTGATGGTGTCTATTCTCTGTCCTTCTCTTTCGACCGGCCTCGTTAGCTTAAGGTAACATGATCTGGCTATCCTCTGGTTGCCTCTAGCGTAGCCGATGCCGCCGCTGGTCGGGAACTTCAAGCATAAGTGTTTCATGGAGATGATGGCCTCCAGGTCCTCCAGTGCTGGCCGCCCCCAGATCAGATTGTGGGCGCACTAAAGGTTGACCACCATAAATTCCATGTCAATCTTTGCGCGGTGGGAGCCGTCGCCGACCTCCACGGGAAGGACTATCGTTCCCTCGGCGTCGATAGAGTCCCCGGTGAAGCCGGACAATGGTGTCTTGATCGGCTTGAGCAAAGCCTTGTTCAGTTTCAGCTGCTTGAAAGTGTCCAGGTACATCACATTGGCGAAGCTCCCCGTATCGATGTAAGTGCGGTGGATGATCGAGTTACCAATCTCACACCGGATGATGAGGGCGTCCCTATGTGATTCAGTACCCGGAGGTAGATCCTTGTCGGTGAAGGTGATCGCCTCCGTCCGCTGCTTCTTCGGTTGGGGGGGAACGTGGGATACCTCTCCAATGTAGAGGGATTGAGCCCATTTCTTCCTCTAGGTGACGGAGTCCCCCCAGTGTTTCCACCTACGATGAGGTGAATGTGATTCTTCTTTGGTGGAGCCTCCTCAAAATCTTCCTCATCATCGCTGAGCCTACCGATCTCTCGTTTTTTCGTAGAGGGTTCGCCCCCAGATTTGTTAGTGTTTACCCACGTATTTTTGCGCGGGCCACCTTTAACAAATTGGGAGAGTTCCCCCTGCCGAATCAGGCGCTCGATGGCTTTCTTCAGCGTGATGCATTCATCGGTGTTGTGGGAGGTGTTCTTGTGGAAACGGTAGTAGGTGCCGCCTTGTTGAATGGCATGGACTTCCTCCGTCGTTCGAGGAGCTTGTTCAATGAGGTTGTGCTTCTCGGCGTAGTCGAGGATGGTGCTGACCGAGTGCGTGAGGGGGATCCCCGGCCGTTCCAACCTCGGTCGCCAATGGCGGTCTTTCTTGCTTTGTCCACCAGAGCCGTGACGGCCTTGGGCATCCTGGCCGGCCAGGGATGTTCCCGGGGCCGACGAAGGATTTATCTTCTTGGAGGGGTGACCTCCGTCCTTCTTGTGGTTGTGGAGCTCGTCAGCGTCAACGTACGAACTCCCGCGCTGAAGCGCCTTTGCGTATGACCTCGGGGGGTCGGTGATGAGGCTCCTTGCGTAGGGGGTGCTGCGGAGAGCTCCCTGATAGAGGACGAGGAGGGTGCGCTCATAGGCCCCCTCAACTTCCTCGGTCTCCTTCGTTCACCGATCTATGAAAGACCGGAGTGACTCGTCGTGTTGCTGCTTGACCGAGAGGAGATGGGTGAAGTACTTCTTCGCACGCTTCCTCCCGGCAAAGTGGGTGAGGAGGCGCTGAGCAAGGTCCTGCCATGAGTCTATACCTCCTTCGTGAAGCGCATTGAACCACTCGTACGCTGGCCCCTCAAGAGTGGAGAGGAACCAACGGCAGAGGTATTCATCCGACGCGTTCACCATCAACATGTTGTTCTGGTAGCGGCTGAAGTGTTCCTAGGGATCGGAGCGGCCGTCGTAGGACTTGATGGCGTTTCCCCTGTACTTCTCCGGGATGGGAGCCTAGAGCACCCTGTTAGTGAAGGGAGTCCTGGTCCTGACTTGGATGACAGGGTCACCTCGTCCCTCAGCCAATTCCCTCTCAAGGGCGCTGACCTTGTTCATGAGTGCATTGAGGCCGGGGTCATTGGAGGCGCCGGCCGTGGGAATGTTCGCCGATTGTCTGGCCTCCATCTGAGCCAGTCTCCTTTCCAGCTGGGCGATAACCTCGTCCCGAGGGTCCTTTGCGGCCGTAGTGGCACCCTGTTGGTTTCACATGCGGACCTCGTGGGCCGTGTCGATCTGGTGGTGCATGTCGTCCTCGTGCAGCTTTCCCTTGCCTTTGTTCAGGCGGGGCTGGTCCGCTGTCCGGGACACTGACCCCAGGCTTTCCCTTGGCGAGCCAGGCCGGCGTTCACCAATCCGTCCCACCATCCTCTCCGATACCGGACGACGGCGCATGTCACCCGGCTTTTCCACACGCTGGGGTCGGTCCGGGCCGAGGAGGGGAAGCAGGGTGGGAGTGGGACGACGCCGTGTCCTGGGCTATCACCCCCTCATCGTTGCCTAGCTTTATGGCCAACGGTTGGGACTGAGGAGGTGCAGTGATGTTCCCCCCAGTCCTTGGCATAAGTGCGCTGAGGACGGTGGGGTTCTGAGCCAAGCTGGCGATGATGACTGACAGTGCGGCCTGAACCTGTGGGTCAACAGACGGAGAAGCCGTGGCCAACAGTTGGGCCGGGGCATTGTCTGCCTTCTCTGCGCGCTTCTAATCCAGGCCGATGCGGGCATCAGGGGCGCTGTCGTTGAGCTGGTTGCGCAGATCCGCCGTGAGGTTGATAGCCTCCTGGAAGACATCCCCTCCTTTGACATGGTCGGCCGTGGCGTCCTCCTCACACTCCCTGTTCTCCTGATCCTCAGGGATGGCCTTGCTGACGAGGTTGCGGTTTGACCTAGTTCTTCCCATGATCAATGGTTAGCTGTGCTTGGTAGCGACAAAGGGTGCTAACTTGATTGTTCTAGCTCTCAATGAAAGCACCAAATGATAGATTATATTCTAGAGAGAAGTGAGAGCTAGAGAGAGAAGTGAAAATAGATGCTTCAATAAATGATTTTCCAACCCCTATAACTACCTCCAGAGGAAGTATTTATAGGAAAAATACGGGCTGGGCTCCCAAGCCTTGGGCTTGGGAGGCCCATTTACAACTGGACCGCTATTGGGCCGAATACAAAGTAAATGATGGAGTATACAAATGAGTAAGTGTAAAATCCGGTTCTGGGAGTTCTTTATGGCCGACGAGGGTCTGGCCGATGAGGGCATGGCCGACGAAGACCCGGCCGACGAGGTCACCCGGTTCTTCTGGCTTCCGGATCATGTTCTGGGTTGACCTCGTTCCGGCCGATGAGGGTCATCTGGCCGATGAGGGTCCTACTGGGTGACAGCTGTGCCTTCTGTTCTCCTGAGTATGTGGGTCCTGGGGCCTAGACCCATATACTCCATCACTTTACATAGAGAAAATATTGATAATATGAAAATGATATGAATATGTTCTTTGTTAAAAATACTATCAATTAAATTTTTCATAAATATATTAGTTACAATAATTGGTCAAAGTTTATCATCTTTGACTGGAAAATTCAAAGATGGCTAAGTAAATTACGACGGAGGTAGTATTAAACTTTATCGTTTGTATTTAAAGCCCATTCTTTCCTTTTTTGCCATCATAAAAGCTTTATCATTTTCCATTTCAATCAATTAGTTTGGGGTTTCTATCCTTTCTCTTTTCTCTGCACAAACCTTAATTATCACACAGTTTTTTACTTTATTATTCCGTATGTCGATCGCAAAGTTATAAGAGATGGCTAGAGTACTTTGTATAACAATGTTGGTGTAGTATAATCTCTTAAAAGTGATTTTATCTGATTTGATATGTTTTGATTCGATCGGACACTTAAATTAGTACTTCCTACGCCCCCTAATATATTGGAGGGAAAGTGAGGGTGTGGTTATTAAGAAAAAGGGAATGATGTGGTTAGTATTGAATTGATAAAATATGAATAAAGTAATAAAAGTGCATTAAATTTTACTAAATGTGATATGCCACATACTAAGTGGGACACACGAAAAAAATAAAATGAGACAAAGATAAAGTGACAAAGGGAGTATAAGCAAAGAGAGGCTTAGTTGAGGTCTTACATGAACTCACCAAATTAAAGAAACACTTGCACTAGTTGCATTGGTGATGTATGAGGAAGTCTCACTTTCAGGTATATATGTAAATGTCACTCCTCAATTGTCTAAATTGTTGTAAATGTGGTCCTCACCCACATTATAAATGTCACCTCTCAAATAATCACATTAAAACAATTGACGATTGAGTGGTGAGATTTACAATCTTCAAAATATGGAGGCTATATTTCAATGTAAGATCGTTTGAGGGGCTAAAAGTGCGATTACCCCGCAATGCTATTGAAAATGTAGTACCTTATGATGACCCTTTAAGAGCTAGAAAATTTGAGTTTCAACTTACTTGTCAACTATATAAGTAACTCTCTGTTAAAGAATTTGTCCCACACCAGGTTGCTTTAAAATAATAAATACTATATTAAGATTTTGAGCTATTTCTCCTATCATGTAAACTCTTAGAAGAGAACCCCGAATCTTAACATGGTATCACATTTAAATCCATTTATAGTTTGACTTCTAGGTGCAATTGTAGTTTAACTCTTTGTTTAGCACATACTAGTATGATTAAAGTTAACTTATTAAAGGTTTCTTGGGCTGGGTGGATGTAAGCATTTAGTAATGGGGGCACATGTCCTCAATAAAATATAACTATGAAGCTAAATGTATACATATGAAAACTTTTTGTTGGTAGAAAAATATAAGACTTACCCCCATTAAAAAGTTTATGTTGTCCCCAACAAAAATAATTTTATACAAGGACTATGATGATATTTATCGTTGTATATGCTTAACTTATTTGAATTATAAATGGTTGAAAGAAATGTTAATAGTACAAAAAATAAATGAAAAAATTGTCAATAGTTTAGTTAGTTTCTAAAATCGTAAATTTAGAAATATGATGATAGCAATTACAATGAGTTTTTTGTTTAGTAATTAGTTTATTTGAATATGACTTGCATGGTATTTACGTTATTATTTATAAATATCAGCTAATTCTTCTGGGAAATTCCCCTAAATAGAAGTACATAAATTTTGGAATTCTAAATAGAATGATTATATTTTTCTTCAAAAATAGGAGTCATTATTGAAAATAGTCAAAATACTGCTACGATTGGAAAATATTGTCATTAATGATATTACAGAGTAGTAAATATTATCATGTTTAATGCCTAGTACTATAACTATTTGACATACCACAAGATAACAGTAAATACTGTCACGTTAATCCTATTTTGGGAAGAAAAAATATAGTAGTCCTGTCTTGAAATTCTAAAATCCGTTTACTCCTATTTCGGGAACTTTCCTATTTTTTATTTTATAATTATTTTAAAAAACTCAGCATACAAACTGTTGAGACTAATTAATATAATGTTGAAAGATACAAATATTTTCGGATGCTACTCACTGTAACATGTTAAAAAAGATCTTTTATTTCTACAGAAACTCTTATAAATTGTCATGCCAACAAATATATAACTAGAAGCTTTTAGAGACCTTTTAAATAATACAAAAGCTAGAAGATAGAGACTTATGTCTAACAAACATCAACTAGCTGTAGTTTTTTCGTTAGCTTAAATTTTGAAATTGCGCCCCCAATACGTATTATTTCTGGATCCGCCACTGTTTATATATCCCGATATTGTCCGGCTCGATTTAGATTAAGGAGCATATTAAAGAATTTGTCTCACACGATATTGTTGTTTTAAAACAATGAACACTATATATATATATATATTAGATTTTGGGCTTTTCCTCCAATTCTTTCAGGTTGATCGATCTTTTAGGATGGAACCATGAGTCTTAACACTCTTGATGATTTCGTGCGCTGAATTATCTAATAACTAAAATAAGTAACCTAGAGTTACTTTGTAACCTAGAGTTACTTTCCCGAATGAATTGTGTGAAGTGATTTGTATATAGTCATTTTAACTATTTGCATATAATTTTTATTCTATTTTATTAATAAAAAGTATTTTAAATTAATTTTTTTCGTAATTCAATAGATGTGACCAATTTAGCCGCAATATAATTAATTTAATTAGATTCATTAAGAAACAAGGAAACACAATTATATTCTCTGCTGTCGTGTATATACTGTAGCATATAGATGAGATGAGATAGGGTGAACCCTGATTGCATCTCTGCAACGTGCATTCATGCCAACGTACTCCTAATATTAATCACACGTAACAGATCCATCATCCATGCCAGAAGTAAATATTTTATATTTATGTGTGTGTGCAGGGGCGGAGCCAGGGCACTGAGCTGGACTGGGCCGGTACAAAGAATATTTTTGAAAAAAAATTTAAACAGAATTTTTTACACTAAAAATTAAGCCATTTTTTAAATTTGGGGTGGGTCATGGCCTAGGTTGGCCACCCCTTGTCTCCGCCCATGTGTGTGTGTATACATACATACTTCGTATATACATACACCTATATGCGCGCGCGCTCTTGATCGATGGAAACCCCAATATGTATAATGGCCTGAGCTCAGTAGAGTAGAGTGATGTGATGACAGTAACCTCCGGCCAATTCCATCGGCCGGCCATGCATATTATGGGAGTCTTTGGACCCATTTTTTAAAACTGCTTTGCTTATTTAGATAAAAAAAACAAATATTAAAGTGTTTGGATCAAGATGTACAATAGTCCTCCGTGCTCCAAACTAGTGATAGAAGCAATTTTTTGGAAGCTGAGACAAGAGAGAGATCAGCATCTCAAAAACAGATTTTGATTTTGTTCCTGCTTTAAAAAAGAAGCAGAAGCAAAATCAGTTCAAACATCGTAAACCGTAAAGTGCCTTACTTATGTCCCACATTTAATATCTTGTTTTACTTTAACACAATTATTAATAAAATGATTTTTTTAACCGATTAAAACAATGCTTGAAAAGTAAAAATTATGGTTGAGATTTGAGTAAAATGATATAAAATACATATTCTTCGACAAAAAGTGAAACATGACATTTATCTTGAAACAATTCAAAAATGAAATTAAGACGGCTAGAAGTCTAGAACGGAACGGAGGAGTAACATAGGGGTGTTTGAAATCGACGATAAAGCAAACAGATCTTTGTCTGCATTCAAATTATTTTAGAAAAAAAGAAAAGAATTACATATTCAAAAATTACATTAAAGGCTTTACAAAGTCGCAAAAACCAGAATCAAATTTGATTAAAATTTAATATATAAAGTAAGAGATTAAGAGTAGTTTGTGTTGATCAAGTGAATAGAAAACGTATCTTACAAAATAGGAGGGAAGGTGTAATTAATTGAGGAGCTGAGCTTCAATATACATAGTACTCCCTCCGTCCCGAAAAAGTTGGCCAAAGTTAACTTTCACGTGGATTAGTAAAGTACAAACCGTGTGATTGAAATTTGTGCAGAGGAGAGAGAATTAATTTTAATTAATCACATATTCCTTACTTTAAATTGAAATGACAAATATTTCTGGAATATCAAAAAAAGAAATTTGGTCAACATTTTCGGGAGGGAGTATATAATTGGTTTGAATGGTGGGGGATGGCGGGGTTATCTCTTATACAATTTGTACGTAAGGCGGGGGTTGCTTTGACAGCTTCTGCCTGTGCCTCCTCGATCTGCAAGCTGATGATGCATGCATGTATAAGTCAGAGCTGAGATACATACATAATTGTTTTGTTTTGTAAAATTTTATCCACTCAATTCATTCCTTCAGAAGATCGAATATTTTTAAGGCTTTTTTGCTGCTTCATTTTCCGACTATTTTCTTTGAATGCCAATTAAGTTCTAAATTAAGAACCTAAAGTACGTACCGTACTCCCCTACATCGCACCAACATTTTTTTGAAATAATTAAGGGGTACAAACGCACTCAAATGTAAACTGATAACAAATTAAATTATCCCAAAAAATGTAAGAGTGTATACAAAATAAAATTTTCAGTTTGGTCATCATCACGCGACAGAGTATTAGTTTTATTTTAATTACGTCATTATACGAAGTCTATTCAAGGATTTTAATTGATCTCTCACTTAAATACTAATATGGGAAAATTGTTCCAGATATCAAATAGGGGTAAAACAAGTTATGTATGCAACCCAAAATGTAAAAATAGCTAGAATTATAAGTGTATATATTTCTTTAAAAAAGAAACTGTATATATTTCCAAAGTACGAATACATTATATTCTCTATTCCTATTCTACCCTCACAAAAATTAAATTAAAAAATCATATTTTTATATCCGTATATGATAGAAACAAAATAATAATAAAAACATTTTTATTTATAATAAAATCGTTAAAATAAAAAAAGAAGTATAAAAATAAGGGAAAAATATTGTTTTTTTAACTTAAGAATTTATACTTAAATAAATAAATATATAAATAGATAAATAAATAAATAAATTAGTAAAAACACATAAAGAATTAAAAATTAGACGCCTCTCTTGCAGTCTTGCCACCTCTGCCGCCTTTATCGGAAAAATGTCATCTTTTGTAAAAATAGTAACTTTTCCGAAAATGACATGAAGATGACAATGTTACTCTTTGAAAATGTCAAATTTTCCTATGGAACTGTCGCCTAGATGACGTTCTTGATGCAAAATTGACATTTTTTCTGAAGGTCAGAACTGGCGGTGGTGGAAGCCGACTTAGCTCATTAAGATATGGTAATGGGTAAGATAGGAAGAATTGACATTTTTTCTGAAAAGTCTAAGGCTACAATGACATGAGACATATAATGGAAACGATTTCACAAATCTATCTAGATCGCTAATCCCACAATAATGTAGTCTAGTCTAATAGTCTTGGTGAACTTGATACTCCAAGGAAATAATAAAAAATACAAAAAAATATCTGAATTCAATAGCCACCAAAGAGGGAGAATTGATTTGACGAGTAACCAGTAAAGAAAACTCAAACGAGCAGAAATTGGTCAATTCATCAATTTGATCAGCCACCGAAAATGAGATCCAGTTGAGCGAGGAATTGAGTATTATAAGATTTATGTTGAACAAATCTTATGAACCATGAACAATCAAAATTCACCGCTGGCAAGACCAGTTTCACTAAAGAGGAACACACAACCTCTTTGGACTACGAGTTCGGTACCTGAGTTTCCCGAGGGTCAACTCTCGCTGGCTTTTTTTTTACTCGAAATGATGTACCCACTGCGTACAAATATACGGAGTATATGTGTGTGGATGGGCTTAGCTTGCCCCGGCCCCCATGTGCTTCCATGCATAACTACCTGACCCGGCCTCAGTTCTCTTAAATTAACACATAAACTAATTAATCATTAATTAATGTTTGCCCCAAGGTAGATTCTATGGTACCCATAAAGTATCATACCTTTGTCCACATGGACCAATGAAAATGTAGGAGTTGAATTATTTAAATCTAAATTAAAAACGATAAAGTGATGTGAACCAATGAAATGAAGGATAGGTACGGTACCCCATTTTTTAGAAAGGTACCGGAGTTGTCACCTTGTCCAAATTGTGTGTGAGTATGAGGAGAGAATGAGGTGAGAGAAGTGCAATAAAGCCCGCACAAGTATATATAATGATGCATGTGCTTCTCAATTAATTCCTGCTATGCGGCCTAGACTACGTACTACTACTATACATACAACGTTGCCTTTTAATTGGCCTACCCTCTCCTCCCTCATTCATCAGCTGTAACGTAACTATCCATAAATTCCATCTGTCTGTATTTAATTTTAATTTGGCTCCATCAATTCCTTATAAGCTTCTTTCATTCATTCCCATATATATATGCATGTATGTGTATATATATATATATATATATATATATATATATATATATATATATATATATATATATATATATATGTGTGGTTGGTATGGTATATTATTCATTGAATTAAGGAGGTGAGGTGAGGTGAAGCTCTAGCTAGCTAGCGATGGAGTCGTCTCCCCGCGCAGAGGAATGCCACAGTAGCTGCGAATCCGGGTGGACTATGTACCTTGCTGCCTCCCCCACCACCACCTATGATGATGAAACGGCCATCATCACCAACAACAACGTTAATTTCTATCACCCACAAAACAACACTACCTGCGGCAGCCGTGAAGTAGTAGTTGACCAGGACGACGACGACGACGACACAGATGATTCCATGGCTTCCGATGCCTCCTCCGGCCCTACCACAATCCGCCGCCGCAGGTCGTGGGTTCATGGAAATTCTCCCCCGCCTGCGGCTTCTAATAAGAGCAACTTCGTTAGGGTTCATGATGATGAGGAGGACAATAATAATAATAATAATAATGAGAAGCTGCTCCTCAGTTGCTCGTCAAATTACATTGAAGCCCCGGTGAAGATGCAGATGCTGCCTGCTGCTGCTGATGCTCAGAATAATAATAATAATAATTATTATTATTATTATTATGGAGAAATTAGGGAAGCGTCGTCTTTCCATAGTGCAAGAGCTGCGGCTCCAGAGTACTCCCACAAGAACAGGCGGCCGCCGCCGAAGAAGAACAGCGGCGGCTGGAAGGGTAAAAAAGAAAAATGATTTTGTAGAGTATTAAGTTTAATTTTTATTTTCCCTCAGCTCCCTCCGACTTTAGCTAGCTAGCTAATTAAATTAAATTTTTATTTTCCCAGCCTCAACAGGTGAAGCAGCCACTATCCTGTCTTAATTAATTTAATTAATTGTAGTACTTCTTGTATTAGTAGTAGTAGTTACGTACGTACGTAGTGCATACAAGAATATGCTAATTAATTTGCAGCTACTTGATCGATCAATGGGAGCGAGACATTATTATACTATACTATAGGTTTTCACCTACCTATATCTACTCTTGTGAGGTTAATTACCATTCCACCTCTTTTAAGCTAATTTACTAACAAATTTAAAAATGATTTCGTTTTCACCCTCATGATTTTGTGACATTTAATTTGATGCGTCGATGATGAAACGCTTAGTAACACAAGAGGGGTGAATTGTGTTTCTGTGGAACTGTGACAGATTCTCGCACAGTTCTATTGTGGGCGTAGAGAAATGCGAAATAATAAAGATACAAGAATTTAACGAGGAAAAATCCCTTGACTCATAGGATTAAAAAACCTCGACCTCCCTAAGAGGAATTTGAACAACTTCACTAAATAGCCAAAAAGGGGTTTACAAGATAAATTCTCCTAATCTACCCTTGAGCCACCCCAACTCTATCCTCTCTAGGAAGGGTTATGCATCTCTACCTTGCGGGTAGAGAGCCTCTCAGCTTTACAACAAAGCTCTAACACACATGATCCCAAACCGAGGAAGCTACACTTAGCTTTTCCTCGAAAACCAAGTTACAAGATAAAGAAGGAAAAAGAAACTCTATCTAGAATTTCGTGCGTAGGTTCAGGTACTTTGGACTTCAATACTCCTCGTAAGTCTTTCTCCCTTTTATTACTCCTTCAAGCACAACTTCTTCTTTTGGTCTTCGACTATATATATAGCACGAAAGATGACCGTTGATTCTCCTTTCCTTTGGAAGTTTGGTAGACTTTCCTTGATATTTTTGAATTACTTTCCTTTCAGTAGTTTCTCGTTTATTTGTTCAATCAAGAGTAAATCAACTCATGATTTACGCACCGTTATATAAGGAAGCACAGATTCACTTATCATGTAAATATGCAATGGATATTAAGTAGCAATAAGATATTCATGTAGTTAAATCATGCTACGATAATATTCTTACCTAAAGAGATTTCGTTTGACCTTTATGGAAAGATAACTTGTTCTCTTTGCATATATAAAAATGTTACGGTCAATTACCATTAAAGTGGCAAAGAATTTATTTAGGTGACCTTTATGGAAAGATAACTTGTTCTCTTTGCATATATAAAAATGTTACGGTCAATTACCATTAAAGTGGCAAAGAATTTATTTAGGTGACACATATATAGGTTAAGTCATTAAAGTAAATGCTTAGTCATGTATGAGAGATGTGCCACATGTAAAATAATTTAGCTTCATAGATGAGGTATTGTCAGGCAGCTATATATCAATTAAATCACTTATCAAGCATGAAAATTATTTATATCAAACAGAACAAAGTTCGTTCCTGATAGAACCGGTAGTAGTTCTATCCAAAGGTCCCACCTGCATGGTTAGTTAAATAATGAATTATTGTTTTGGACCCAAGGATAGTGTTCATTCTGTTTAAGTTAGTCATCAACAAAACTAAATATTCAACAAATTTCCCCTTTTTGTTGATGACAAACCTTAGGTGCCTGAAAAAAAATCCCCCAGATTAGCGTGTAAACAAATATAGTAGTAGCAGCAGTTTAAGTGTAGCAGCAAAAACGAGGTACCTGATTATTTCCTCCTTTTGGCATCAACCAAAAGGATAGTGTTCATTCTGTTTAAGTTAGTCATCAACAAAACTAAATATTCAACAAATTTCCCCTTTTTGTTGATGACAAACCTTAGGTGCCTGAAAAAAAATCCCCCAGATTAGCGTGTAAACAAATATAGTAGTAGCAGCAGTTTAAGTGTAGCAGCAAAAACGAGATTTCGTTTGACCTTTATGGAAAGATAACTTGTTCTCTTTGCATATATAAAAATGTTACGGTCAATTACCATTAAAGTGGCAAAGAATTTATTTAGGTGACACATATATAGGTTAAGTCATTAAAGTAAATGCTTAGTCATGTATGAGAGATGTGCCACATGTAAAATAATTTAGCTTCATAGATGAGGTATTGTCAGGCAGCTATATATCAATTAAATCACTTATCAAGCATGAAAATTATTTATATCAAACAGAACAAAGTTCGTTCCTGATAGAACCGGTAGTAGTTCTATCCAAAGGTCCCACCTGCATGGTTAGTTAAATAATGAATTATTGTTTTGGACCCAAGGATAGTGTTCATTCTGTTTAAGTTAGTCATCAACAAAACTAAATATTCAACAAATTTCCCCTTTTTGTTGATGACAAACCTTAGGTGCCTGAAAAAAAATCCCCCAGATTACCTGATTATTTCCTCCTTTTGGCATCAACCAAAAGGAAATGGAAAAGAACCAAAATAATGCCGAGTATCAGTGCACCAAGGTTAAAGTATTTAAGATGTCTAGTAACAGATTACGCCTCCCAACCCAAAGTTAATATGAGAAGTGTTTTTCAATCATCATCAGAGGAGTAAATTATTCTTCTATGAGTGGCACCAGGGTCACCAAACTTCGCAGCCACCTCCTGCTTGAAAGATTGGAAATCATTGCGAATGACGTTGGTAGAAGCCGCCAATGTGTCCACCATTTGTGCCAAAGCAGAGATGGAGTCTGAAAGTGAAGCAAATTGGTGTTGAATAAAGTGCTCCAGGAGGTTTATACGATCTGTGATTGGAGGTACAGCCACCATTGGGTCGATGGAGGGAACTGGAGTAGGTTTTGGCCTGGGTTTTTGTTCTGAGGACGAAGGAGCAGACTGTTTATGAAGTAGGTGAGAGTTTAAGATAACCAGTCCTAAGTTGCTAAGGCCCCTTTTATCCAGAATCTTACACGCTTCTTCAGAGGAGAATTTGTCTAGAGCAATTTTCTCAGATAAAAATATTTTGGTAAACAGCGGGGCATATGGAATTTCAATCCTCCGGGATGATGTACTAATGATAGAACTGAGATGGGCCATCATTAAACCAAGAAGGTTAATAGGATTTTTGTTGGCTATGAGGTACATGTAGGCTAGTTCAACTCTTGATGGTGTGAACCTACCTTGTAGCCTAGGGATCATGTTGTGATGAACAAAGTAAAACAGCAGTTTAGGAATTGGAGCTAGACTGGCAACATGGAGAGAGGACTCGGAAATGGTAGGGTCAAAATATTCAAGTGCAACTGTTTGAGAAGTATCAGTTAGGGGCCACTCATTTTTGTTATATTGGCATACACTAGTACAGGGAACACCTAATACTTTACCCAGATCAGTGATATTTAACAGAATTTTGGTACCTTGCACCCTGGAGGATAATGTACTATCTTTGATAATGAGATTTGCCAGGAATTATGAGATCAGTTCGGGATACACATGGGAACAATTCTTGGAATCAAACAAGATATCCCAATTTTGGAAAGAAATAAGCTCAATAAAATCAGTGGTTTTTCGAGTCAAATCATCAGAGGATATGGAGAGTGTCACACCCCGGACCTAGCCGGACACATCAACAACCCGCCGTACAGTACGAATAGTCAACCGCAGTCCAACTCATCCATACTATACAAGGCGTCATGAATATCATTCACACATAGTACCTCCATAAACAAACATAATGTAAAACATGCATTTAAAACAGCGGAAGCATTAATACAATTGTTCAAGCCACACTTGGCATAACTAGGCATGCAAGCCCCCAAAGTAATTATTCAGAAAATATTATCCATGAGCATTAATGTAATTGTTTTTAAAACAGAACGGGAGAAGCACGAACCACGTCTTCTTCCCTTGATTCCTCCCGAAGCAACGGGCAATGGCAGCGACCTTCAAGTTCTACCTGAAACTGTGAGGTGGCCTCCCCCGTGAAGGGGAGGTCAGTACTTGGAAATATTTGACAAGTACAATAGCAACTATACTAAGTATAATCAACGTTTTAATTTCCAAGACCCTCAACTTAGGGTACTATTATATTATAGGCCATAACCCTCGGTTACCCCTCTTTCTTTTAATTGTACTTACTTTACATAAAGTCAAGTAGTCAGCCCGTAGGCCCATACTCATTTAGAATTCGTCTTTTCCATTCCCCCGTGACCGCGAGTCACGATAACCCCGTGGGGTCCCATCGAGCCCCAATTGTATAGCATGGGCTCGGCCCAACTACATCTCTATACAATCCTCTAGCTCAATATATCATATCAAAATTTGTATGGCAAGGGCTCGGCCCAACTACGTTTCCATACCAACCATAACTTCGTGGCAAGGGCTCGGCCCAACTACGTTTCCACGGAGGTCACATATACATGGCAAGGGCTCGGCCCAACTACGTTTCCATGCTAATCATATTACATGGCATGGGCTCGGCCCAACTACATCTCCATGTCATCCTAGAGTCCAACTCTAATTATTCTCATAATCAAATTCTCAAGCAAGTCCTATGCATAGAATCAATTCCCGTAGGTGGCCTTTAGGCCTACCCCTATCACACCTTAGTGTTCATACCATTCATCCTTAAGTATCTCTTGAGACTACTTAAGGCATATCTATTCACAATCCTACCTCTTAGGATTTGTTTCATCATTTATTTATATTAATTCCCCGACTAGTATTTTGATACTAATTGGATAACCTTAGAACATGCCAAGTTCCTATTTCCCAATTTGCATTTCATTTCCATTGATTTCTCAACCAAAGTATAGTTTAATCTCAATATCAAAAATATCACTTTAATCCATTCATGAATTTCATACATGAAATAAAGTATATTTTATCACAATGCCATCATAGTAATTCCATTAACAAGCCATTCCATTCATTTCACATAATCATACACAATTATTCTAAATTTGTATATCATGCTTCACTTACTCATATCCATATTATTTTCATTTAGGCATTATTAATCATTAATAATCCATGAAAATCCCATCTAATTACTTTAGGCATTCTTATGAAATTAACTCACTAATTATAAGCAATAGAGTCAGCCATCCTCACCTCGTGATGTGCTACAATAGTTGCCTTTGTTACGCCCCTCGATCAATCCCCGTTCTAGACCGTTTGAAAGGCAAAACTGGACTGCCTGGGCAAAAGCCGGGCGGCTTTCACGAAAGCCGGGCGGCTTTCGTGGTCTGCAACTGCGACTAGCTCCTTTGAAGTGGCGGTTTCCGGCGGTTTCGACTCCTATCGATTTGCCAACCCTCCTAAGTTAATGACCACCACTTTATATCAATATCCTACACTTTTAAACGTGTAGAACTCATGGTTTAATCCACCATATGATTTCTTAAAAATCATACAATAAAAAACTAGTTAAAGATTGTTTATTGAGTTCTTACCTCAAAAACAACCCTCTTCTCTTTGGATTCTCTTCCTTGCTGCTTGGACTATGAGAGGAGGCTTCCCTAGAGCTTCTCTCTTTGCCTTGGCCGAGTGGATGGTTGAGGAGATGGTAGGATGAGTGATTAACACCATCCACCTAAGTCAACCCACAAAATAAGGGAGTAGGGTAATGGTGGGTATGGATTTTGTCTCTTGGAGACTTCCCACCTACTAGGTACACCCCCTCCAGCTGCTTCCTTGTCATTTGCAGCACATTGGGTCGTGGGATGGCCCCCACTTATGTGGGAGGTCACCCCATTATGTCCCGGTGTGTATAATTGGCCCCGAAAGTTGTATTTTTTTCGGACTACTTTAGTCATATTTTATTTTATCGGGTCGGATAAAACATACCACGTGTTCCCAACAATTTTGGGCCTTTAGAAACGATGTACATTCCCCAACATTAATTTTGGAGTCCTCGAAACTCATTTCGGGCTGTTATCCGCCAAATTACCAATACCGGTAATTGGGCCCCGTTTGACCAACCGGTCAACTCCATGTCTTTCTTATGGCCCAAATAAAATATCCACCACTATATATATTATCTAGACCAAGATGAATATAATATGTGGTTCGGGAATTATCGGGCGGTCCCCGTTCCCGCTGCGGGCCCCACATGCAATTTACTATTCACGTAAAAGAAATAATAAAAATTTACAATTACGCAAATTCATAAATCATCTTTCAAGGTTTATTACATAATTTACTAAAAGTAAATATGCTCGGGGTCGGTGTTACAAGTTCACCCCCCCCCCCCCCCCCTTAACGGGAATTTCGTCCCCGAAATTCACAATGCTCATTCAAACAAAAACGCGTATTGCTCCTTCATCAAGGCCTCCGTTTCCCAAGTTTCCTCCTCAACTCGGTCACTTTTCCAAAGGATTTTAACCATTGGAACTTTCTTGCTTCTCAATTTCTTGACTTGTCTGTCAAGTATCTTCACCGGTTGCACGGCATAATTCAAGTCTTTCCGTATTTCAACGGGTGGTTTTTCTAATACATGAGATGGATTGGGCATATACTTTTTAAGCATGGACACGTGGAATACGTTATGTATCTTCTCCAATTCTGGAGTCAACTGTAATCGGTATGCCACGGCCCCAATCCTCTCAAGAACCACGAATGGCCCTATGTATCGTGGGTTAAGTTTCCATCGGCTCTGAAATCGGATGATTCCCTTCCAAGGTGAAACTTTCAAAAATACTTCATCTCCCACCTTAAACTCCAAGGCTCTTCGGCGCTTATCAGCATAGCTTTTCTGTCTATCCTGGGCCGCCTTAAGTCTCTCACGGATCATCTTCACCTTAGACTTGGTGATCTACACCAATTCCGTGCTCTCGAGTTTGGCCATGCCAACGTCATCCCAACACAACGGTGTACGACATCTCCTCCCATACAATGCCTAGTATGGAGGCATGCCTATACTCGCCTGATAACTGTTGTTATAGGCAA
This sequence comes from Cuscuta europaea, assembly GCA_945859875.1. Taxonomy (NCBI): domain Eukaryota; kingdom Viridiplantae; phylum Streptophyta; class Magnoliopsida; order Solanales; family Convolvulaceae; genus Cuscuta; species Cuscuta europaea. Next base: position 12,933,762 of record CAMAPE010000029.1, on the reverse strand, counting down.
ACTCCACAATTGACAAATGGTTGTCCCAACTCCCTTGGAACTCCAATGCACAGGCTCTCAGCATATCCTCTAATATCTGTATAACCCGCTCAGATTGCCCATCCGTTTGTGGATGAAAGGCTGTACTGAATTTCAACTTTGTCCCCATAGATTCTTGGAATTTCGGCCAAAATCGTGATGTGAATCGCGGATCTCTATCGGATACAATGGTTATAGGAACCCCATGTAGCCTCACGATCTCATCCACATACAACTTGGCTAACCTCTCCAGTGCATAGGTGGTGTTGATAGGTAGAAAGTGTGCAATCTTTGTGAGTCTATCGACCACAACCCATACGGCATCATAGTTCTTAATCGTCCGTGGCAGCCCCACCACGAAATCCATAGTCACGTGCTCCCACTTCCATTCAGGAATGGAAAGTGGCTGTAGTAACCCAGCCGGATGCTGATGTTCTGTCTTAACTTGCTGACAAGTAAGACACCTACTGATGTACTCGGCTATTTCCCTCTTCATACCCGACCACCAGTAACTCTCCTTCAAATCACGGTACATCTTCGTGCCTCCCGGGTGCATGGCATACACCGATGAATGGGCCTCCTCTAAGATGGACTTTCGGAGCTCATCATCCAACGATACACACACTCGGTCACGAAATAATAAGAGACCATCGTCTCTCTCCCTGAAATCCTCAACCGGTCCCGCTAGCATGCGTTCACGGATCTTCATAAGTTCTTCGTCGGTTTCTTGACCCTTCTTGATTTCATCAAGTAATGTAGGTCTCACCTCGAATCTAGCTAACAAGGCACCATCGCTAGGTACCTCCAATTGGGCTCTCAATGCCCTCAAGCTAGTCAATAATGCCCCAGATGAATTCTGTCGGCTCAAGGCATCCGCTACCACGTTGGCTTTACCGGGGTGGTACTCGATAACTAGATGGTAGTCTTTTATCAACTCCATCCACCGTCTCTGTCTCATGTTTAACTCTTTTTGAGTAAACACGTACTTCAGGCTTTTGTGGTCGGTGTATATATGACATGTTTCCCCGTAGAGATAATGTCTCCAAATCTTCAATGCGAACACCACCGCCCCAGCTCTAAGTCATGAGTGGGATAATTTACCTCATGCTTCTTCAACTGTCGTGAAGCATAGGCAATCACCCTCCCATTCTGCATCAAGACACATCCAAGCCCTTGGATGCTTGCGTCGCTGTAGACATCGTACCCCACACCCTGTTTGGGTAGTGCGAGTACCGGTGCCTCGGTCAATCTCTTCTTCAGTTCAAGGAATCCCTTCTCACATCGGTCATCCCATACGAACTTGGCCCCCTTTCGAGTGAGCTTTGACAATGGCGATGCCAAAACTGAGAATCTCTCCACAAATTTTCGGTAGTACCCCGCCAATCCAAGGAAGCTACGAATTTCCTTGACGTTCTTTGGCCTCTCCCATTCAGTAATGGCCTCAATCTTCTTGTTATCTACGGCAATCCCTGATCCTGAAACCACATGCCCGAGAAAACCAATCTCCCTTAGCCAAAATTCACATTTGGAAAACTTGGCATAGAGTTGCTTCTCCCGTAGTGTCTCAAGAACAAGTATCAAGTGCTCTTCATGCTCTTCTTCACTCTTCGAGTAAATCAAGATATCATCTATGAACACAATCACAAACCGGTCCAAGTATTCATGAAATACTCGGTTCATCAAGTCCATAAATGCTGCCGGGGCGTTTGTCAGCCCGAATGACATAACTAGGAACTCGAAATGACCATACCTTGTGCGGAATGCACTCTTCGGTATGTCATCCTCCTTTATCTTCAGTTGGTGGTACCCCGACCTCAAGTCAATCTTCGAAAACACCGTCGCTCCTCGGAGCTGATCAAACAAGTCATCAATCCTAGGCAAGGGATACCTATTCTTGATTGTGACCTTGTTCAGTTGACGATAGTCAATGCACATTCGAAGTGTTCCATCTTTCTTTTTCACGAAAAGGACCGGTGCTCCCCACGGAGAGTGACTCGGCCTTATGAAACCGTTATCCAATAGCTCTTGCAATTGGGTTTTCAACTCGTTAAGTTCAGCGGGTGCCATTCTGTATGGCGGTATAGAGATTGGTTTGGTGCCGGGTTCAACCTCGATCACGAACTCAATCTCACTATCGGGTGGAAGTCCCGGCAAGTCTTTTGGGAAGACGTCCGGATACTTGCACACTACTCTCACATCATTGATGTCTATCTCTTCCTTGGTTTTATCCACCACATACGCTAGGTATGCGTGGCATCCCTTTCTCATCATATTCCTCGCCCTCACGGCGGATATGATACATCTGTTTGATTTGCCTCTATCTCCCTCGAAGCGTAAGGTCAACCCTTCACCGCCTTCGAGTTCAAGAATCTTCGTGTAGCAATCGACCCTAGCATGATGTTTCTCAAGCCAATCCATCCCGAGGATTGCATCAAACTCGATCATACTCAGCGGTACGAAATCACACGTCAAGTTCTGTCCCTCCACCTCCACCTCACACGATGGATAGTGGCTATCTCTCTCGATATCATCCCCTAGAGGCGTGGACACCAATAGGGTTTGAGTCATCGGTACAAGTGGTCCGTTGAATCCGCTGGCGAACGCCTCACTCACAAATGATCGTTGCGCCCCGGTATCAATAAGGATCCTTGCATCTCTCCCGTTTATCTTTAGTGTTCCTACATTCATAAGTAATGTATAACACACTATCTAATTAATAGGCTTGTTTCTTAAGTCGTAGAGTATGTTGGTCGCGGTTCGGGTGGGGTTCGTTTGACACCCGTCCGAAAATTCCCCGGTTTCTAACCTTTAGAACCGCTCTAGGACGAACCCAGCTGAAAGCCGGCCGCTTATCACGAAAGCCGGCCGGTTTTCGTCTGCGAGAAAAAATTCTCGTATGAAAAATCACGAAAGCCGGGCGGCTTTCACGAAAGCCGACCGGTTTTCGTCGCCGCAGTTTTGTTCAGGAAATGGTCTCAAAGCCGGCCGGTTTCTACGAAACCCGGCCGGGTTTTAGCAGCGCAGAAATCCCCAGGCCCAACGAAAGCCGGGTGGCTTTCGCCAAAGCCGGGCGGCTTTCAGCTGCGAGAAATTTCCCTAGGTCAGGCATTTATGAAAGCCAGCCGGTCTTTACAAAAGCCGGCCGGTTTTTGGTTGCGAGGATTTTACAGATTAATTGATGACGAAAGCCGGGCGTCTTTTGGTGGAAACCGGCCGGCATTCGTTGCCGCAGCATTTTCCCAATAATTCAAGACGAAAGCCGGGCGGCTTTCGTCAAATGTCGGGCGGCATTCTCCCAGGGCGGGGATTTTTCCTCCCCTTTCCCCTACAATCCCGACCAAACCATCGGGGTTTCAAATTTTGCACATTCCAAACACTCCTATTGCATACAATAGAGTTAATAACATGAGTTTAAGATTTTACCCCCCACGGAGTCCGGGTTAGCACGTGCGTCCGCCTCCGTCATCGCATAGACCCTAGCCTGGGTCTTGCCTTGGTTCACGGATGGCGCGTTGCTTGTACTTGGCCCTCCGTGCGTCGTGCTCGCGTGAGGTTCCCCTGCTCGGTTCCTACTTGCCGTGGTCCCGCTGCTAGGTCTTGCACCCATGACTCGCCCAAGTTGTGGGCAGTTTGATCTCAAGTGTCCCGCCTCCCCGCATTGGTAACACCTAGGGGGTCGCGGCACTTCCCCGTGTGGTTCCTCTTGCAGTTATCGCACCTGCTAATGCCCGAGCCTTGCGACCTCGAGCCTTGCCCCCCTGGGCCTTGGTTTCCCCTGGATGGTGGTGCGGGCGTTCTGAAAGAGCCACCTCCCCCGTGGTTCCCCTTCTTGCTAGAACCTTGGGGGCCGGTGTTCTCCCATTTCCTCTTCTTCGCCTCCTCGGCGTTTTTCAGCTTTCTTTCTTCCCATTCCTTCTCCCCTTTCAGGCCTTGCTCCACCACTTGACTTAACGTCATGTTAGGCAATTGTGTTGCCCGTTCACGCACGTCTAAGTCTAAAGCATCCCAAAAGTGATTCACCATCCGGTTCTCATCACAAGCATACTCCGGTATGAACTCCGCGAGCTCCCTGAACTTGTGCTCAAGTTGCCTCACGGTATACTTGCCTCCTTGGGTCAAGTTGGTGTATTCTCTCCTCTTCAAGTTCACCTCGAAGTCGGAGTAGTATTGGTTGAAGAATTCCTGTCGGAAATTCTCCCAAGTTACGGCCTCACCGTACTTCCCCTTGACACCGTCCCACCATGTGGACGCCATCCCCTCTAGCAACCTTGTTGCTACTCTCATCTTCATGTTTGGCGGCAGCTGCATATCAAGGGCCGCTTCATTGAACCGCTTGATCCACTCCGCCGCAACGGATATATCTCCCGTTCCATCGAACGGTTTACACCCCAAATCTCTTGCTTCTTTGAGGTACTTCGAGATCCTTATTATCGGGACCTCGACACCTCGATCTACTCGGGACTCCACATGTCCCCTAGAACCCGCATGGCTTCCCCTTCTTGAAGCCCCTCCCAAAGCACGCCTTGCCCAGCGCCTTTGGCGATCCTGTTGAAATTGACGGAGTAGTTCCTCCATCCTTTCTAGAGCGTCATCATCGTCACTCCCCTCACTGTCATCATCATACTCCCCATCATTTGGGGTCTCAACCGGCTCAGTTCCCGGTTGATACGTCGAATCCTCCTCGGACTCATAGGACTCGTTGACTGTTTCCACATAACTGTCACTCACGGTCTGATCTTGGCCTCCACGGCCCTGTCCTCTGGACACCCTAGAAGCCCCTCTGCTGCCTTGCACGGATCCTCCCGGTGCTCGGCCAGTCGGGTTCCTTCTAGTTACTTTCCCGGTACGTTCCATTTCTGAAAGAAATTGAGAATGAGTCATTAGACTCGTACCAAATGTCAAATGACAGATAGGTACTTAAAGACATCCTTTGGCTCAAATCACCGCCATACCAATTGCTAAGGGTACCATCTTAACAATTAGAGACATTGCAACTTAAGTACCAAAAGTTCTATAAGTACAAAACCTTATGCTCATGGTTTTCGAATTCATTTTCAAAAGAAATTTTGAAGCTTCATTATGATGTTTACGGACTAAGGCTCTGATACCAATTAAATTGTCACGCCCCAGACCTAGCCGGACACATCAACAACCCGCCGTAAAGTACGAATAGTCAACCGCAGTCCAACTCATCCATACTATACAAGGCGTCATGAATATCATTCACACATAATACCTCCATAAACAAACATAATGTAAAACATGCATTTAAAACAGCGGAAGCATTAATACAATTGTTCAAGCCACACTTGGCATAACTAGGCATGCAAGCCCCCAAAGTAATTATTCAGAAAATATTATCCATGAGCATTAATGTAATTGTTTTTAAAACAGAACGGGAGAAGCACGAACCACGTCTTCTTCCCTTGATTCCTCCCGAAGCAACGGGCAATGGCAGCGACCTTCAAGTTCTACCTGAAACTGTGAGGTGGCCTCCCCCGTGAAGGGGAGGTCAGTACTTGGAAATATTTGACAAGTACAATAGCTACTATACTAAGTATAATCAACGTTTTAATTTCCAAGACCCTCAACTTAGGGTACTATTATATTATAGGCCATAACCCTCGGTTACCCCTCTTTCTTTTAACTGTACTTACTTTACATAAAGTCAAGTAGTCGGCCCGTAGGCCCATACCCATTTAGAATTCGTCTTTTCCATTCCCCCGTGACCGCGAGTCACGATAACCCCGTGTGGTCCCATCGAGCCCCAATTGTATAGCATGGGCTCGGCCCAACTACATCTCTATACAATCCTCTAGCTCAATATATCATATCAAAATTTGTATGGCAAGGGCTCGGCCCAACTACGTTTCCATACCAACCATAACTTCGTGGCAAGGGCTCGGCCCAACTACGTTTCCACGGAGGTCACATATACATGGCAAGGGCTCGGCCCAACTACGTTTCCATGCTAATCATATTACATGGCATGGGCTCGGCCCAACTACATCTCCATGTCATCCTAGAGTCCAACTCTAATTATTCTCATAATCAAATTCTCAAGCAAGTCCTATGCATAGAATCAATTCCCGTAGGTGGCCTTTAGGCCTACCCCTATCACACCTTAGTGTTCATACCATTCATCCTTAAGTATCTCTTGAGACTACTTAAGGCATATCTATTCACAATCCTACCTCTTAGGATTTGTTTCATCATTTATTTATATTAATTCCCCGACTAGTATTTTGATACTAATTGGATAACCTTAGAACATGCCAAGTTCCTATTTCCCAATTTGCATTTCATTTCCATTGATTTCTCAACCCAAGTATAGTTTAATCTCAATATCAAAAATATCACTTTAATCCATTCATGAATTTCATACATGAAGTAAAGTATATTTTATCACAATGCCATCATAATAATTCCATTAACAAGCCATTCCATTCATTTCACATAATCGTACACAATTATTCTAAATTTGTATATCATGCTTCACTTACTCATATCCATATTATTTTCATTTAGGCATTATTAATCATTAATAATCCATGAAAATCCCATCTAATTACTTTAGGCATTCTTATGAAATTAACTCACTAATTATAAGCAATACAGTCAGCCATCCTCACCTCGTAATGTGCTACAATAGTTGCCTTTGTTACGCCCCTCGATCAATCCCCGTTCTAGGCCGTTTGAAAGGAAAAACTGGACTGCCTGGGCAAAAGCCGGGCGGCTTTCACGAAAGCCGGGCGGCTTTCGTGGTCTGCAACTGCGACTAGCTCCTTTGAAGTGGCGGTTTCCGACGGTTTCGACTCCTATCGATTTGCCAACCCTCCTAAGTTAATGACCACCACTTTATATCAATATCCTACACTTTTAAACGTGTAGAACTCATGGTTTAATCCACCATATGATTTCTTAAAAATCATACAATAAAAAACTAGTTAAAGATTGTTTATTGAGTTCTTACCTCAAAAACAACCCTCTTCTCTTTGGATTCTCTTCCTTGCTGCTTGGACTATGAGAGGAGGCTTCCCTAGAGCTTCTCTCTTTGCCTTGGCCGAGTGGATGGTTGAGGAGATGGTAGGATGAGTGATTAACACCATCCACCTAAGTCAACCCACAAAATAAGGGAGTAGGGTAATGGTGGGTATGGATTTTGTCTCTTGGAGACTTCCCACCTACTAGGTACACCCCCTCCAGCTGCTTCCTTGTCATTTGCAGCACATTGGGTCGTGGGATGGCCCCCACTTATGTGGGAGGTCACCCCATTATGTCCCGGTGTGTATAATTGGCCCCGAAAGTTGTATTTTTTTCGGACTACTTTAGTCATATTTTATTTTATCGGGTCGGATAAAACATACCACGTGTTCCCAACAATTTTGGGCCTTTAGAAACGATGTACATTCCCCAACATTAATTTTGGAGTCCTCGAAACTCATTTCGGGCTGTTATCCGCCAAATTACCAATACCGGTAATTGGGCCCCGTTTGACCAACCGGTCAACTCCATGTCTTTCTTATGGCCCAAATAAAATATCCACCACTATATATATTATCTAGACCAAGATGAATATAATATGTGGTTCGGGAGATGTATTCTTCCTTGAGTCGTGCGGCATCTTCGTCAACCACTCTCTCCATTCTTGGATATTTCTTGGTGGAGTCCTTTTCGGAGATAATGCCCTCGGCAATTGCCCTTTTTCGAGTGTACTGAGGCAAAACCTTCCCGTCGCGAGTTGGTGGTTTAGACTTCGAATGCTTAACCGGAGAGGGAGTGGCTGAGGGTGGTGTATTATCTTCTTGGTCCCCCTTAGAAGATGCGGGTGATGGTGGTAGTAAACCGGAAGATTCGAGGTGTTGGTTTTGCATGTTGGTAGGAGGAGTGGATTCAAGTTCAATCAGAGTGGATGAGGATGGTGGTGGAGGTTGTGAGTTTCGTTTTTGCCCTGAGTGTCGAAGTGCGGTGGGAGGAGCACAACCCCTGGTTTTAACCATGATGATTAGGGAAGAGAAACAAGAAGGAAGTTATGGAAGGTGGATGGATTTGGTAGTGGGCGGCAGTATAACTTGGAAACCGAGTGGGATCCTTTTTACTCTTCTCAAAAATCCTTAATGATTTCTTTCCTAGAAATGATTTTAAATTAATTTCCTTATTTGAGAAAGTGGGCGGTTTGTTTAGCACCACTTACCATGAATGATTTTTCAGTTCCTTGTTAATTTTTGGACGTTTCAAGGATCTATTACATCCATAGAGCAACTTACCCTCTTTTAAATTAGAAATTTTAAAATCTAGTATAGATAAAACCGATTCTCCCTAAGAAGGAAAGCAATTAAAATTTATGATCTCGTAAAACTTTTAAGCGGAAAATTTTAAAGAAGAGAATGATGTTAAGCATTGATTAGACCAAATTCAAGTCGAATTAATTCAAACCTTTCTCTTCCCAGAAGTTTTGTAAAGATGTCAGCGATTTGCTTGTCGGTACTTGACGAACACTTTGTCACGGTGCGTCAAAATAATTCGATACTAACACTTATACGTAGTATAGGTGAAGTAGAGTTCGTATCCACAGGGAAAGGAAAAATTCTCTTTTTATGAAACTTTAGTAAATAAAAGGGGGGTTTTAGTGACGAATGATTTAATTAAATTAAAAACTAAGATGAATGACTTATATGAGATTTAATTCAAGAATAAAAGGGACATTGCTTTGCCACTTTCCACTTGTTAATATATTTTAGTCGATCCTTGTTATATCTATAATTTATCCCCTCTCGAATACTCAATTGAGGAGTATCTCCAATTCATCGAGGGTAGTTATTAACAACGACCGTTCATTAATAACTCTTACTATTAATCAAATATAGAACAACGCCGTATACCAATATAATAGTAACATTCAATCTTTTTAACTCCTTGATGAAATCAATTAAGATTGATAACCTCAACACAACGGTTTTGGTTTAACCAACAAAATTGATCCCTCTTATGTCTATTAACCACGACCGTGCATTAATAAACCGAAGTTACTTACTTGTGAAACCACCAACGATTAACCATCGGTTCGTTGAACGTTTCTAGTAGGAATTAATGTCGGAACGTTAACTAATCGTCACTTAGCAACCCTCCAACATTAATATAGAATGAGATTAAGGGAAGAATTAATAATCAAGAGAAGAAGTTAAGAAAATAACTCACAACTTTAATATTCAACAAGCTTCAAGAGCAAAACCAAGAAATGGAAGTTTAGCTCCTCATTTGGAGACTAAACATGCTATAAAAATATAAGAAATGCTATTCTAAACTGAGCTTAGGAGTATAGAAGAAGGGATGATTTTTTGTGAAAAAAAAGTGTGCTATTTATAGGTGTTTTTCAACACCTTTGGTCGGGTACCCGACCGGGTATAGTGCTTACCTGATCGGGTACCGGTCAAAATCAGATCATCTTCCACGTTTTTGTATTTCAGCATGTTAAAATGTCCCGGGTCAAGTCAGACCCGACCGGGTCAAGTAGGGGACCCGACCGGGTTTGACAAAAAATCAGATATTCTCTCATTCCGGTGATATTTGGCACGTTCTGGTGTTCCGAGTAACATCTGACCCGACCGGGTCAAGTAGGGGACCCGACCGGGTCTAGTTATTTCCTCATGGATCCGGTTCTCAACTCAGACCCGACCGGGTATATTGCCTGACCCGACCAGGTTTTGTGCTCCTGAACATTTTTATCTTCAGCTTTTCTCTCCTTTTCCTTGCTAAACACACTACCACTATTCTACAACTACCATGAAAGCTAAAAACAATTACAAACAACATAAAACAAATGTTTACAAACTAACTAAAGATGATATAAAATCTACACAAAGTCAATACAAAAACATACATTTATGCACTATAAACTAGTGCATATCAAATATCCCCACACTTGAATCTTTACTCGTCTCGAGTAAATGTAATCGAAGAAATCCTAAAATGATAAGTTCATCAACACAACCATCACAAAGTTTTTCTTAAAAAAATTGATCACAAGGTATCCCCAACATAAAGAGGCCACATCAAGGGGTCTTCCATTCCAATTTCTTCATGCAATGAACCTTCTTCAGTCATCACCCTTAGGATCCTGCAGACTAAAAAGAACTACTTCTCTCATTCTCTCATTTTGCCTTGGTGCCCCTTCGGATTTTCAACCCAGCTTCCCACATTTTCTTTTAATAAATCTCACAAACTCACTCTTATTTTTGCTTTATTTTTTATTAAGCTGCCCTTTGTGGGTTTTCAACTTAACAAGCTCTTTTTTTTTGTTTAAAAGAAACAAGAATCAAGAGTGTGAATGTGAACATACCGGAAAGATCTCCCCCACCGCTAGTCCGTGGCACAGTCCCTAGTGCCCGCCCGCATCTCCGCCATCGAAAAATCCTCCATAGCCCCTAAAGTGGGTATCCTCATCCATATGATCACCGCCGTATCCGTCTTCCACGCCTCCACCACTAGAGGTCGAACCACCAAAATAACCCCATTCAGTGGGGTTATACCATGAGGGTGCCGGAGGAGGAGTGGTCATAGAGGTGAAGTCACCCTGATGTGCGATATAGGAGTAGATAGGTCCAAAAGTCCTCTGGTACTCTTCATATCGGTGCCAATCTTCTCGCCTTTGTTCTTCAATCCTCTCGAAACTTTGCATCTGCTCATTTCTGTACAACCCGACTTCCTCCCGATGTTGAGTGTAATTGAGGTTAAGAGCATTCATGCTATTTAGTATTTCTTGCTCAAATGGGGAATATTGATGAGCATGGGGTTGTGGTTGAGGTTGTTCAGGAATGACGGGTGGTGCTTCAAGTGTAGGTTGTTCATTGGCGACGATGTCGTCTTCATTGTCCCCCGCTTCATTTTCTGGGGGTGCAAAATGTGGTGGGATCCCCCCGGGCAGACAATAGTGGTGTCCATCACCGATTTGGTGATCGATGTTGTTAAGCGGGAGATTTTCGGAAGGGAAGGGGTAGTATAGTTCTTGTCCGGGTTTGATGTGCGAATTATAGATCTCCAGGCCATCATGTTCTATGTGTGAGAGGGTCACATCGCCAGCATTCTTTAAAAACTGAAGGCCAAGAAGGGTCCTGTGGTTTTGTGCACCATTGCATACAAAACCATATAGTGTGGCAATGTGGGTAATTAGACACCCCACCAGAATTTTCCCTCCACCATTTTTAACATTGATAATGTGATCCCAAAGAACTGTGGTCACATCATATGGGCCGGCGCCTAGAAGAACAGCTTGTGCTAAGAGGCATACATCCCACACTCTAGTTTGATGGTTGTTTGGTCTTCCGAAAAAGCAATTTGCCAAGAATTTTAAGACAATTCGGAAGACCGGGTGTTGGACGTGGTTGACATTGAGGTGGGAAGTACGAACATTGACAATTCCGGTCATTCTTCTCCATAGTTCATAGGCCACCAATAAACTATACGCGACCGTGTCATCAAGCAAGGGTAGGCCGAAGTGTTCAGCAAATTCTCTTTTAGTGAGTGAGCGGTTCTCGTTGAGCAGACGAAGTTGATCGTGTTATTGGTGTGATCATTTCCATCTTTCACATGCTCAACGAAACTGTAAAACTCATACACTAAACGAGAATATGGCCAATAATGCATATCGAACATTTTTAGCATGCCACACCTTTGGAATATATCTCTCATAATATCATGAATCCAAAACATAGTTAATGTCAATTGGCACATAAAGCGGGAAGGTTTTACCTCTCTTTCGGACTGCTCGAGGAAATGGTTGCGTTGTGCATCGGTCTCAAATTCCACCGATTCGAAGCCCTCGATGGGTGGGATAGCTCTTGGAGCACTTGAAGAAGTAGCTCTTCCTTTTTTCGGTGCCATGGAGCTTGATGTATATTTTTTTTTCTATTTTTTTTGGTGAGGGATTTTCGAATTTTTTGGGTGGGTGGGATTTGGTGAGGGTGAGTGGTATGGTTTTGTAGAGGATGATGAGGAGAAGAGGTATTTGATGTTTGTTGGGGATTTTGGTTTGAATTTGGACCTTGAATGTCCAAAAATGGGGAGGTTCGAAATTGGGGGTAGGGTTTATGGGTTTGGTTGATTTGGGGGATTTTGGAAGGATTAATTGGTGTAGGGTGGAAGAGGGAGGTGAGGAGATGAAGAATATGATGTTATTTGATGGATTTGGTGGGAGAATGGGGAAGATTTAGAGGTTTTGGTGGATGAAAATGGAGGATTTAGGGAGGTTTGTTCGAAATTGGAAAAAAGGGAATGAGGAAGAAGGTGTGTGGCCCGACCTGGTATAGGATGAAAATCCGTTTACTCGGTCAGGTCTCCTTGTTTGCCCGGTCGGGTGAACGTTCCAGAGGCTGGCAGAGAGTTTTTTTCGTGGTTACCCGGTCGGGTCTCCTTCCTTTACCCGGTCGGGTAACTTGATTTTCTTAACCAGAGAGGTCTGGTAGTTGACACCCGATCGGGTGAAATAAAATACCCGGTCGGGTTTTCCCATGTTTTTCAAAATTCTGCTCCCCCACTCGGGTAACCGTGCGGGTATACCTGTTTTTATGTTATACCCGACCGGGTGAACTGTGATACCCGGCCGGGTGTATTCCGGAACCATTTTTTTATACTTTTTTTATACACACACACTCTACTAAAAAAATAGAAAGAAAAACATACCGTGCATGGGTTGCCTCCCAAGAAGCGCTTCATTTAACGTCGTGGCTCGATGATATCTTCTGTTGTTCCTCATTCGTAGACCGGTTCAGAAAGGTCTACGACTTCAACGTTTTTGGGTTGAAAACCCTCAAAGAAGGGTTTTAATCGCTGTCCGTTCACTTTGAGAACCTCTCCCGTCTCCAGGTCCTGAATTTCCACCGCCCCGTGTGGATATGTTTTGACCACTTTGTATGGTCCAGTCCAACGAGATCTCAGCTTTCCCGGAAATAGATGAAGGCGTGATTGGAATAGGAGGACTTTTTCATCAAGTTTAAAGTCTTTACGTATGATCATTTTATCATGCCACTCCTTCGTCTTTCTCTTGTATATTTCCGCATTGTCATAAGAATCCAGGCAAAGTTCTTCCAATTCTTGCAATTGGAGCTTCCTATGTACACTGGCCTCGTCAAGATTGAGGTTGAATTCTTTTACCGCCCAATAGGACTTGTGTTCTAGCTCTACGGGAAGATGGCATGCTTTCCCAAACACAAGTCTATAAGGGGACATACCGATTGAGGTTTTGAAGGCAGTTCAGTATGCCCATAGCGCATCATCAATGCGTATACTCCAATCCTTGCGGTTCGGGTTCACTGTCTTCTGGAGTATAGATTTCAACTCCCTATTTGAGGTTTCCGCTTGGCCATTGGTTTGAGGGTGGTAAGCGGTAGAGATCTTGTGAGTCATACCATATTTCTTTAGTAGGGATCCCACAATTTTATTACAAAAATGTGTGCCTCGATCGCTTATTAAAATTCGAGGGACCCCGAACCTTGAAAATATGTGTGATTTGAGAAAACTAGCCACCACCTTGGCATCATCAGTTTTTGTTGCTTTTGCCTCCACCCATTTGGAGACGTAATCTACTGCAAGAAGGATGTAGATGTTACCTTGGGAGTTTGGGAAAGGTCCCATGAAGTCAATCCCCCATGCATCGAAAATCTCACAGAAAAAGCATGGGATTTTGTGGCATCTCGTTTCTCCTTGAAATGTTGCCCGCTCTTTGGCAATTGTCACAAGATTGACAAAAGCCGTGTGCATCCCGGAATAAACTCGGCCACCAAAAACCGCTTTCGAGTATCTTCATTGTCGTTCGTTTCGGGCCGAATTGTCCTCCACAAGCATAAGAGTGACAAAACTCTATGATGTGGGCTATCTCATATTCAGGGATGCATTTTCGGATTATTTGATCCTTACAATGCTTCCACAAATATGGGTCATCCCAAACATAGAGTCTTGAATCCATTCTCAATTTTTCTTTTTGAGATTTTGAGAGCTGTGGAGGAAATTTGCCGGAAACAAGGAAGTTCACGATATTTGCGTACCATGGTTGTATGACTTTGATGTAGAGGAGAGTTTTGTCCGGGAAATCGCCTTTGATGTGGTTTGTGTGGAGGTCTTCAATGTCTTCTGGTTACTCCGGGTACCAGAATTCACACTGGATGAGGCGGCTTAAATGATCGGCCACTAAGTTCTCTACTCCTTTCTTGTCTTTAATCTCCATATCAAACTCACTCAATAGAAGGACCTATCGAATGACTCTTGGTTTGGCTTCCTTCTTCATCATAAGGAATCAGAGAGCGGTTTGGTCGGTTTAAACAATAACTTTCGTTCCAAGAAGGTAGGAACGAAATTTTTCCAAAGCAAAGACTACTGCTAGCATTTCCTTCTCAGTGGTAGAATAGTCCTTTTGGGCTTCGTTGAGGGTTGAGGAGGCGTAGTAGATGACATGAGAAGCTCTTCCGACCTTTTGGCCTAAAACATCCCCCACCGCATAGTCACTTGCGTCGCACATGATCTCAAAAGGAAGAGACCAATCAGGAGCTTGTATGATTGGAGCAGTCACCAATCTTGCTTTTAAAGTGTCAAAAGCCTCTTTGCATTCATCATTTAGATCAAATTCAACCTCCTTTTGTAAAAGTTTGCATAGAGGAGATGAAATTTTTGAGAAGTCCTTGATGAGTCTCCTATAGAAACCGGCGTGACCGAGGAAAGAGCGGATGTCCCGTACATTTGTGGGGTACGGGAGCGTTTGAATCACATCAATTTTTGCTTTGTCCACCTCGATCCCCTTTGATGAGATCACATGCCCAAAAACAATCCCTCGTTCTACCATAAAGTGACATTTTTCAGAGTTCAGAACAAGGTTGGATTCAATGCAATTTTTTAGCACAAAAGTGAGGTGATAGAGGCAAGAGTCAAAAGAGTCCCCATGGATTGTGAAATCATCCATAAAGACCTCCATGAATACCTTCACAAATTCTGAAAATATGCTCATCATGCACCTTTGAAAGGTGCCCGACGCGTTGCATAATCCAAAGGGCATTCGTCGGTAGGCAAAAGTGCCGAATGGACATGTGAAGGTTGTTTTCTCTTGATCCTCCGGGGCTATTGGTATTTGGAAATACCCGTAGTAACCATCAAGAAAACAATAGAACTTGTGCCCTGTTAACCTCTCTAGCATTTGATCAATGAAAGGCAATGGAAAGAAGTCTTTTCTAGTTACCGAATTGAGTCTTCAGTAGTCAATGCAATCTCGCCACCCATTTTGAACTCGGGTGGGCACCATCTCGCCATCCTTGTTTTCAATGACCGTCACTCCGGTCTTCTTGGGCACCACTTGAGTAGGACTCACCCACTTGCTATCGGAAATGGGAAAGATGATTCCCATTTGAAGCAGTTTGATCACCTCCTTTTTCACCACCTCCATCATGGGTGGGTTCAATCTTCGTTGTGGTTTCCTCACTGCTTTGGCATCGTCTTCGAGCAAGTTTCTGTGCATGCATGTGGATGGACTAATGCCTTTGATGTCGGCAATTGATAAGTCCGTATTTAGACACACATTTGATGCGTGTTCAGGTTGGATTTTGATGGTTTTCCTAGCTTTAAGGTGTTGCAAGTCTCAATTTTAGCTCAAGTTGTGATTACCAGGCATTGAGTCGAGTTTTGTTGCATTTGGAGTCAAATTGGAGAAATTAGAGTCCGGCAATCGGCGTTTGAGAGACAATCGGGAGGAGCTAGAGAGCAATCAAGAAAGATTTGAGAGATTTGGATGAAGTTTTGATGAAGTAAGAGCATTTGGATTGACCCCGTTTGCATGCGGGAGCGTTGGGGTAAGAAAACAAGAAAAAGGAGAAAAAAAAGTGGACGCACGGTCGTGCGTCTGGTATGCACGATCGTGCGTCGGATACGAAATCACGAAGAATTCTCTGCCTGCTACGCACGATCATGCGTAGTCAGGTACGCACGATCGTGCGTAGCCCCGAGTTACGCGCGGTCGTTTCCCACATCGACCAGAATTCTGATTTTTCTCCTCTTTTCTATAAATAAGGCCTCTCTAACCCTTTTTAGGGGTGGTGAACATTACGGAGAGGCCTAGGGACGAATTTAACACTGTTTTACGCTATTTTCTTCCAAGATCCTGGGATTATTTGTAAGTTCATTTTTTTAATTAATGACAATGTATTCTATTCTTCCCAATTCTGTTGATTCTTCAATTATGAATTGTGAGTAGTTTAATTAGGGATTTGGGATTGATGAAGGGGTTAATCACGATGTATGGTTAGGTTCTTGATGGTGTAAATTGCATGAATGCCGTTTAATTTGTGTTTGAATAATTTAATTGATATCTTTTGTAACCTAGATGGCCACTAGAATTACAATTGCTTATAGAATAAATTAAGAGAGATCTAATTTGTTCTAGGACACATTCACACACACTTAATCGTTCGCTAAGAGATTAGTAGCGATTAAGGGGCCGTAAGCTCATTCGTCTTGGCAATAATTTAGGATGCTGTCGCATGAGAGATCGGCCTGGTCCCCTAAATTATTGTACTCTACGCCGCGAGAGCGGTAAGAACTTAGTATTGATTAGCTAGGCTCAATTAAATTAAATTATGTAATTAAGCCTGATCTGCCAGAAATCTGATTACCCCGGAATCAATCCCTGTTCCCTCCGTTGTTAATTAAGAAGAACCCAATTTTTTTATTCTTAATCGTTTATTTGCAATTTTAGTTTTCTCAAGCAACCAATTCTCGCACGACCGCATTTGTTTTATTTATTTTTATCGCTGATTTTAGTTAATTCTTAATTCCCTTTTACCGTCCATGTGGAGACGATACTCGTACTTTCACCGCTATATTACAATCTTTTTAAGTGCGAGAAAACTCACATCAGTTTTTGGCGCCGTTGCCGGGGACGGTGTCGGTCTTAAGGGTTAATTTTACTCAGCGATTAGTTTTTAGTTTTTCGTAGGATTTTTGTCCGCTAACCTTGCAGGTCAGCTCTGTTTATGCATACACGCTCTAAGAGGGGAGAACCGCTAATCCCTCTTAACCTTGAGATTGAAAAGCTCGCCAGACAGAACCGCAAGGCTCACAAAGAGAATTTTACCATGGACCATCAATCTTCATCTGGAAACATAGGGTCATCTAGTAACCCTAACCCTACTACTCAGCCAGATTTCTATCATAACACATCACCCCAATCTTCACCACCAATTTCACCTAGAAACCCTCCAGGTTTTCAAAATTACCGCACTCCGATTTTTTCCCAAAATCAGCCTTCACCACAATTTAATCTCCCTCCATTATTTCATCTCTTTCAAAATACCCCTACTGCTCCTGAAACCAATTTTCAAAATCAAGTTTATGGAATGCAAGGAGCAGGGCAGAGTATTCCCGTTTTCCAACCGAGACAGAACTCACCTCCAATCAATCAACCTGCATTCCAAAATCAGACCCAGTACCAAAACCCATACCCCAATCAATTTCAAAACCACACTCAAGTCCCACCTACTCAGCCACAACCAGCCCCTCAACCTAGACATCAGGAGCTTCGACCCAATTCCTATATACCGCACAATAATCCACTCTATCAGCGCAAGACCATTGCAGAGTTCCTTACACCAAACGTTTCAGAGTACGATAGTGTTCAAGTACCGGGAATCACTGCCAACCGTTACGAGATCAAGCCGGCGGTGATAAGCATGGTATCTAATAATAAATTTGGAGGAGGCCATACTGAAGACCAGTGGCGCATATTACCCGTTTCCTGAGGATGTGCCAGACTTTCAAGATACCTGGGTTAACTGATGATCAGGTCAGAATGATGCTTTTCCCGTTCTCACTGAGGGATGATGCACAGAGGTGGTTGGACAACAATCCTCACCACCACCTCCAGACTTGGGACCAGCTGGATAGTGCCTTTATTAAAGAATACTTCCCTACATCAAAAGCTCTGAAATTAAAAAAGCAGCTACAAGAGTTCAAACAGGGATCGCTGGAGACTTTAGCTGAAGCGTGGAAAAGATTCAAGGTGCTGAGGAGAGCTTGCCCTCAGGGCAATTTGACTGATTGTGAGGTTCTTTTCTATTTCCATAGCGGGCTCAGCAATGATGCTTGATGCTTCAGGTGGTGGAGCCTTTCCTGATCTACCATCTGAGGTGGGGGAAGAACTAGTGGAGAAGATTGTTTCAAATAATGCATCTTGGTACAGCGACAGGAGTGCTCTTCAACAAAAGGCTCCGGGCTTATACGAGATCAGTGATAATTCTGCTCTCTCTGCACGAGTAGATACATTAGCAAGCATGATGCAGAAGCTCACAACCAGCGTGTCTGATATGGGGAAAAAGATGGATCTTGCTCTCTCGGTGCCCAGTGTTAATATGGTAGCCCCTGGCCCTTTTAGTCCCTCTTGTACTATGTGTGGGGGACTCCATTCACCACATGAATGTACTATGATGGCACACTCGACAAGGCTACTACAATCAGCCCTACGGACAACAGCAGCAAGGAAATTACGGGCAAGGAAATCAGCAGCAGCAGTCTAGAAACTATAATCAACCCGAAGCACCTCAAGGCCAGCAACAAGCTTCTCAACCAGTGCAAGGGAGCTTTAGGAGAGAGACTGAACAAAGATTTTCTAGCATAGAAGAAACACTCAAGAAATTGTTGCAAATTCAGCAGCAACAAATGCAAAGTCAACAGCAAGCGGACACAAGGATGCAAAACATGGAAAAAACAATTGGGCAGCTCGCTAAAGCCATGTCTGAAAGACCGCAGGGATCCCTCCCTAGTAATACCAAGCCAAACCCAAGAGAACATGTTCAGGCAATCACCTTGAGGAATGGAAAAGAGCTAGAGCCTGCTGCCACGAAAAAGAAGCCCGATGAAGTTGAAAGTGAACCAGTTGTTCGTGAAAAAGAAACAGAGAAAGATGAGGGAAGAGAGGTGGCGGCTGCACCAAAACAGCCCGTTCCTGTCAAGAATTACACCCCACCTCTCCCCTATCCGGCGCGATTGACTACAAAGAATGAAAGTGACCAGTTTGGTAAGTTTTTGCATCTCATGAAAAAAGTGCAAATTAACTTACCATTCGTGGATGCACTAGCACAAATGCCCAAGTACGCGAAATTCATGAAGGATCTACTGACAAACAAGAGGAGGCTGGAAGAAGCGTCAACTGTGACACTTAATGAAGAGTGTTCGGCCGTGATACTATTCCTTGCTTTATAGGAGATCTTACTTTTGATAGGGCCTTGGCTGATTTGGGTGCAAGCATTAATGTGATGCCTCTTGCTTTATATGAAAAGCTTTCACTTGGTCCACTTAAACCTACACGTATGTGCATTCAGTTGGCTGATCGATCCGTAAAATATCCCCAAGGGATTATTGAAGACGTGTTGGTTAAAGTGGACAAATTTACTTTTTCCGGTTGACTTTGTTATTTTGGACATGGATCAGGATCGGGAGGTACCATTGATTTTGGGCAGACCGTTTTTGGCAACTGCCCGAGCGCTTATTGATGTTGGAGACGGTAAGCTTGTCCTCCGCGTTGGGGATGAGTTTGCCACCTTTGAAATGTCCAAAATAATGAAGAGGCCCTGTCAAGATAGTGGAGAGTGTTTTTACATGGATGTGATGGATTCTTTGGTGGAGGATTGCATTCCTAACATGCTTTCTGATGAAACCTTCTTTGATCTTCTTTTGGATGAGAATCTTTCAGCAGAGAATCTTGAGCTCCTCCCTAGTTTTGATTGTCTCATGATAGGTGGAGAGGAGGACTCAAGTGATGCTAGTGATGTGAAGGGGAAGGAAGAAGACTTAGATGAGGTGGAGAAGGAAAATTTTCAAACAGATTCTTCCATTATAACATCCTCTCCATTAAATCTAAAACCTCTTCCCTCCCACCTTGAGTATGCTTTTCTTGATGATAGTCCTGACCTCCCTATTATTCTTGCATCCGGGCTTGAGCCATCCCAAAAATCTGCATGTCTTGATCTACTTAGTGAACAAAGGGAAGCTCTAGCCCGGAAACTTTCTGACATGAAAGGAATCAGCCCTGCTTTCTGCACTCATAAAATTTTGATGGGAGATAATGCTAAACCGGTAGTGCAGCCACAAAGAAGACTGAATCCTAACATGCAGGAGGTGGTTAGGGAGGAAGTCATCCTTCTGTTAGATGTAGGCATTATTTATCCGATTTCAGACAGCCCTTAGGTCAGCCCGACCCAGGTGGTTCCCAAGAAAGGGGGGATGACTGTGGTAAAAAATGAGAAAGATGAGTTGATTCCGACGCGTACGGTCACCGGATGGCGGGTCTGCATTGATTACCGAAAATTAAATGCCGCCACCCGGAAGGACCACTTCCCCCTCCCCTTCATTGATCAGATTTTAGAGAGGTTAGCAGGGCATAAGTTCTACTGTTTCCTTGACGGGATGTCGGGATACTTCCAGATCCCCATAGCCCCAGAGGACCAGGATAAGACCACGTTCACATGTCCATTCGGTACCTTCGCATATCGGAGGATGGCGTTTGGATTATGTAATGCCCCTGCTACCTTTATGAGATGTATGCTTGCTATTTTCGGGGATTTTATTGGGAAGTTTATGGAGGTTTTCATGGATGACTTTTCTGTGTATGGTGATACTTTTGATGAGTGCTTAGAGAATTTGAAGAAAGTCCTGATTAGGTGACGAGAGGTGAATTTGGTGCTTAACTGGGAGAAGTGTCACTTCATGGTTAGTGAGGGAGTGGTCCTAGGGAATAAGATATCGAGTAGGGGGATTGAGGTTGATTCGGCTAAGGTTGATGTTATTTCTAAATTACCTCCCCTACCTCAGTCCGTGCCATTAGGAGTTTTCTAGGACACAGGTTTCTACCGTAGGTTCATCCAGGACTTTTCCAAGATAGCCCGACCCATGACTAAGCTCCTTGAGAAGGACGCACCGTTTGACTTCTCAAAGGAGTGTTTAGAGGCTTTTGAGTGTTTGAAGGAGAAACTGGTCAAGGCACCGGTGGTAGTAGCTCCTGACTGGTCTTTGCCCTTTGAGATTATGTGTGATGTTAGTGATTTTGCAGTAGGAGCCGTTCTTGGGCAGCGTCGAGAGAAACATTTTCAGCCTATTTCTTATGCTTCTAAGACTCTCGATAGTGCCCTAGAAAATTACACTACCACCGAGAAAGAATTGCTTGCTGTTGTGTTTGCTCTTGACAAGTTTCGTCCCTATTTGATTTTGTCTAAGGTAG